>CM069858.1:104356269-104958769 GCA_036172795.1 Pelodytes ibericus | reverse complement strand
GAGGGTGAGGGGTAAGATAAGGGTACCACCAAGGGAGGGGGACATGCAGCACAAGGGAGAGCCACTAAAAACGTGTACACAGGCCAAAACAGTGGCCGATCCACCTTCCACTCAGCTTTTGGAGCGGGGGTGGTCACCCTCGGGGGAGAGAACAACTAAAATGCATATCTGAGGTGAGCCTAATGAAGGCATATACATCAAATGTAAGTAGGTAATAACAAACAATTTAACCAACATATCACAATAAACAAGACTGTGAAATTCAGGTAAGGAAGGTGCTGTAGTAGATCCATTTGGATCTCCTCTGTCAGGAAAATTCACAGAGGCTCCCATTCGTGTGTAAGTTACAGTGTAGGTATTGAAGCCAGATTGCTGACAACTGAAATCAGATGGCAAATCAGATGTCGAACTCCGCTGGGGGAAAGTGTGTAGGCTGAGTATGTTGCGGCGGACTAGTAGGCCTCGACAGCAGAAGTCCGATATCTTGCCGTTTTGATATTTTTCTTTTGTTTTTTTTCTTTTGCCGCATAGTTTTGGTATTCCTCAGACTCTGTACAGGATTCAGTTTCAGCGGGGTGGAGATGACAATTTTGTATGTTTGAAATATCTATGTGGAGAGCTCACTAGATGTGCGACCATTCAGTAGCTCCGCCCCCCTCACCCATTATTTTGAACTCAGGAATTCCATTTATATGAATGAAATTCCAGAAATGTGTGGCAAAAATTTCTGCAGCCAAACTCTATGGGGAGGCAGACAAAATTTTAGCCTTGGTCCTTCCCACTGACTTTTACAGGGTGGACAGGAGGACCTATTATGGAAATAATATTTAAAAAAAACATTAAAATAAATTAATAATATGACACAAATATTATAGTAATGTAATATATATATATATATATATATATATATATATATATATATTAAAAAAATACTAATCAATGATTCTTTTGAATTTTAATAGTTTTATATGTATTACTAAAAATTCAATGATTGTAATTTCTTATTAAAATTTGCTAATGCAGCATAAATGGAGCAATTACTACATCAATGAACACATCATGTAATAAAAAATACACGTCCAACGTTTGTTACTTAGTAACCCCACTAAATGTTATGAAATGGCCACGGATACATTTATACATACATTAGCATATATTATTTTATACACCGCCTTAAGAGCTCTTGTGGAATAGCAATGCTGGTGATGCCATGACAATTATTGGTTGGCATTTCATCACAGGTTAATGTTCACCATCAACAGCAGTTAGGTTATACACACTCTCCGACCTTCATGCCATGTGTATCATTTCATGTCCACAGTGAACAATGGAGCAATGATATCGCTCTTATCTCCTAAGACATCTTATGTGAGTATAAGACTCTATGGAGTATATACAGAATAGCTGCTGTCCATGGGTTTTTTATGATCATAAATCATAGTGGGTATTCTACATGCCAGTAGAGCTATACAAAATAGTTTTTCAGCTTTCAACACAATGATGAACTGTATTTAACTGTGTTATCATTTCCATTTTATTGTATCATAACATTATCTTTCTACATTGCCTTCAATAACCATGTCAAAGTTATCCTCCTTACTGAAGCATTTCAAATCTATTCCAAGTCATGTTACACTAAAGTACTCCTAGTTACATGAAGAACTCAAACAGAGAATCTACTGTTGTATACTATTATCTGTTTGCCACTTATATTTAAAGATGTTATTATTAAACTATTAGAAAATAATATTCTGAAATCCCAATACAAATTGAAACAAAAGATGCTAATTGTAGGCAACATAATAAACCATGAGATAAAAAAAAATGTGGGTGAAGCTAGAGTAAGCTTACAGTCTAAAAGACAATGGAAACTGATCTAACCATTCTCAAGAAATTAAAAAGGAGGATACAGTTACAGGAGTCAAATTGAAAGTGTTAGGAAAGTTAGTTGGGGAAAGTAAGGGAGTTGGCTGACACCTGTTCTTAACCCCTCTGTGACATACCAGGCACATCCAGGGAGAAATCCCCTTGCAAACATAGGCACGCCATCCAGTTCTGATTTTGGTATGTCCACAAGCATACTGTGATTGGACCGAAATTGCCATGTCTGTGGAGGCTCCCTCACAGCAATCAGATGTGTTTAGCTGCTTTAGTCTTTCCCTGCCCCACAGCAGTAGCATATCACTGCCATATGTGTGCATATAAAACCTATCCCTGTCATGTCTGTTTCAAAAATCCTTTCCCTGTTATCTTGGTGCCCAACCAGCCTATCCCCAACATCTTTTTGCAAAACAATCCTTTCCATGCCATTTTTGTGCCCACAATGTCTATCCCTCTCCATAACAAGCTTGTTGGTGCCATATGTGCCCCCAAACAGCATGTTGGTGCCATCTTGTTCCATACAGCTTGTCAATTCCATTCCTGTTCCCCAAACAGCAAGGCAGTGCCACCTCTATAACAAAAACATCTTGTAGATGCCACATTTGCCCCCAGCAGCTTGTCGGTGACATGTTTATCCCAACTTATCAGTTACATATGTGTCCCCAAACAGCTAGTATGTGCCATATCTGCGAGTTGTTGCCATATCTGTCCAAAAACAGCTTGTTAGTGTCACCTCTGTCCACTAAAATTACCACTATTTTTTTATAACAATGTTAGAGTTATCTAACAGCTTCGTTCTAATAAAAGTTCAATAACTTCATAATGCATGTATTAGGGCTGGAAATATCACAGACAAAAAGCCCTTTATAACCTCAAATACTAGATTTCCAACAGAAGCACTAGTATCTGTATCTTTATTCTGGTCAAACTTCTTAACACTAGAGAACAAGGGAAAAGTTGTAAAATAGAGAGAGTGTCACTATCAGGAACCAGATTAACCAAAGGATAAGCATTGAAGACCGAAGACAAGGTTCCTGGAAGCATTTTACAATCATCCCTTAAAAAAATCCTCTAATTTTGAGTTAAAACTCATTAGTTCAGAGTCTGGGGTAACCTGTCCCTCTTTCTTTGCTAAACACTTTTTTAAAAGTCAGATCACAGATATACTTTATCAAAGTCTCAACTAGATTAAATGTTGTTGCTGATGAAGATGATAGTTCCCCTGACAGAAGAAATAAGGTTATTCTTTTGGATTCCATGCCATGTTGGGATACCCCTCTTAAAATCTTGTTCTCCCTCTTCTTTCCAGTAACACTGTGTTTTTCCTTTTGTAGTTTTTTTGCCGGTTCTCCATCATAAGTGGATGCTGCATTTCAGAACATTGTATCCTGCGAACTTGTACATACATCAGAAGTGGCAGGTATTCCAGAAGATGTCCTCTCATCTGCTGTTTCATCCCTAACACTTCAAAAGAAGACTGGTCTTTTTGATTTCAATATTGATTTATTTAAATTGCCTTACTCATTTTGGTTTGAGTATATGTTTTCTTCCAGTGATGCGCTTTATCTGTGGCATAATCATTCCTATCTGTTTGGAATTTTAAATTTTTTATCTTAAAACTAATCATATGTAGTTCAATTATATAACCTTAAACTATACGTAGATGTCATATGACTGAATTACTATAGGAATTAGAGCAGTTATTTATGTAGTTTAAAGTTATTTACAGAATTTCTTTTTATAATAAAGTATATCCCACTTTTTTCTTCTTCTGAATATATTGATATGTAAGTTAATATGCGAATATTATGAATGCTGACAGCTGGTCTGAATACCTGATCGTCTCAAACTTCTAAAACTTACATATTTTTACATCTTTCTAAAATGCACATTATGAATATCCTTTAAGCAGATCTCTTAAACATACATATTAGCTGCCTTGTTATATGTAGTATCTTCTGGATAGGTCATTAGATACATGTTGCAATATATGCTGCATCAGTTTTTGTAGACAATTTTTTGTTGTGGTGCACATGTTAAAATAAGCTACATTTCCATATCTTTCTCTGGCTGTGCTGCTCTCTGTTTTGATACTTGTTTTAACTCTATCACTCCCTGATGTCATCATTAATTAATCTCTGTGTATTACTGTGCATTTAATGAAGCATGGTCCCCATTTCACTTTGCCTCTAAGACCTGAGTGCAGCTCAAAATCCATAAGATGTTTGATTTTTGCTAACTGTCTTGAATGTGTTCCTCCTCCTCTATTTTAAGAAGATTTGACTTAAACTAGATGATTTGAATGTGTGGATGTATGTCTCCGTTTATGTTTCAGTGACCAGATCATATTAGATGTAAAAGTAACACCAGCTGCAATTGACTTTGAAAAAATTATTGTAATGTAACAATTATTTCATTTATTATGCACAAATCAATACAATTGTGTCACACTATGGGTCAATAAAAGAGTGGGGGAGCTAAAAAATAAATATAAGAAAGAAAGAAAAATAAATAAATAAGTGAATTCCAAATTTAGACATTCAGAGACAAAAGCCCTGATTATATGTAATTGCATGGTTTATGGCTGAATTTGCAAAACTCTGTGATATAATATGTAAACAAAAAACTATTGACTGTTACATATTTTTAAAACAACACATATTATTACAGTAGATAGTTTTGCAAAAATCCCTTTAAATCCCTGTAAATATGTGTGGAACTCTATACTGAAAAGGTTGGATATTGAATGCTACATTTATGGATAACCTTCACTGTAGAATTACTTTTTCTTCCTTGCATAACTTCTGACTTTTGGGTTTTGTCTTGACACTCTAAAATACACATGGCACAATTGGTATGTGTGCTTAGCATACATACTTTAGACCACGTTCTAGCTTGTTCTCAACTTGCATGCTGTATTTCAAGTACATTTACCATAATGTCCTTCTGTGGTGGTGAATCATGCCTTTGGGTAAGTTGTAAATATCCTCTATTGCCTTTAGACTTGATTTGTTTGTAGCCATTATGATTATCTCATCCTAATTCTGATGCTCAGACTGAAACATGTTATATCTGTATTGTCTTCTAATGTTCTCCAATGCCTGCTATACGTCCCAGACAAGCCTTACGTATATAATTATTAGTAAACACATAGGTAGACTTATTCATAGTCTTGAAAAACTAAACCAAAAAACATGTCCTTAAACACTGCAGACAAAAATGCTAAGTTTGGCAATGGAATTATCAGTCATAAGTGCATAGTATATTAAAAAGATATGTGATCATAATGAAAGGTAGCATCAGGGCTAAATTATAATTTCTCTGTTTAAATCATCATCTACCAGTTAAAAATTGTAGCACTTGTCAAAATCAACTGTATAGCATCTCAAGTGCTCTTCTGAATCAACAAAACAGATGTATAGCGATGTGAGCTTGCATGGAGACAGAAATATAAGTGAACTAGATGGCAGTCATTGCCCTTAATCTCTTGAACCTAGTACTTCATGTGCTGAATGTCACAGGTCTATGAAATGTTATTTATTAAAAGAAATCAAGACAGATTCTTAATAATACACAGAAACACTTTATAAGATTATTTAGTTTCAAATTTACTGGACTGGACAATTTTAATCATTATTAAAATGTTATCACTATTAAAAATATTAACTTTTTAAACCCCACACAGGACAATTGTGTATGTTGTGAATTCCCCACCGTTAAATATATTTTACAGTGTTTTTAATGTAATACTGTAATGTTTACTTTTGTATTATAAATGATATAGACAGGTTAAAAATATTAGATCACCAGATAACACGATTGAGGGAGTTATTCACTAAAACTGAACTAACAAGATAACTACATATTTTAGGCATTAATAGCAAACTTGGAAAGATAGGTATGTTGGAGAATGTTTCTAGTTTAATAATTAATGCTTTATTTTTTTAGTTCACTGATTGTTCGGTTAACAGGTAACTTTTGGGGAAGTTCTTCATGAAAAAAAAAACAGATACAGGGAGGGAGGGAAATATATAGACGAAGATGTATACTATATTAAATAATATAAAGAGAACACACGGTGCACATGGTGTGAAATATGTTTGAATATTGGTATGGAAAGATTTTACCATGTCCTGTCTGATACAACCACAGTAATCTCCTAAATGTCTTTGTATCAAATGAAAAAAAAATCTTCAGGCGCAGTATCAAGTTGAACCTTAAAATATAAATGCAAAAACACTAATAGTGTGATACAGTATAGACCCAAAATAATCTCAATAGGTAAGTATTACACTAACAAACAGAAGTATGTCACAAATGGCTGGGTATAAAACTTGGTTTAATCTGCAAAAAAGTAAAAGAACCCACATGTGCAGGATCAGATAGACACAAAACTTGGCCTCCACTGGGATTCCACTTACAAGCTGTTGGTCAAGCTGTTGCACATGTAGATATAGTCCAAGGAGTAAAACGGAGTCCAATTCAGTAGATGAAGGAAATGGCTACTGCTGGAGGATACACTGGAATCAAACAAATAACTGCAAGAACTCTACGTGTTTCGCTGGAACAGCTGTCACAGCTTCATCAGGAGAAAATCACACCAGATTTGCATTTATGTTTTAAGGTTCAACTTGAACTGCGCCTTCCTGATCCAGCCAGTTTTATCAATAAATTATATAAAACAGAGAATAGCTGATACCACTGCATACACCTCCAAATACTAGTATAACCACTAATGGGCTGGAGTAAGGACAAAAATAAGGTACACACCTACTTCCTCGCTGGACTACAAAAATGTTAACTTTCGGTTTATAGAATAGCAATAGCATTACATGTATTCCATAAACCGAAAGTCTATAAACCGAATGTCTTTGCATACACTGTAATCGCCGAACGCCGAACTCCAACACGAACGTACAGTTGAATGTCCGTGTTCGGGTCCGGGGTCCAAAAACCATAATGTTCGGTACGAACCCGAACAGTGCGGTTCGGGTTCACTCAACACTGCTCCTCAGCTCATGAAGCACATTATTCCAGATTTCCATTCTCCTTTGTTTTTGTTCAGTTTTTCCACTTAATTTCAAAAATAACCTCTTGGTTACCCAACAAAGTCACCACAAAGTCGTGATAGACGCCTTTTTTCAGTTCCATTGTGAGTTTTACATTTTCTTTAATATTTTTTTCATTTAAGATACTGTTCACGGACATGAGTAAACATTTTTATTATTTATTATTTATTTAAAAACCACTTGAATGACAGGGTTTTAATTTCAATGTTTTATACTAAAATGATCACTTCACTATTCATGTAAAAGCCATATATTGTATTTGTTTGAATATAAGGCAAGGTTTTATTCAGAGCAAATCATGGTTGCCCTGATGAAGCGCCAACACGCAGGCGCGAAACACGTAGGCTTTCATCTTCTACCCACTGAGTGTTCCCACCTCCACATTGCATGTACAAGCTGTGATGATCAACATTAAACCACGATTCACAGCACTTACCTGGTCTCCAGTTGTTTGTCTTTTTATCCTCCCTGGGACGTTCCTCTACCCTTTTTACCGATTGGTTTTGTTTTCTGTTTGTTCGGCGTGAGTGCAGAGAGGACAAATCTGTGGAGGGATCGTATGGAAGTAGTTCCGGCTGCCTCACTCACCTTATCTCCAAGGTTGCCTTGTAATCAGACATGAAAAGTGATAGCGATTAAAAGGCAGAGATCCTGTTTCCCCACACAGGCAGGTAGATGTACGTGTGCTCAGCTGGTGTACAGCAGACATTCTCTCCGGCTGCCTCTCACTATATGAGCGTCTCCAGCAATTGGAGGGTCAGGTGTCATGTGACCCGAACAGATGCAAGTTGTTTTTTTAACCCCTTAGTGACAAGACATTTTCACCTTGACTTTCCCTTGGTGACAATGGCTGTTTTGACATTTCTAGGGTGTTTGTGTTTAGCTGTAATTTTTTTCTTTCTCACAATCAGTACCCACACAAATTATATGTTGTTTTTATCGTCATAAGAAGGGCTTTCATTAGATACCCTTATGTTCATCATATCTTATAATTTACTACAAAAAAAATCATAAAATATGATGAAAAGTTTTAAAAAACCCACTTTTTCTAACTTTGACCTAAAATATAATTTACACAAATAAAATCATTAAAAAAGACCCCGTCTAAATAGTTTATAAATGTTGTCCCGAGTTGTAATCCTTATTATATCTCTTAATATTTTTTAATATTAATTTAATTTTAACCCTATCCCTTATGCTAAAAAGTATTTAATTTTAACCCGATAGGCTAATCTATCTATATAACCTGTTTTTAATTAATTAAATATGTATTTTAAATATTTTCCATTGCAATGCTACTTAACTACCACTAGGGGCAGTCAAGTAGCATTTTCAGAGCGACGGAAGTGAAGTTACTTTCACTTCCGAAGCTCAGACAGGCAGAGGGCTTAGCCATATTGACGGAGCAGCATGCTCCGTCAATATGGCTCCCCACCTGGGGCGATCGTGGGTGCCCCAGAATAGAAATTTCGGTGCTGGCTAATAGACCAGCACCGTTAAAGCGGTTTTCGCGATCGTTGATAGCGAAAACCGCTTGATTCACTGCAGGACGTGCCAGGCACGTCCTTTGTCATTAAGGGAGTTTCTCCCAGGACGTGCCTGGCACGTCCTTTGTCGCGAAGGTGTTAATTGCAAGTTCTGTTACTAGAGTTGTTTTTTTAAATACTCTGCTCTCCAAAAGAGTTTCCTCTTCATGCTGCAATTACAATGTGTGGAGAGCTTCCATTCCAGATCAGACTGAGTTTTATACCATAATATTTTGTTAAAACTTTGCTTAACTTTGTATTACAGATAACCTTTTATGCTTATCCACTAATATGGCTCAAGCTCAAACTGTGCCAGGTAATGCAGAAGATGTGGTTTTATAAACACAGGTTTTTTCATGTATAAAACATTTAGCAACTTGCTGTGCTCTTCTCTGGATTTTGTTTTATACAACAACAGGCATGGAGGCTAGTGTGAAATGCAGGATGCATATTAGTTCCAATAAAACAACTGTAGGGATAAATGCAAATTAAAGCAGCGATAAATAGCAAGCAGATGGAATTTATTAAAATAAAAAGCAAAATACCATACATGAGTTAATGGACCAAAAGCTTGTAGACAGGAAGTACAATTGTAACTGATAAATTACTGTTTGCATATGGCTGGTCCATTCTGGTCAGCAGATTTGATGGGGGCAAGTATTAGGATTCATTGTGTATGTGTTTCACCCACTGGACTTTTAAGATGCTAGATTTCTTTACAGACATAGCACTCTTTCACCACTTCTGGTCTCATTATTGTGACTGTCTCTTGCAAGAACTCTAGTGGTACTCTCGCAATAGTAAATGTGGGCTTTTAGTCTCACCATAATATAAAATTTAAAGCTGTGTGTGATGTTGGACAGACTATGGCATAGATAATCTTCATAATTAAATATTTCCAAATCATTTGGTTCATCTCCATGAATCCTCATGAAGCCCTCAATATGTGTTCAGCACAACACCCTACATGCAGCAATGCCCCCATGCATAAGTCTGCCAAGTGTTTTTGGAAGGTACTTGGACACATTTAAGACATGCACATTTTACTTTTTAATCATGGCTCATTTGAATGAAGTGTTAATCTAATGTTGTCTATGTTTGAAGGCATGTATTCAGAGGTAACAACAGAGTGATATAATTAGAAGCACAAACCCACAGAGACACAACCCTTCTAACATCTATATCTCACTGTAGTATCCCTCTCCAGAAATGTGATATCACCCAAAGGATAGCTGTATAGGCCTCCATATCTGGCAATAGATCACAACATGTTTGCTTTTCATCACATCACTCAAGTAAGGAAAAAATGATTTCTGTCTGGCAACAACTTATAAGACCTAAACTGGGCATTTTGTATCACATCCTTATTTCCAATACTGTCATTGCATCACATTCTTTGATTGCTGTGGTGATTTAAATACTTGTGGGATGGAAGGAAATAGGAAATCAGCATAGGACCCATTCAAGTTAAATATTATCTGTAGGGTTATTACTAATTAACATCACATGTTGACTCCCATTTTGTCATTCATTTTGCCTATTGACTCCAGAGAACCATGCAGGCTGAGGAGTGCAACAGTAAATGGTGTCATTATTTATCAAACGCTTAATGTGATGTCATGTTGTGTGACAGAATTCCTTTAGTTATAGAAAAGAAGCAGGATATTTTCAGAGGTTTTTTTAAGCATTTTAGCAGAAATATAACTTATTCATGCCTGTGAATCAAAAACTTAAACTTTGGTCCATTTCTAATGGAAAGAATATAAAGCTCTTATAATTGTAAGTTATATAGTTGCCAACAGTCCCAGATTTGCCAGGACAGTTTATTTGAGTCCTGTCCCATCAAATTCATGTCTGACCCAGCATTAATACTACTTATGCGCACTGTGCACAAGCAGGAATGTGTTTAAATTGCAAATGTCTGGTAAATATACACAGTCAATAAGGAGAAGAAATGAGCTCCCTACTCCAAGTATCTGTACCAGGTAGGCTGGGGACCAAGCTTGTGGGATCATACAATAGCACATGACATCATGCAGTGTTGCGCAACTCCGCCCTTCACATCCCAGTACAAAATTGAAAAAAGTTGGCAAGTATAAAATAGTGAATAAAATGTTAGCATACTAAACTTGAAGTGTATAGTAGGGACACAGTAGACGGCAAGTAACGTCCATGGAAATGACTTCCATTATTTCAAAGTCAAAAATAAAAATTATTTGTCAGTGCTATAAATTAGTGCAACATGGCATGAAAGTAACCAAGGAATGAAAGCCTACATTTTAAATATTCTGAAGCTAGAATAAAACTTCTATGTGTTGTAGCTGTACAGAAATGTAATTTCAGTGCTTGGGAGTTTTAGGGTTAGTACCTAGATATTCGTTGATTGAACATGTGAACATGTGCTCTCAAAGGATAATGCTTAAAAGCTCCCTGCTGAAAGCTATTGTGCATTTTATAAGAGGACCATAGCTAAGTACCAATTGAGATGATGCTGTATGCTTGCCATTTTTAGAGGACATTTCATGCCACTTGATTATGTTAACTAGAAATGTTTGAAATTTGAACTGAATTACATTGAAATGGCACAGTAGTTATGTGTTAAAGAGATGAAGGTCTATTCTGCATCTAATGACAATCACTTCATGGAGACAGTTTTATCTAAATCTGTCATAGAAATGTTGGTGAATTCAAATATGAGACTCAAGTGTCCTATTTACTAGAGAAGCTAAAACCTATGAATTCATGTTCAGTTATAAGGTAGGAGGTATCATCAATTCTATCTGGACATGCCATTATTATAAAATGCCAACTTGATGGCAGAGCATATGAATAATAGTAAGACAATAAAAAAGGGTGATCTAGTGAGACACATTAATACTATAAAAAGACATACTTTTTGAAAAGTTTGTGTTTTGTAATTTTTAGTGATGTTTAACACATTCATATTGAAAAAAAATTAAAGTAAAAATGTTTCTGTTGATTTTTATAATCTGCTTTTTTGTAGAAAAAGACAATTTCTCATCAACACTATAGAGCAGCTAATAGCTTAGTTACAAGTTTTATTAGCGCCTGTTAACAACATTTTGTTAAACACAGTCTTTCTGTCATGGTAACAGGTGTATCGATAGGTAACTGAGTGCATTTACAAGTAGACAATCAAGACAAATAGCACAATTATATGTCTGGGTTGGTGTATAAGAATTTACTATTTAAAATCATCCGTCTACTGGCGACACAGATATAAAAATCAGAGATGCTTAATGCATATTTTTACATTTCACTTCTTTTATTTTTCAGATGACTTTGTTGAAGTTAAAAACTACTTAAACAGAACCATGACATTTAAAAAATGATTTTATGAAAACATTGTTGCGTATTAAAATACAAATATTACTAATGGAACATGCTAATGTTATTAAAATAATGACTTTTAATATAATAAAAGGAGTGACTGAAGGCCAAACATAATACAATTGCATGAACAGTGTGGAGAAGTTTTATTTCATCTCATTCTAGGCAACATTGACGATTCACTGTATTTTGCTAGAGCGTGGTTAGTGATCTTGTTATATTATATGTTCTTACTTCAGGTTCTAAAACCGAAAATTCTGTCAGAAAATATGTTTTATGAAACCCCAGTAAGTATGAAAACACACAAAACAATTACATTTCTAATAACGATCATAAGGGCTTTCTACCATATGAATCGGAACGGCATTCAACTATAAGAATGAGCAACTGAATTTAGGCAACAATACTATTGAATGTTAACAAAGTTGTCCAGAGTTCTAGAAGGTTGCTGGATGACTAATCCTTAATTATGCCACTTGGCAGTCGGATAATCATGTAACATAAACATTTACAGTAACATGCACAGTCAATGAAGATCAGATGTACTTCATTTCAGACAATTCCTCTGCATTACCAAAATGAATACATTAAAAGTGTGCACCAGCAATTTAATCCTGCTAAGTAGAAATCTTGCAAACTCTGCAGAGGATGTCAAAACCTGCTGATATCTAACAGAGTCAGCTCCAAGTTTGTGTATCCCGGTCCACTCTACCTTTCCATCAGTTAGTGAATGTGGAAATAGAAAACTAGCTCTCTAATTAATCAAAGTCAGATCTGCCTGAACGCCTGGAGTTGCCGCTGATCCTTGTACCAGCTTCTCTCATGTTCTCTCTCTATGTTTTTACCTTGAAAACTTCTGCTCTGAGCTGGGAATGCCTGAAGGGCTTGCACGGTAAGTCAATGTGAAATTATCTCAGCAGGAAGAAGTTGCTTTTCAGCTTAAATGATTTAAGGCAGCAATTTTTCACACTCTCAAACTCTGACAAACGCACAGATTGCCTCTCATGTTTGACTTCAAAATATTCAAAGAAAAGCTATTTTTATTAAAAACACTCTAGAGAAAATTGTATGTCACTTGTTCTCTGATATAACTTTATTTCTCCTGACAGTGACAATTTGCACCTCAATAAATTCCTTTATTTTTTTCCAAAGCTAATTCGACTTAATATTAGTATTTATACATACTCATATCAACTTGCCTACAAGAATCATTTATGGGTGTCAGGTGTATGTTGCTCATTGTCATTCTTTTTGTGTGTGTCTGAGTGAGTTCATGTGTTCATAGGGATTGCTTGAATGAGAAATGTGCTCAGTCAAATCATGTGCCTTCCTATTTTTATTTTCCAGAATGTGTTTATTTAATCAAAAACAATGGAATATCAATCACAAAACTCAAGCATTCAAAAACTGAATCATCCATATGTTATTATGGAAATATATACTTTTACTCATAATAGTGATTTTTATAGTGAGTAAATCAGTTATGTAGGTTTCTATATATAATGAAGTGACACATTATTTGTTCCAACCAATATGAATAAATATACCACTCTTGGTTACATGACACCAATATTTTTTATAATGTGATACAATATAAAAGAGGGCATTGGGACACAGTTTTCTTTCATTATTAGCATGTTTCAACTTTTCAAGCAAAGTATTTGTGATCACTAGACATAGCAACCTAATTCTTCCCTTCTTATGTTTTATTACCATGGTTACTATTGGGATTGCAATGATTTTAATGTAAAACACATATGGTATTGCAAATACATTACACATGGATTACACCATTTACATAGGAAAAATATTATTGAAGACGCTTATGCCTTAGAAACCTAATCATAAGTTGTTCATTATGTTCATATTCTATATTACTCATCTTTATAAAATACATTTACAGACTAACACAAATTAACAAATTATAAAACACTAAAAGTTGCACTTAACATTTTGGTTCACTGCATTTCATTCATTGGTTACATATTGTTTATGCAGAAAGTTCCACAAAACTTAAATATATAATGTACACTTTACGTACATCTTGCTTTATGTCCTATTTCTCTTGTGTTGGATGTGTTATCATCACCTACAGAAACCTTAACTGTAACCAGATGTGTTGAACCAAGATAATCCATTACTTTTCAAAGTCTGACTTAAACTAAACAACACATTCCCCATTATTACGCTAGAGACCGCAGAACAGTGAGTGGCTTGGTCTATGTAAATGGGAGTAAAATCTTTTTTTTTTTAATGTTGACTTTATTGCATATAAAAGACTATTAACAGAATATTTTGAGTTGTGCAGACAACTTTAGAAGACAACTTCCAGGTCTAGTACAATGTAACATGACAAGGCAATTGTTTTTCGATCTATAAAAGAATGTGTCGGCAGATAACAACCATTTGGCCGATCTAGTCTGCCCAACTGTCAGAATACTTGTATTAGTCCATGGCCTTATCTTATTTTTAAGATAGCTTTATGCCAATCCCATTCATGTTTAACTGTTTATTTCTACAACTTCCACTGGAAGACTATTCCATGTATCCACTACCCTCTTAGTTAAGTAAGTATTACTGCCATTACTTTTAAACATTTGCCCCTCTAATTTAAGACTATTGGGTCCATTCACTAAAATTAGACTTTGGAGGTCAAATTCAGCAACCGAGGTTTGAATCTTCCCCACTGAAAGTAATGGGAGGCAAAAGGATCAAAGATATTTTTGAGACTCAGTTGCTCAATTTGACTAAGTCTCAAAAATAGATTTGATCATTTGCCTCCTATTATTTTCAGTGGGGAAGTCTCAAAATGAAAGTCAACATCCAAAGTCGAACTTTATGGAATAGTAATCATCTTAATTTAGAGGGGCAAAGGTTTAAAGGTGAAAGTCGAGTGCCGAAATGACAAACATTTAGAAAAAAATCATTTTATGATTAGTTACTACTAGTGTTGAGCGGACACCTGGATGTTCGGGTTCAGCCGAACTTCGGAAAAAAGTCCGGGTTTTGGGTCGAACTTGACCCCGAACCCGAACCCCATTGAAGTCAATGGGGACCCGAAATTTTGGCCACTAAAATGCCTCTAAAAAAGTCCTGGAAATGGCTAGAGGGCTGCAAAATGAAGTAAAATGTGGATGAGTGTCCCCTTTCATACGAATAGGTCAATTGACCTATTTGTATGAATTGGGACTCTATTTCGGTTTATAGAAAGCCAATAGCCATGTAATGGTTTATAGACTTTCATTTTATAGAATACATGTAATGCTGTTGCTATTCTATAAACCGAAAGTCTATAAACCGAATGTTGTTCAGTTTATAGACTTTCGGCTTATGGAATACATGTAATACTATTGGCTTTCTATAAACTGAACTAGAGTCCCCATTCATAAGAATTTTTTAAGAATGGGGACTCTAGTTCGGTTTATAGAAAGCCAATAGTATTACATGTATACCATAAGCCGAAAGTCTATAAACCGAACGACATTTTGGGTCAATGGGGTTCGAGTTCGGGGTCAAGTTCGACCCCGAACCCGGACTTTTTTCCGAAATTCGGCCGAACCCGCCGAACCTGAACATCCAGGTGTCCACTCAACTCTAGTTACTACTAAAGCCACAATCATGGATGTGCAGACATGACCTTCTCTACATGTAGTTATCTTGACACTATAAATAGACTTGGGTGATTCGTCTATATTTATATCATTCTGATATATGATTTTCTTGTCTTGATAAAAGTTTATGTAAACAGCCATATTATTTCTCCTGAGGAAGCCAACATCAGAGCAAGCGAAACATGCTGAGATTCAGCTTTTTGGGTGGAGTGACAGCAGGAATGAAACTTTAATATCTTATCAGGACTGCTTTTATCACACGCAAGTTGCACTTAATGTGCTTTATCTGTTGTAAGTGCAGTTGTTTTAACACTAGTATTTTTTATTGTGATATACTGAGAAATCGGTCTTTTTTTATATATATATTTTAGGTTGTGGAATAAACCTGAAAAATGTACCTGATGGGCCCGATATTATCCTGAGTTTGTGAGTGTGATGCCTATCAATACCACATTTTGGTCTATTAGCCCTACAATATTCCAATATATGCATTTCATTTATTTTCCCTTGTACATGCGCCTCAACTTTTGGTGTGTAGAAGTGATAACTTATCACTTCTGAAGCTCTTGCCCACAGGAGGTGCATGCTGGTCTTCAATATGGGACCCACATTTGCTCTCTGGAATTACCATGGCTAACCTTTTTTCAGAATTAAAACAGTGACATTTTATCCCTAACCCTTGCCTTAATCCTACCTTAACCTTTTGGCTATCTACAAAAACAATATTTTTAAGAAACCTGGATGCCTGTGGTGCATGGGGGACATACTGTAATTAGTCTCTCCCTAAAGCTGGCAAAGCCAGACACTGGGCTTGAAAGTGAAACAAATCTGATCATTGTGATTGGCTGTCACAGTGATCATATGTGACATAAGGGGCCTCCACAGACATGGCTGGAGTGTTCTAAGCTCAGTACCAAGGTACTCAGCCATGTCAATATCAGTCCAATCGCTGGATGTCAGTGGGCATATTGCAATTGCATCTGCATGACATACCCAGAACATTCTTTGTCACAGATGGGATACAAATTTGTTTCATGATTGCTATTCTCATGAGGACTGTTGTTCTTGGAGGCCAAATTTAAGACAAATTGCACAGTAGCACTTTGTATAATTTCCCTTACTAACTAAAGCCTGCTTAAAGAAGGCAATAAGCCAGAATGTTACAACTAAAAAATAAATTTGCCCTTTTTAATGACTTTTTTGGGAATTATTTCCTCTTTAAGCTGTCTGGTCTTAAGTCAGTGTGATATGTTCAAACCTGAGCTTACAATTGTCTTCTCTGTATCTGAAACTAGAGTATTTTTTATTGTTTGTAATAATAGATCCTGAATTTATAAATGTGTTTTTTTTTTTTGCAATTCCCATAAAAGGAATCTATCAATAATAATCTGTCCAATTAGGTGTAAGCCAAACCCCTAAGTATCATTCCACTTACTGATCTAATTAAGGACGCTTGCATTAAATCAAAGTGATTTATAGACCCTCTCCAACACTAAATTTGCCTTATGCTGTGTCTAATTATACAAGAGCACAACCATTAAGTCGTTTTATTTTCCACATATGTCAAGTATGCTGATTTATAAATAGCAAATGATAAAAAACACACAGCTCTATTCATTTTATAATCCACCACCACAATAAAAAATAAATCACATACTAACCATACAAATAGGGGGACAATCATTTTTATTTCCTATAATGAGCCACTATCCTAGGTAGAGAATGCAACTCCAGTGCATTCTCAAAATAACATATATGAAACAATAAAGAGACAGTGCTCCTAATAAAAAAATAGACTTATTTTCTAGAGATAAAAAAAACCTATTTGAACTAAAACAAAATAAAAACAATACCTAAAAAAATCAAAAACCTATAGTGCCTAAAAAAGGAGTGCTACTTATTAACAAAACTATTGGACCTTTCTACAGAGACCAAGGAAAGTTATGGTTAAAAAAAAAAAAAACTTTGTCTCTAAACCTCACAGCTGAACCCTAGTTACATCAACTACTGTGGAAGTAAAAAAGAAGTGTAAAGTAATTGTTTGTTAAGGCCCCCTGGGGCCACAGTGTCCAGTGTGTGAATCCACCAACATTCCCATTGCAGTAATGTTCTTGACCTGTCACCCACTCGTCTGAGTGGTGGAATGTGGTCGATTGCCACAAATTTCAATTGAGTTAATGAATGTTGGAACTTGAGAAAGTGCTTTTCCACCGGTTTATCCGTAGTTTTGTCACAATATGCAGTTATGATTTATCTATGTCCTCTGATGCAATCTCTCAAGGTCATTGCTGTTTTGCCCATTTACGAAAGTCCACAGGGGCATGTTTTTATATACACCACAAACTCTGCGGTTATCCGATGGTTGTTTTTATGTCGCCTTCGTGCATGGGGATGTGGAAAGTCTTTTGCAGATTCCATGTGTGAGCATGTTACACAAATCAAACAACGATACCAACCTAAATGTTTGAACAAGCATTGGGAATATGTGGTTTCATAGCAGTGTACCGGATCTGACAAGTCTAAATGGTCCCTAAGGTTGCAGGCACATTTAAAACAAGACATAGGTGGTTGCTTCAAGATGTTCAGTAAGGTGTTATCCCTTGTGATGACATTCCAGTTTTTCATCAATGTTTTTTTCAACATACTTGATGCTGTATGAAACCATGTTGGGAACACAGTTCTGTTCATTTCCTTGCTTGAACCTGCTGTACTTGTGTTCTGTAAAGCTTTCTATAGTGCCATCTCTATAGCCGCTTTGTGATACCCTCGTGCTCTGAAACGATTAGCCAACTACATTAATTGAATTTCACATCTGTCTGGATCAGAATTATTTCTCATCACTCTCAGGAACTGGAAGTATAGTAACAATTTTAACATAGCTGGAGGGTAAAAACTAGAAGCGTGTAGCAATGAGTTTCTATTCGTATCCTTCCTGAAAAAAGTATGACCCAACCAATTTGCTACACCAAAGATCTATGCATTGTGAACCATATGGGAGAAGCTAATTGATTTAAAGAGGTCAGCATATCCTTCAATGCACTTTCACCTGCTGGCCAGATCAAAAAAACATCATCAACAAAGCGACAATACATCAAAAGATGTGCTGCATACTTAGACAAAATGTGTGTTGTTTTGTACATATATATGTACATATTGGCATTTATTGGTGCCATGGCAGCTCCAACAGTGGTACCAAACGTTTGAATGTAGTATTTATCCTCAAAGCGAAAAAAAATATTGTCCAGAAAGAAATGTAGCATTTGGGTTACAAATTCAACCAGAAGTCCTACATATTCTGATGACTGTGAATGAATGGAACCGACAGCCTCAATTCATTGATTGAGTGAAATTACTGTGTACAAACTTGTTATATACATTGTTACTAGTAATATTTCAGAGTCTGGTAGTGTAATAGATTTTATACGATGTAGAAAGTTGGGGTTATTTCTCAGACACATTTCCAACTGGTGGGCCACCGTTTTCAATTTGCGAATCTAGCCATTTAGCAATTGGCTTTCCCTGGCTGAAAGTATATAAATTATAAAACTTGGCTGTATTACATGTCCTCCATAATAGTGCAGTCAATCTCCTCTGCACTGTTAGCTTCCCAAAAGTCTATACCCACACCTGAGGACCCTATTCCACCTGGCACTGTGAGAACCAAAATTGTATGTTAACACCATTTCAAAATGGAAGGTGTTTTTATTGTCTTAGAGACTTGTTGGTAAATGTAGACCTCCATAGTACTTCACCAACCTGTTGAAACTGGTAGTCAGTTATCTACAGAGACTAAGGGTCCGTGTCAAAATGTACCAGATAACTGTCCTGGTGGCTTTATCACATGGATGCCTGGAACGGCAAAACAATTTTTGTCTCCATTCCCGATTTAATCATAGATTCCAGTTCAAGCGTACTTGTCTGGGGAGCACAATGAAGAAATATCTCTATGGGAGGCAAATGGTCTCAGGTGGAGGCTTTACTCCACATAAATTGCCTAGAATGCCTTGCGAGAAATTTAGCAAATTTGCCTCGCCCACATTATTTCGGTATGGGCCGAACACATCCCAGGTCAGTCAAACCTTAATGTGGACTGGATATCTCAGAGATTGCACTAACTTGTGACTTCATACACGTGTTTTTAATCTTGTTTTGCATATTTGGGCCCCTCTGTACCTGTTCGTGTCCAGATTCAACTACCTGCTTCTCCTGCTTCTTCAGCTGGAATCCAGATCCAGAGGCAGTGGTGACCAATGTCTTCTTACAGACTTGGCTGCTGGACAGATGTTAGGATTTCCCCAATTATGCCTCATTCCTCGAGTTTTACTTCATCTTCACCGCCAACACTCCATGGTTCACACCTTAGTGGGAAATGCACCGGTAGTTCCTTTCTCTTGTGGAAATGTACATGGACATCCACGGACTGTTACCCTCCATCCTGGAATTTATTTCAGATGTACATTGGTACTCTCTCTCTTTTGTGACTCACAACTGGCTTTGGCTGCTGGCATGGCTATTTTCAGGGGACCCTGGGTTGAACAAGTGGTTCCATCAAAAACTTTGGCTCTGTTGACAGGAGCTTCATCAACAGTGTCATGAGCAGGGTCCAGTGACCCTAAATGCCAGAGTTCAGGCGCTAAACTCAAGATGTGGAGATCCAGGGTGTTTTGCAGGGTAGCTGCACTCCCCTGGAAGCTTAATGCTCCAGTTTTGTTCAGCCACATTCCAAGGACCTGTGGAAGCAGTTGCTGTATCCAGAAAACCAAGACAGAAACTCAAGAAACCCTGCAAAAATCATTCAACAACCATGAAAAATAATTATGACAGGATAGAGGATGTAGCAGGCTTAAACAGGCAAAATAAGAGGCAGACTAAGCAGAGCAATAGCAGAAAAACAAGTTAGTCTGAACAGTACTGAATACAGAGTGAAGAGCTATGGGACAGAGACAAACATAAGCAAGATAAAGCAGAACCCAAACTAAGGATAAACGATGCAGAATGTAGGGTCATAGATAATAATTTAGAGACAAAAATGACACAAGCAAATGGGATTGCTATATAACCTAAAGGGACATGCACAGATGTAACTACAAGACCACATACAGAGGGAACCCAAGGAAACATATAAACATAGATACAGGGAGTAGCCTAGAACTCTGAAATAGACAATTGTAAGAGTTTGGTTTCACCAATTGGCCAAATTATGATTGCTTGCCAACCACATCTAGATACCTCACACTTAGGAAAGTCCCTAACTAAAAATAAATAATAAACTAGCAAAAGAATAACATAATCTAAAAACCTTTATCGTACAGACACAAAGAAAACCAGAAAACAGCAGACTAAACGCTGAAGGAACAGAACATATGAGACAGCTAAGAAGCAGAGAACAATGACTTACTTTGACATGACTGGACTCTAAGACAGAGCTGAGACTCTAATGGGTCCATTCACTAAAATTCAACTTTGGAGGTCAGCTTTCATTTTGATACTAAGTCAAATTCATCATTCGCGATTGACTTAGGAAAAAAAAAAAGCTGGAATCTTCCAAATTAAAAGTAGTGAGAGGCAAAATGATGGAAGCTACTTTTGAGACTAAGTCAAACCAAATTTGACTTATTCTCAAAAATAGCTGTGATCATTTCACCTTACTTTAAAAAAATTGAACCTGGGCTTTTTTTCCAAGTCAAACTAGAGTGTCTAAAAATTAAAGTTGACCTCCAATGTAGAAATTTAGTGAATAGACCCATAAGACAGTGCTGGAACTCACTATGGCAGGACTGTACTGTGACAGGGCTATACTGTGACAGAGCATTCCACAAATGGGGCTCTATGAAAGGTCAGGGTAGATGCTGAACTAAAGCTAAACTTGTGCTGGACAATAGCTAGACATGAGCAGGTGCCGGTCTGTAGCTAAGATTAGGCAGGTGCCGAACTATGGCTAGACTTTGGCAGGTACCAGTCTGTGACTAGACTTGGGCAGGTGCTAGTTTATGAGTAGGCTTGGGCAGCTACCAGACAATAGTTAGACCTTAGGCAGGTAGCGGTCTGCAGCTGGGCTTGGGCAGGAGCCAGACAATAGCTAGGTTAGGCACTCTGTGGCTGGCCAGGCAAACAAGATACAAACAACAGACAGGAACGAGCATAAATAATCACAGGAAAAAAAGGATTCTGAAATGACTAGATAAAGTCTGCACATGGGTTGAATCATGACAGTTAGGAACCAGACAACCTTATGATGTGTGGAACAACATATGGATCCCATAGCAACTCCTGTGACGGTCATCCTTAGGTTCTGTACTTCCTTATTTGAATCAGGTCACGCCTATCTGACTATTAATGTTTACATCTCCGCTTTCTCGGCTGGTCGTTCTGGTTTCCACGGGATACCATAACTGGGCAAAATATCAGTTGTTTGTCATCTTTTGAAGGGCATTAGATTTAATATGCTCCCTATACCCAGATACACTTCCTTTTGGGATATTACTACGGCTTTATGATTCCTTTAATCATTGCCTTTAATGAAGATTTGTCACTACAGCAACTATTGGCCAAATTGGTTACATTGTGCTGATCTCATGCACGCGAGCTTCATATGTTAGGGTGTTGGATGTCTTGGCTAGATCTTTTACTCCGAATGGCATTTCCTTTTCCATCTCTAGATGCACTAAGACCTCACTTACCATGGTTTCCTATCACAGGCAGTTTTTGGGTCCCGTTCGACTAGAGGTGCTATGGCATTTAAAGCTTTCTCACTGGATTGTAGATTAGAAAATCTTATGAAAGGTGCTGATTGGTCTCGCAAATCTACTTTTCAAAAGCTTTATTTACAACCTCAGTCATTTTTCTTCTACTGAAATTGCTCAGCTTTAAACTTGCATAATAGAAAATGCTGTGTCTTTATTAGTTCTCCTAAATTGTACTAATATTTCATGATACACAGAGGTGAGTATTATTCCTACCTGATATATATAGTGGGCTATACATCCCACCCCTTGATTTCCTATCTTATTACATATCTACATGGTCTATTTATATTTAGATGCATATGATTACTGCATTGTGTATTTACTGTTCACTGCTGTTGTTGTGTTATATTAATTTATTGTATGATGTTATTACCATATTGCCTTTCTCTACCATTGTTGCATAATAGCTTGATATGGTGCTGTTAAAGCCTGGATGTTCCAGTTCCTATAGTTGATGGTTCTTCTGGATATTTGGTGTTATGACAATGAAATGTGGATTGCTGAGGTTTCTTATGCTTTGAATTTTCTTGACAACTTTTTTATTGCAAAGAAAGAGGATGTGTTTGAAGGGACATTCATTTATATGGGGAAGGGAGGACTGTTATTATATGATTCTGATTGGTTCATTTTTACCTGTTCACCTCTTCTTTGCTGCTGAGGGAATAAAGAGATATGCATAACACCCACCTCCATGTCTTTATTATCATGACTTTTCATCATAAAACTTGTAAAATCTAGGAGTTCTAGGCTATATGACTTGGCTCCTGTTTCCTTGTTCATGTAATCTTTCCTGGTATGTTTTATCCTTCAATTCACAGGTCAGTTTTGCAGCCTCTCTCTGAACTCTCTCCAAAGTATATGTATCCTTAGGGTGTACAATACCCTAAGAGTGGTTTTACAAGTGCTCTGTACATTGGCATGAGCACTTACCTCTTTTTTACTGCTGATACCTTTCCCCATTCTGCTAATATTTCCTGCTGCTTTATTATATTGTCTTCCTATCTTTAATTCCTCTGAAATAATTATCCTTAAATCCATTTTCTTAGATGTTGCGGTTAGGACTGTATCATATTGCCTGTACTGTGCCCTTGAGTTTTAACTTATCCACATTAAATGTCTTTGCCACAATCTTGACCTTTTTTCTAATTTAACTAAATCATTTGGCTTATCACTCCAGAAGCATCAACCCCTTTGCACATCTTTGTGTCATCAGTAAAAAGACCCACTTTACCATCAAGACCCTTTGCAATATAACTAATAAAAATATTAACAATTACGGGTCCAAGTACAGATACCTGAGGTACCGCATTGGTAACAGAACTTTGCTCTGAACATTGACTACAGCCTTCTGTCTGTCACTCAGCCACTGCCTAATACATTCAACAATATTGAAATCCAAAATCAAAGATTGCAGTTTATTGATACGTCTTCTATGTGAGACCGAGTTCAGCATTACTGAAATCTACATAAGCAATGTTTACTGCACCACTTTGATCTATTATATTAATCACCTAATCAAAATAATCAATAGATTTAATTTTGCATGTTCTCCCTGAAGTAAACCTATGTTGCTTCTGCCATTGAAATCCATGTGATTTTTGATATTCAGCAATCCTATAGTACATAGTTTCCATTCATTTACCCACTCCTGATATAAGCCTTACTGGTCTATAGTTGCCAGACTAAATAATATAATTTTTTTTGTGAATGGGCACAACATTCACTAATTTCCAATCTTCTGGCACTACTCCCATTAACAATGATTCATTAAATAAATCCATTAACAGTTTTGATAGTACACCACTCTTTCAATAAGTTCCAATCCCATCATGCCCGATCAAAGTATTTGTCTTCACTTTAGACAGTTAAAGTAGAAACTGCTTCTCTTTAAACTCACATGCATCAAATGACTCATTAATCTTTTTTTTAATAACTTAGAAACCTTTCCTTTGTTTTCATCTGAAAAACGGAACAAATATATTCATTGAGGCAGTCGATTAGACCTTCATCCTCTTATACATGCCTTCCTCCCTTTGGTTTTAATTTAACTAATCCTTGTTTAACTTTCCTTTTCCCATTTATGTATCTATAAAAATGCATTATCCATCTGTTTTACTAACTGTGCTATTTTCTCCTCTGCGTGTGCTTTGGGAGCTCTCATAACTTGATTTGACTCTTTCTGACTAATCATGTAGCTCTGTCTATCTTCTTCACTCTGTTTTTTTTATATAACATTTCGTTTTTTATGATTTTGACCACTTCTGTCAAATACCACCGTGGTTTCTTACATTTTTTGCTCTTACTGACAAGTCTTTTACAATTTTCTGTTGCCTTCATTAATGCAACTTTGATATAATTATATTTCTCCTTGACTCTATTTAAACTGCTCCAGTCGGTATAATGACTCCTTTATACACATTCTAATTTTATAAAAGTTGTTTTTTTGAAAATATAAAATGTTTGTTTTTGTGTGGTGTGACTTAGTCCTCATTCTTATATTAAACCACACTGATTGGTGATCAGGAAATCTGAAAGATTCAGCTACAGAAAATTTTGATATCAAATCTCCATTTGTGAACACTAAATCAAATATGTCAAGAAACAGACATTACCTGTAATAGACTATACAGGATTATAAACAAAAAAAATCCAACATGTTTAAATGTATGAAAATGTTAATCTGTTCAAACCTCAGGGTTGGTGGTTCAATTTCTGGCGGGGCTGAATCTTCCACTAAACCATCTGACATATCTAAAATGAGTACCATTAAATTAGGTAACATCCCCAGTGCAAATGAACTACCAAAAATAGAGCTGGTAGTGGGATACACTCACCTGCTCTAAGGAAGGGAGAAGCAAGTAACTAGGTATAGTGATGGCTGCCTACCCAAAAAGTGGCGTCCAAATGCAGAGCATACTTGAAAATTAAAACATAACACATTTTCGGATTAAATACTTTAATATGTAACATAATGTTTTATTTTAAAACTATAGGTAATGTTTTTCCATTGAAAACAGTGTAATTAAAAAATGTTTTTATAATGTTTACTAGGATTATTCAGTGAACAATGACACTTAAAAAAATAAATGTATAATATTCATTAACCTCAAACACCTTCCTTCCACATTTCATTCCCAATTCCTTTAGAACCATTCAACATTGCTTACATTTTTTAATCTTATAAATAAGCACTCTTCACACATATTACTAAGATGTATTCTCTTAATCTTCTCTAACTACCATGCTGTATTCCTACTTACTCTTTCCCATTCCTAAAATACTTCAACAAATAGTCTACATCTGCCTATCCCATTTTCCACCGCCATACTCTGTACTTGACCCCAATCAAACTAGCTTCATCAACACATGGATGCCTTTTTGGTTTTTTTTATTAAACACCCTATATAAAAAAGTATTGAGAAAGACACAAAAAAGTGAATTGCCAATTATTTTGCATATGGTGATTGTGACTTTTTTATACAATGGATTTTATCTGCCGACACATTCCAAAGCAGTAGTTTGTGCTTCTTGAGTTTATTACTTCACTAGTCTTTCTGGCCACACTCGCCCTACTGGTTATTTAGCAATGCATAATGCCTGGCCAGTTTAAGTTTTCTAGCAGGGGACACTGCTTATTCCTTTATAATGCATAGTTAAATTGGTAATATGAAATATTCATATGGCCTACAACTTACCTATACCTCACTTGAATAACTCCCAGTGTCACGTAAAATACATTCAAACATTGCCGTGTGTGCCACAGTGCCATACACATTAAAAACACATTTATTTATTAGTCTATGCATTTGTTTTACATTCTGCACAGAATACAAATAGCACCAAATAGTAGCACTATTGCTGCATGCTAACGTTGGAGAAAAGTAGTTTGTATGCACTAGTCCCACATTGCTGGTGCATTTAGTGCAAGCACACTGTTAAAACATACCATATTCATTTTGGCAGAGATGCTAATAGACCTGCATATGTATTGGTCTGTATAGAAAAAGCTCAATTGCTGTTATACAAAATAAACAGCAACTACTCTGTATTGTTATCTTCCCAACACTTTTGTGTGTGGGGCTTTTTATAAAAAAACAAAAAAAGTTTAATAAACTTTAAAAGTTATAAAGTTTTATAAACTTCTGAATAATTCTTGGCATCCAAACATCTTTAATGAATCAACACTCACATAGTTTTCTCCCCTTCCAGAGACACAAATCATGAGAATGATACATAAGTTAATATACTATACATAATAATATATTATAGCAGAAACATTTTTTTGATGTAAAGTTAGTTATTACTTCTAGCATATTTTATGCTATTAATTGCATATTCTTTTTTTATGTTGTTATGTTGTGCTGATGAATACTAGTACATGTATATAATCACATATATTTTCTTTAATTATATATTAACTAGCAATGAATGTGTCCACTCTCTATTCCTTAGGCAGTGCCCAAAAGAATACAGTAGTGTTTATATATGCATTAGATTTAATATGTTATCATTACAAGGTTCATTATGAAAACCCATCACATGTAATCATTTTTGCAGTACAATGCTCCTGACCACAGAATACAAATTATAAATATTTTATTTATAGAATCAGTCACTTGATTGTTTTGCATTCCGGAATACCGACAGAGGGAATATGCTATGATTTGATTAAGAAGCACAAAATAAAATTCAGAAACACATCACATAACTAATAAATGTGATATGCAAAATAAATTAAACAAAGTGGTGAAGTGTATATGGAACATAAGCAGTTACTTAAAAATACATGATTTGTCTGTATTCTCTCTTCAAAACACACTATGAATATACAATGTGAAATACATTTTTTTATTGTTATTGTATAGTTTGAAACATCCTAAATCTATAGTTAAAAACAACAAAGTAGATATTACAATGTTAATGACAGGCATAGCAATAGTGACCTTTAGAAGTGCAAGGGGGAAATATTGTTATTTGCCTGAATATGATGAGGTTTTTCCGGAGCAAATGCTTATCTCATATTCAAGGTCATCTTATAATCAGGCCTCAAATATAGGTCTGATTATAAGACTAAGAGTTGTAGGTCACCTGGATCACAATCAACCGGTGGATGTCTGAGCACTTGGCTTTTCCTAAATTAATATCCAAAGTTTGGAGGGGTTGTCTTATAATACAGGTTGTATCATATTCAAGCAAATATGGTATATTGTATGGAAGACCACACACAACGTTTTGTCATATATCATGAACATCACCTAACCCTTACATAAATAAATAGATAATATAAAAATGTAGCAATTTCCACATTTTAAGTTCCCATAAGTAATAAAGACTATATGGCTGCATAAAAACATAATAATAGAAGTGACTTTTAAATAACCATGTTTCCCTACGTATAATATGTTAAGTTATTAAATAATTTGGAAGGATACATGTTTGGTTATGACTGACATAGATGTCTGAATGTTGCTCTTTAACAATTGTAAGAAGCATTAGTCATTAAAATGTGAACTGACTAGTAAACTGCAAGCATCTTCTGAGTTAGAAAGAAAGGCATTTTTTAGAACCTGGCTATTAATGGCTAAATTTGCCTGTTCACTTTTCAGTTCACCCCAGTTCACTTTTTGGTAAATTGATCTCTGCGTGAAAAAATTAAAAAATGAACCCAGGGAGAATAATGAAAAGCATAAGCGAAATATAGAAGCACGAGGGTGGAGCAAGCAGCCAAACAAAGAGGACATGTGCTGGATGAGCTCCTCACATGGTTAAACCTATTTTTGATGGCTACATCGGCTAAAAATAACAGAAAACTATTCCCTGAGTCTGATTCACATATGGAACTGTAATGTGGGTTCACGCTCTATTTAGGGGGTGCCAGGCAAGAGATCTCCACCTTGATCCCCACAGGAACCGGCACTCACGGTGATAGTGAAAGGATTTATTCCAACAGGTCACAACTTTTCAATCCACCAGGATCTTTAGCTTGAGAAAGATCCTGGTGAATTGAAACTATGCTACATATTGGAATAAATCCTTTCATCAGCACCGTGCGAGCCAGTTCCTTTATATATTTTCTGATACAGATATGGGGCGTAGGTCTTCAACAGATACAGAACCAAGATATTGGCACACTATTGTAGCAGCAAAGTAGGCCGCAGATACCTTCACATCAGCTACATTACTTACCCCATGTTAGGATTCGGTCTTCAGCTCCATTAAACCAGCGAAGGGGAAAACCCTGGACGCCACTACTGCAACTGCCAAAGATACTCCGCCAACCAAAAGAGACAAAACCAAGTTATACAGAAGCTTTGGAAATAATGGAAAGCCGAGACAGCCCATATTAAAACAGATTTTTCAGTCAAAGGTCATTTGCCTCAGTGGCAGATAAGATGATCTATTTGAAAATGGTTCGGAAACAATGCAAATTTCATTGTGAAAATGTGATAATGCAGATTTTCATGGCTCCCCTTACTTCACATCTGCAGGACCTGGACATACATGATATCAGAAACACAAGTGGAATCACTGGATCGAACCCCCTGCCACAGGACCTTGATTTCATTTTGAATTAACGCTGAATGAGAAATGTGTACACTTTTATTGGCAGGCCCCTGCCGATCACTGTTCTCCACTGCTTCTTTTGTTGTTTTTTACTCCTTTTTGTATACATTTGTATAGAAATGATAGGATTGACAAGGCCAATTTAAGCTCCCAGTTTAATGATATTATAGCCATATGGTTTTAGTGCTAATTATGGAAAATTTTGTATACAAAAAGTACAATTACAATAGAAATACCTGGGACTCTCTATGTTTTTCATATTGTTTGGAAAGGGCAAAAGATAATTATAGAGTTTAAGGACTGCAATTATGAGCGTAGCAGCAGATAGTGACAGACGTTACCATATTAAGAGTTGTCAAAATATAGAATTGAAATTAAAGTAGCCAGATCTCAGCGAATTTGGGAGATACAAAAACAAACAAACAAGAAAAGAAGCACAGAACGTTTTTGTACATAGTTGAGGTTGGTGGCTCCTCATTGTCTGGTTGCAGCTTGTTGTCCAGGGGTTAATTAGGAGTAGTTTTAGTTGCACCTATCTTTGTGTGCCCACTAGATAGGATGTGAGAGTATTTGCAGCATGGTGTTAACCGTTTTGTTAGGTTTTATTTTATACGTTTATATTATTTGAGCATGTAACCAGCTTACTGCACCAACATTTTTCTTTTCCCTAAAATAAAGGGATGAAATAGTGAGAGAAAAGACAGGTTTTTAAAACCAGCTCATCCAAGCATGACCAATGTTATTCTTCCCTGTCCCATTGGTTTGCAGCCTCATAAGTAACACCTGGCAAGGTATTTTGTCCACTTTTGCCACAAGAGAGGAAAGCTTTATTTTACTATATCTGACTTGTCCTAGAGATAAAGATAGTCTTCTCTGAGATGCAAGGCAAGTCATCTATGCACAACGGACTCGTCAGCCTCAGATGATGGGTACCAGTTAATAGTTAAAAGTATCAAAATGGGTCAATTTCAATAACCCATTATATATGTAAACCATTTTGTACTATGGACTGGAGCAGGGCACATTTGCTTTGTTCCCAGTGTTTTGTGCAGGCATCTCTTAATGGGACTCACAAAACACACAACAGATGTGCAGGCAATAAAGAATATACTAAATTGAAAGGATCTGTCCTTTTAACACTAATACAAATACTATAAGTAAGCTATTTTCATTCCAAAATATTAATGAAATAATGTCATATATTTGCATAACTGTGTCCACCAATAGGAAAGTGTGGCATGTTATGCAAATGTGGTGCACAATCCCTCCAGTGAGGGAAGTAATGTCACTTCCATAGGACTTTCCCCAAACTGGTGCAATGGCTTCAGGCACTTGCTCCCAGAAGTGATGTCAGTTCTATAGGATATCCCATAAACTGATGAAATGGCTTCAAGCACTGCCTCTCAGCAGGGGAAGTGATGCCATGTTGTCTTCTGGCAACCAGACAAACATCTTAGTGCTTGTGTGAAACAACAGGACACAAATTTCAAATCTGTTTTATTTGCCATGCTGAAGATATTAGAGGTTATTGAATGCTTGATCTACTGAATCTTTTAATTCACTATTTATTTGGCAGTGAGTGGTTTATGGCATGCTATTAGGTCTCCTTTTCATTTACTCATACTACAGGGCACATCTGCGATTCTGCCCAGACCTGCCTACACCGTATGGCTACGATATTGTGCATTTTATATTTGTTTTGTTTGGGGATGGGTAATGGTTGCAAGACCATTACCCACCCCCAAACAAAACAAATGATGCTTGAAGCACAGTGAGGTATCTGTGGGGTGCACTTGAGCAAATTACTGTGTCCTATGTGGCATCACATAGGAGTGGAAAACCAACATCCTTACTCCACCTTGGATGTATCCTCCCAGAAGTATGGCTGCTCCCATTCTGATTTCTGCATAATGTATTTATGGCTCTTGATTTACTTCTTGCACTTTACTACCTATATATATATATATATATATATATATATATATATATATATATACATATATTTACATGTATTCCAACAGATAGTCCTTTATATTTTTGAATTTGTGTAATCTACCTGACTTGCTGGACATCCTGAACATATATTCTGTCAATCCCAGATGCACCCAAGACTGGTTAGTGGTGGAATATTTCATACTCTTGGATTTTTGCTTCATGCCGTTGATTGCTGTCTAGGGAACTACAGTCTAACTATGAGTAATTACAGCCTGTTACATTAACCCCTTCGCGACACAGGACGGACTAGGTCCGTCCTGTGTGGCGAAGCGTTAGTGACACAGGACGGACCTAGTCCGTCCTGTGTCAAAACGAGCACTGAAAGCGGAGTTTTTCCGCTTTCAGTGCTCTAAGGGCATTGTAACGATGCTTCCATGTGGAAGCATCGTACAATACTAAAAAAAATGCCCGTCGGCATTTCGATCGCTCCGGAGAGCGATCGAAATGCCGGTTTTAAAGGCACAGTGCCTTTAAAACGACGGGCATTAAAAAATGAGCATAGGAAGCGAATTTTTCGCTTCCTATGCTCAGAAAGTGTTCCTGATTGCCTCGCAAGTCGAGGCAATCAGAAACACAAAAAAAAATGCACGATCTTGTTCACTAAGTGACCAAGATGGCGCTGCCCTTCTAAGGGCAAGAGCACAGGAGGCAGGAAGTACCTGCTTCCTGTGCTCTCTGGCTGTCACACGATTGCCTCTTCACAGAGGCAATCAGTGACTGCCAGGCACACTGACAGGCAGTGGGGATGTTCTGCTGAACATCCCCACTGACTGGTCAGATCAATATTAACTCTATATTGATCTGACCAGTTATGATCTGCCTCCCTCTCCTCACATTTTTTTAGTGAGGGAGAGAGACAGATCAAAGTTCTAAAAGTAAAAATAAACAATAAACACACAACACACAAATATTAAAACAATAAAAAAAAGTTATTAAAGCAATTCCCTGCGTTTAACCCCTTCCCTGCGACTGATCTTGCATAAGCAGTGATCGTGCACATCAGCGCATTTATTTTTGCCGTTTGTGCATTTTTTAGGGGTTAATTTTTTTTGTACTGTAATTTATTAGGATGTCTAGTTTTCCAAAATATATGGTTTTATGGGGTAAAATACTTTGACAGGCTTCAAAAGTGTCCCAAATGGAACATGGGCGCAGGCTGACTACATGTCAAAATTCCAAGTTGGAAATGCACCCCCCCTAAACATGGCCTTTTAGCCCCCAAATAATCTAACTAACCTACACATGGGTGGTATCCCTGTACTCAGGAGATGTTGCTGAACACATATTAATGTGTTTTGTGGCACTGACACATAATAGGATCTATGAATTCATGCCCGATGTACAATGAATGTGAAAAACAAATTACTATCCATAACATTGACATAGGCTGGTGGTAGAATTAGTGCATGGAAAGTGTTAAAATACTACCATTTGAAATACCCTAGGGTGTCTAGTTTTCAAAAATATATGGTTTTGTGGGATAGAATACACTTTTTGGCTTCAAAAATGTCCCAAATGGGACATCGGGGCAGGTTTTCTGCACGTCAGAATTCCAAGTTGGAAAACCAAAAAGCGCACCTCTCAAATGTGGCCTTTTAACCCCCAAATAACCTAACCAACCTATACATGGGTGGTATCCCTGTACTCAGGAGATGTTGCTAAACACATATTGAGGTGTTGTTTGGCACTGACATATAACAGGATCTGTGAATTCATGCCCAAAGTACTATGTATGTGAAAAAAAATTACTATCCATAACATTGACATAGGCTGGTAGTATAATTAGTGCATGGAAAGTGTTAAAATACTACCATTTGAAATACCCTAGGGTGTCTAGTTTTCAAAAATATATGGTTTTGTGGGATAGAATACACTTTTTGGCTTCAAAAATGTCCCAAATGGGACATGGGAGCAGGTTTTCTGCACGTCAGAATTCCAAGTTGGAAAACCAAAAAGCGCACCTCTCAAATGTGGCCTTTTAACCCCCAAATAACCTAACCAACCTATACATGGGGGGTATCCCTGTACTCAGGAGATGTTGCTGAACACATATTGAGGTGTTGTTTGGCACTGACATATAACAGGATCTGTGAATTCATGCCCAAAGTACAATGTATGTGAAAAAAAATTACTACCCAAAACATTGACATAGGCTGGTAGTATAATTAGTGCATGGAAAGTGTTAAAATACTACCATTTGAAATACCCTAGGGTGTCTAGTTTAAAAATATATATGGTTTTGTGGGGTAGAATACACCTTCTGTCTTCAAAAATGTCCCATGGGACATGGGCACAAGTTTTCTGCATGTCAGAATTCCAAGTTGGAAAACCAAAATTTTTTTACATCAAATTATATGCTATTATCAAAATAATGGTATCAAAAGAAAGCCCTTCTTATAACGATAAAAACAATATATAGTTTGTGCGGGTACACTAAATGAGACAGAAATAAATTACAGCAAAACACAAACACCTCAGAAATGTTAAAACAGCCCATGTCACCAAGCGTCGGACAAGCCAAAAAAGTCATGTCACTAAGGGGTTAAAGGGACTTCATCGCCTAAATATATAGAGGTTAAATTTAAACATCTTCCTTTCTACCTCAGAGTCAATGAAATCAATTAAATATATGTGTTATACCAGTTCTAGCATATATCAAAATGAAGTGGTGCTTAATTTTCCAACACGAACATTGAAATACCTCTATACTGAATTTCCTTCCGCTTTTTAAAGGGAAGTATCCTAAATAAAGCAAAAGTACACTTTCAGAAAACTGGTTACTTTTAGTGTATGAGCTAAAAATTACATTACACTCTTATACAGGTGAACAAGAATATCAACCTAGAATCTTTATGCCTGATTATGGGGAATTAATAGTTTTAAGTAGACATTTCTTACTTTGCAGTTAACTGAACATATTAAGTACTATACTCACTATGATACATTATGCACATATTGTTTGTGAAAAGTATCTGCTTTAGCAATTCATTCTATAAACTTAACTCTTACTACAAATGTGTCTATTGATTATTTTATCTTTTAGTATCTGTACCTTACTACTAGAAAAAAAAATAATGCCAACTTTCAGAAAAAGTTTTCCATATTTGAGCAGAATAATAATCAGATACTGTATTGTTTATGTTCATAATAATGATGGACATTGCATGTTGTTTTTAATATATGTGCCAGAACACTTTTTTTTATTTACCAGTGTCTTAATACCTGATTGTTTTTGGGATTGCACGGATGTGTTAATTATTTTGTTAGAACAGATAGGCAGACTTGTTTAATATTAGTAATTGCAAACTACAATAAAAGATTAATAAAAGCATGTGAACAGGTATATTTTCTGTAAAATAATATATTACTTTTGTTGAACTGTATTATTTAAACAATGTGTTTTTGTAAGAGACATGTAATCTGGGAGGCTTTGTTCTGTTTCCTTTGTGCTGAACCACAGGGGTCTGGATCCTTGGACCCTCTTAATGCCCTAAAGTGACACACTCTAAGTAGGTTATTAAAACCTTCACCTCTGTAGTTAACCTTCACCAGGTCAGAAGGATTTGGAATGGTATAAAATGCCCTTTACTAAACCTTTTACTCCATAACCATTATGAGATTTTCAAAAGATCAGCTGGTCTTCCAGGTGTAGAAGTCTTTAAATCTAGATCCAGGTTTGGAGATACAGTTTGCTGTAGTTATCATTTATAGCTCTTGTAAACAACATGTAAATCAGAATATTGTTGTTAATATTTTACTTACAGTTTTATGGTTAATTAAGTAGAACATAAAACTACTGTTCACTGTACATTTGTAAGTGATATCAAACAATACGATTATTTTTTTTCTTTGACTTAATCATATTTGTGTGTTCAAATTATGCATAATGTTAACATATGTATTGTCAAGTAAACAATATGTTAAACTTTTTATTTTATTTATAAAGTTTTGCTGCAGTGCTTATGTATTCATATGTGAGTGGCTTTTATACTATAAAAAGGTTTCCAAGTTTCGATATATTTATAATTAATATTAAGTAAGGCATGTTTTATAGTAAAAGAGCAATATCTTATGCATTATAAAAGCAAAGAATATATGTCTTAAAATAGGTGGTTTAATGGCTTAATAATGGAACACATTGCAATATGCAGAAGGTTTTTTTACTAAACTGATAAAGTGAGAAATTACTAAGACAAAAAAAAAAAAAAACAGTTTTCACATAACATATGTGACCTTGAACCAGTGTATGAGCCAAAGAGACAGTACAAACACAAGCTCCACTAGATGAGGGACTTTGATGCTGGGGAGCTATGGGGTCAAGCGCAGAAAGGGGAAATAAGTGGTAAAATCACTGTCTCTAGACTCCTCAGATAAAATAGAAACAAGCACTTGGCATTTTCAGTGCTGACAACCTGGCTTGTTTGTTCACTCTAATGAGCACTCTGGCTCCATTAATGAGCAGACTGAATCCATTATCATCATCATTTCAAAAGGTAGCGTGCCACTAAATAGCTTCCCATATTAGCAGGCATTGCCCTTGTTGTTCCATTTGATCAGCTGTGGCAGCAGGGAGCTGCTGCACTCTCACTTTTCCTGATAGGAAATTAGCAAGTGAAAATTAGTTAAAAGAAAATAATAAAAATAAATAAAATAAATGACTCTTAGTAAAAAAAAAAAATATATATATATAGCTATATTAATGTATATATACATATACATAAGCTGATAAGAACAAAAGCGTGTGAGGTTAAAGGGGAGGTATGAAAGGAGAGATGAGAGCATGTTTTCATGCTTCTTCAATATATTCTCTCTCGATAAACACACTGGACCTACACCTTTTCCTAACACCTTCTATGAAAAATCAAAGGACCAATTAACTCTGTCACAAAATGGGTGGCGTGCTTACACAAGAAGGCTGTTGAGGGCAGCAAAGGCTCATTCTGTATCCATATGTACATGCCTGTTTCTGTGCAGGTTATTCAAGTCTTTTAATTTCTTTCTTTAAGTCCATTCTTTCTTTCTTTCTTTCTTTCTTTTTTTTAACTGAAGCTTCAGATTTTCAGTCTGCTAAAAGATTTTAATTAGGCCTTGACTCCCTATCACTGTGTGTGCTTTGTGACAGAATGAATGGTACAAGTTTTGTGAACCCAGCCTGCAAAGCACAAGGAAAAGGTGTAAAAGAATCATCACTCGTCTGGAAATGTGCACATTACTACAACCTGTCTTTTCCCACCTCACTTCTACCTTTGTGAATGTGCAATGATTAAAAAAACGAACACTGTTTGATTTAAATGACAAACGAGAACACATATTGCAGATTCCGGGTGTACTTAAAGATCGTTAAGTAGAGGATTACGTAAACTTGTTTTATTCAGTAATTCACCACTTAATTCCAAACATTATTATAATCTGGTTAAATCTGAACATACTGAAGTCTGCTTTTTCCATGTTTCAGGAAATTAGTTGGATGGAGCACCACTAACAGAAAATCAGGCTCATTGGATATCTTTATATATGCCCCTGGCATGCAAGGTTTTAATGTTTACCACTGCTGATGTCTGTAAGTGATCTGGCTAAAATCCAACGTGAGGCTAACAACTGTTTGACTGCTAAAATCATAGTTCCAATGGTGCCTGCCAGCAATACTGGAATACCATCATACAATATCATACATTATACATCAAAACTAGTAATGTAATGCATCTTTTTAAATACAATGGCTATTTATACCAAGAATTCGAATGAAACATACAACCTTAATGGTTGATAAAAATCAGTTATTTACTCAAACATTTCAAAATGATTTCTCAATGTCATATTGAAATAGAACTGTGTATATAACATGAGGTGAGCAAAGTAGCACACCTCCTTCTTCCAAAATAGTCAAATCCATATACTGTTTCTCTCTGGCTATGCTTTTACTTTTTGCATAGTAAAATTTGAAGATATATACTGATTTGTCTATTATTACTTTGATCACTTTTTTTGTTTGATTCTGACAGATCATTGTTCACAGTTGCACTCCATTACTCTCTCTAGGTTACTAGGATATTTTGACCCTGTGAGCAGTGCTGTATTTACCGCGAGGCATCCTAGGCAGATGCCTAGGGCAGCAAATTTTGGGGGGCGGCAGCGCCCCCCAGCACTGAAAAGAAAAAAAAATTTAAAAAAAGAAAATATCCGGCCCTTTAAAAAAAAAATAGACCGCACTTGCAGGCAGAGACGGAGGTGACAGGGGATCGGAAGATCCCCCCTCACCATCGCTCTGCCTGCCGGGCTGCACGGGGAGCTGAACAGGCAGCACAGAGAAACCTCCGTGTGACACGGAAGTGCCGACAGTCAGGTGACGGGCGCGCTGACGTCATATCGCCGGGAAGCCGAACAGGCAGCATGGAGGGACCATGCTGCCTGCCACTAGGGAAAGGTAAGTGCTGATGAGAGTCAGAGTGTGTGTGATGGGAGACAGTGTGTTTGACTGAGTGTGATGGGAGTCAGAGTGCGTGTGATGGGAGACAGTGTGTGTGTGTGACTGAGTGTGATGGGAGTCAGAGTGTGTGTGATGGGAGTCAGTGTGTGTGAATGAGTGTGATGGGAGTAGGAGTGTGTGACTGAGTGTGATGGGAGTAGAAGTGTGTGTGTGATGGGAGTATGAGCTTGATGTGAGTCTGAATGTTATGTGTGATGTGGGGTCATGAAATGGAGGTGATGGGGCATGTCTTAGGTGTGTAACGTGGGTGTGCAGTTAGGGTAGGGGGGTGCCCGGATTTTGTCTGCCTAGGGCAGCACAAAATCAAGATACACCACTGCCTGTGAGGTGAGCAAACCACACAGGTGCATGCTTTTCTATACTGTGCACATAACATACCATTTATGTATGTTGAGCTCCCATTTCTTATGGCAAACTAATCAACATATGTACTACATTTTTCTAAAAGTAACCTTTCCTACATTTAATATTCTGATCATGGTTCCTTCACACATTTTTCTTTCGCTGAAAAACAAAAACAAAAAAAAGTCATTTTTATAAATGTTTGAAAAAGAAGATTGTAATTTTATTATTAATTTGCAATGACACCGTACATACATTAACCCCTCTGCGACAAGGGACGCACAAGGTACGTCATGGAAAAGCTCTCAGTTGATGACTGCTGGCGTATCTGGTAAATCCTGTGGTGAAATCCGCATAGGCATCAATCAACGTTCACTGTCTATGCTTAACCAATATTGCTGTAATGCCTTAATGTGATGCAACACCAACATTTGGTCCCCCAGGGCTCTGCACTCACTACCTGGAGCAATAGAAGTGTGCCATATTGGATGGCAGCATGTACCTCCAATATGATGCTGCTCTGTAGTCTGCAAGGGCTCCTGAAGTGATTAGTGATAATTTCTGTTTACCTAGATTTCAGTAAGGCGTTTGACACTGTCGCACATAGAAGGCTTATCAATAAACTGAAATCTTTGAGTTTGGATTTCAATATTGTTGAATGGATTAGACAATGGCTGAGTGACAGGCAACAGAGGGTTGTAGTCAATGGGGTATATTCGATGCAAGGTCTTGTTACTAGTGGGGTACCTCAGGGATCTGTACTTGGACCCATTCTCTTTAATATTTTTAGTAGCGATATTGCAGAAGGTCTTGTTAGCAAAGTATGTCTTTTTGCTGATGATACAAAGATTTGTAGCAGGGTTGATATTCATGGAGGGATAAGCCAAATGGCAAATGATTTAGCTAAACTAGAAAAATGGTCAGAGCAGTGGCAACTGACATTTAATGTGGACAAGTGCAAGATAATGCACCTTGGGTAAAAACCCAAAAGCAGAATATAGACTATTTGGTACAGTCCTAACCTCAACATCTGAGGAAAGGGATTTAGGAGTAATAATTTCAGAGGACTTGAAGGTAGGTAGGCAATGCAATAGAGCAGCAGGAAATGCTAGCAGAATGCTTGGTTGCATAGGGAGAGGTATTAGCAGTAGGAAGAGGGAAGTGCTCATGCCATTGTACAGAGCACTGGTGAGACCTCACTTGGAGTATTGTACGCAGTACTGGAGACCGTATCTCCATAAGGATGTTGATACTTTGGAGAGAGTTCAGAGAAGGGCTACTAAACTGGTTCATGGGTTGAAGGATAAAACTTACCAGGAAAGGTTAAAGCATCTTAACATGTATAGCTTGGAGGAAAGACGTAACATGGGGGATATGATAGAAACATTTAAATACATAATAGGAATCAACACAGTAAAGGAAGAGAGTATATTTAAAAGAAGAAAAACTACCACAACTAGAGGACATAGTCTTAAATTAGAGGGGCAACGATTTAAAAGTAATATCAGGAAGTATTACTTTACTGAAAGGGTAGTGGATGTATGGAATAGCCTTCCAGCAGAAGTGGTAGAGGTAAACACAGTCAAGGATTTTAAGCATGCGTGGGATAGACACAAGGCTATCCTAGCTATATGTCAGGGTAGCTGTGACTTTAAGAATATTTGGAAACTCAACTGCAGAAATAAATGACAATCCACACAAGGTATATTGTTTAAGCAATTCTTGTATTAAAGTTTAGCAGCAAAAAGAAGAAAAACTGACTAATATTGATTGCAGAGAAAAAATAAATGGTTTGAAGTAATATGGAAAAATATATGTAACTTGATTGAAGTATAAAGTAAAAAATATGATGGAACACTTGATTGAAGATATGGAAGGTACTTGCGATTAGGTGATAGAGAAAAATGCAGGATAACAGGGACGCTCCGTATTCAGAGGATTGGAGAAGTACACAATTCGATTCAGGAAGCCAAAGGTCAGGATTGGAGAAATCAGAATGGTCGAGGATATCCGGGTCAGCAACAGGTAATCAAAAATGAAAGTAGCAAGATACTCTAAGGTAGCTTGGAGCTAAGGAGTCAGAAACAACAGCTGCTAACTACAATACTCAGCGATTTGTGTCTGTTGCAGACTGTTATTTATAGTCACAGGAAGATCGCGTCATTGAATGGGGCGTGGCCTAATGAAGGGGGCATGGTCTACTGACGCGATCGCGAGCAAAAAAAAACAACAAAAGTAAAAATGAAAGCCTGACACTATAAGACCGGGAACGGGGGACTAATAAAAGTACTCAAAAAAAAATTGGGCAGACTAGATGGACCGAATGGTTCTTATCTGCCGACACATTCTATGTTTCTATGTTTCTGTCAATTTTGTTGTTGTCTTGAGGCAGACAGCAACATTACATGCAAAAAAAGGCCAAAGTAAGCCTAGATCTAAAGTTACGGTTAGAGTTGAGTTAGAGTTAGGGTTAATACTAGAGTTAGATTTAGGGTTTGGGAGTGTCCTTGGGATGGCCTTGTGGTGATGATTAAGGTTGGGTTCAAAAGCTCACTGTAGGCGAAAATGGTTAGGAAAAAAAAGTTATTTCGGTTTGCCCTATAACTTGCAAACAAACAACAGAAAAACATGTAACTATTGTTTTTTTAAAACTCAAATATGGACAAATATGAGAATATGTTTAGCAGTTTTTTTATTTGCGTTTGTAGCTGTTTAAAATATTTATCATGTAAAATATGTAAAAAGCTTATTGTATTGTTTTATGGTAAATTATATAATATAATGAAAATAATGGATCTTAAAAAAGCTCTTTTATGGTGATACAAACAGTATGTAATATGTGTTGGTACACTAAATGTGAAAGAGGAAAATTACAGCTAAACACAAATACCGCAGAAATGTTAAATTGCCATTGTTATGTATGGTACTACATTTTCAAAGCAGTCCAGTCACTAATAGGTTAATTTTATTTGTAAAATTAAGTGGACTTTGTCACACTTATATTTGTGGATCACATGCCCACATAACTTTTAATTGTATGAATTATTTAATTGAATGGAGAGACTAAAAATGTATAAAACATTATCTATATATTGTGGTTAAATAATTGTAAGGCAATGCATATATTAAGAACATTTTATTTGTATATGTTTGTGGTTTCTCCTGTTTATGACATCACTGTGTGTGGCTTGATTTGAAAATTTTGCATTTCACATAGAAAGTAGTTCATTTGTATATCAAGCCACAGGATGATGTCTTAGGACACACCACTGAAACTTTTTCAAAAATTAATTTATGCATCTGCTTGTGATTCTGCCCATTTCTTTCTAGGAAACCATACAATACAATATATATGTATATGTGTATGCACGTATGTATATATATACCGTATTTTCCGGCGTATAAGACTTTTTTTCACCCCTGAAAATCTTCTCAAAAGTTGGGGGGTCGTCTTATACGCCGGGTACTGGGATTTACTCACCTATTTTCTGCTCTGTCTCCGCTCACGCTGTTAAGCCGGTCCGTGGCTGTGAGGGAAGCGTTGTGAGCTCCCCTCAGGCCGCGCGGCTTCAATAAAGTCTGTTTGAACTTTTTTTTTTAAACAAAACTTTATTGACCGTGCGGCTGGAGGGGAGCTCACAACGCTTCCCTCACAGCCACGGACCGGCTTAACAGCGGGAGACAGAGCAGAAAATAGGTAAGTACTGTCGTCTTATACGCCGGAAAATACGGTATATATATATATATATATATATATATATATATATATATATATCCAACAAACACCACCAAAATGGAGAAAAAAAGAACCACGCACTCAAAGGACTTTAAGAAAAGTACAAAAGTCGATATATTAAAAAATAAAGCTGCAAGGTATTATATTGTAGATGTGGATTAGCGACACAGCACCCAGGCAGAGTCACTTTGATTGAATTGAAATGTGCTGAATGCTCCAACATTGGATTTACACACACACACACACACACACACACACACACACACACACACATATATATATATATATATATATATATATATATATATATATATATATTACTTCTGCACCATACCGGGTACTTTTCTAACCTCAAAGTATTCAGGGTAATGTCTGACCATCACATACCAATACATCACACATTATCTTAATGATTAAATTACTTTGCGAAATATCAACCCAGTCTAGCTACTGTTGGCATCCAATGTCTTGTATTCTGTGTTTTTTCCTTAGAGTATGCCTGGTTTACTTTGTTATCCATATGCAGTAGGGCCCACTACCACAATCTTCTTTTGTTTAACCCCTTAGTGACATGACTTTTTTGGCTTGTCCGACGCTTGGTGACATGGGCTGTTTTAACATTTCTGAGGTGTTTGTGTTTTGATGTAATTTCTTTCTTTCTCATTTAGTGTACCCACACAAACTATATATTGTTTTTATCGGCATAAGATGGGCTTTCTTTTGATGCCAATATTTTTAAGGTAGCATATAATTTTATATAAAAAAAATATTAAAATATGGTGAAAATTTAAAAAAAAAAGATTTTTTGTGGCTTTTATTTGAAAAATCGCATACTTATCTACAACAGACAACAAAAAAACACTGCTAAATAGTTTCTCAAATTTGTCCTGAGTTCAGAAATAGCCCATGTTTTTATGTTTTTGTGCTTTTTTATTCAAGTTACAGGGCTAGAACTATAAGTAGTGCAATGCAATTTAAAAAAGTATTTTAAAAGAAATTTGCGATAGTGACACTGTAACACTGATATCTGTACTAAATCGACGAATGACCCCCCAAATGTACATATTTTTCAAAACTAGACCACTCAGGGCATTTAAATTGGGGTATTTTGACACTTTTCACGTAGCCATTTTACCACAAACCTTTGCCAAACATTGCCAAACTTTGCAGCAAAAAAAAATAAAAATATATTTTTCACACAGATTATGTTTCAGGTAAACATTTCCTGAAAATTTGATGGGGTACTGACAAATAACACCTCATTATGTGTTCAGCAACATCTCCTGAGTACAGGGATACCACCCATGTATAGGTAGGTTATGTTATTTGGGGGCTAAAAGGCCACATATGGGAGGTGCACATTTTGAATTTCACACTTGGAATTTTGACATGATTTCAACCTGGGCCCATGTCCCATTTGTGACATATTTGAAGCCGGCCAGTGTATTGTACCCCACAAATCCATATATTTTTGAAAACTAGACACCCTAGGGTATTTCAAATGGTGGTATTTTATCACTTTCCATACACTAATTCTACCACCAGCCTTTGTTGAACCTTTGAGAAGTAATTTTTTTTCACACACATGGAATTTTGACGTTCAGACAACCTGCGCCCATGTCCCATTTGGGACATATTTGAAGCCGGCCAGTGTATTTTACCCCACAAAACCATATATTTTTGAAAACTAGACACCTTAGGGTATTTCAAATGGTAGTTTTTTAACACTTTCCATGCACTAATTCTACCACCAGCCTATGGGTAATCATTTTGTGTGCGTTTTTTTGCACATTCACTGCACTTTAGGAGTATATTCACAGATACTGTTAGGTGCTACAGTCAAACAACACCTCAATATGTGTTCAGCAACATCTCCTGAGTACAGGGATACCACCCATGCATAGGTTTGTTAGGTTATTTGAGGGCTAAAAGGCCACAATTGGGAGGTGCGCATTCTGAATTTCACACTTGGAATTTTGACGTGCAGACAACCTGCGCCCATGTCCCATTTGGGACATATTTGAAGCCGGCCAGTGTATTTCACCCCACAAAACCATTTATTTTTGGAAACTAGACACAGGGTATTTCAAATGGTATTTTTTAACACTTTCCATGCACTAATTCTACCACCAGTCTTGGGGTAGTAATTGTTTGTGTATTTTTACATACATTGTACTTCAAACATGAATTTACAGATTCTTGTATGTGTCAGTGTCAAATAACACCCCAATATGTGTTCAGCTACATCTCCACCCATGCATAGGTTTCTTGGATTGTTGGGATGCAATGTCAAATTTGTGATTTTGTCATATGAAGACATTTTTCTAATTTGTCATATTCTTCTACCCATCTTCTTTTGGGGACTTTTTAGCAGACACTGTGCTAATTATTGCCATGTAAGTGTATATATTTTATAAGTTGACACCACAAGGTATTGTATATGGGGTGTATTGATGCCTCTGATGAAACCATTTAGTCAAACAAATTGAGAGGACATGTGTGGTGGTAATTTTTCAATCTTGGATTTTCCACCCACATTCCTTTTTGATGGTGATTTAGGAGAGCCTGTTATAAATTACTGCAAGAAAACAATCCAGGTTGTTTTCTGCAAGGCCCCCTGAGTATACCTATGCCCCCCATGCATAGGTTTGCCAGGATCTTTGGGAAGGTTGAGGCACATGGACTTGGTCATTTTGATTGAATTAGAATTTTTGTTCTAATAGGTCTATCTTTAGTTTGGGGCCCTTTGCATACCCCAGTTTAGTTTTTTATGCCATGAAAGTGTATGTATTTGAAAAGTTGACACCCCAAGGTATCGCATATCGGGTTAATTGATGCCTCTGATGGAAGCGTTTAGCCCAAAAAGGTTTGAGAACGTGTGGTGGTAATTTTTTAATCTTGTTTTTTTTCACACATGTTGCTTTTTGACTGCAACTTAGGAGAGCCTGTTATACGTTACTGCAAGAAAACACTCCAGGTTGTTTTCTGCAAGGCCCCTGAGTATACCTATGCCCCCCATGCATAGGTTTGCCAGGATTTTTGGGAAGGTTGAGGCACAATTCATGGACTTGATCATTTTGATTTAATTAGAATTTCCTTTCTAATAGGTCTATCTTTAGTTTGGGGCCCTTTGCATACCCCAGTTTAGTTTTTTTACGCCATGAAAGTGTATGTATTTGAAACGTTGGGAAGTACAGCACAAATTATAGGACAGGCTGCCTTGGAACAGAACAATGTAAAAGTCTGGAGCAGTACAAGTAAAAACATTTAAAACCCACTGAAGCAGAAACCACAAATAAAAAAAATTAAAAGTTGGCCACTGTGTGGTACAGCCAATAGCATGTACCTATACAGAGTGCAGGTTGTCCAGGGCAATCAGGGCAGTAGAAGGAGGTCTCCTTTCGTTGCCCCCTGGTGTAGCACACTCTACACTTTCTCTGCGGGTTCTGCTTTTTTGGAGTAGGGGGGATTTTCAAAATGAAATGGGTAGCCCCAACCCTACTTTCCCCCATCACCGCCCGGGGACCAGGTGCATCGTGGTACAATATCCCCGAAATGACCTGGAGCTGAAATTGCAAAAAGGTCACTCTCATTTCAGGGTTTGCTTTTTTGCAAAGCAAAAAAGAATTGTGGGTTGCAATTTGCAAAAGATAAATAGCAACCTTTTTGTACCAGGCCTTGGTCTTACGCATGATGAGGTAGGGCTGCAGCAGCTGATCTGCCAAATCAACCCCCCCCATATGTTTGTTGTAGGCCTTGATGCACGCTGGTTTTCTGGTGACCTCAGCTCTGCCACGTACAGAGACCTCCACAGTCCTCTCGTCATGGATGGTGCTGAGCAGACACACATCCTTCTTGTCTCTGTACTTAACAGCCAAGAGCTCCTCTTGGCGCAGAGCTGAGGTCTCCACCCTTTTTAACCGGGTCTGTGCCAAATTTTTGGGGAAACCTATGCGGTTCTGGCGTACAGTACCGCATGCTACTGTATCAAAGCAGTACAGTAGCTTGAACAAAGGTACACTTGTGTAGAAGTTATCTACATACAAGTGGTACCCTTTGTTCATATGGGGGAGTATCAGGTCCCAAACAATTTTGGCACTGGTTCACAGATGTTCTGGGCAACCTGGAGGGTCAAGGTGGCAATCCTTTCCCTCGTATACCCGGAAGGCCTGAGTGTACCCATTCTCGCTATCGCAAAGTTTATACACCTTGATGCCATACCTGGAGCGCTTGGAAGGTATATACTGTTTGAATCCCAACCTTCCCTTATATTTCATCAGGGATTCATCAACAGATATATTCTTCCCAGGTGTATAAACTTCTGCAAACCTGGCAGCGAGGTGGGTAATCAGGGGGCGGATTTTAAACAGCCTGTCAAATTGGGGGTGCTCTCTAGGGAGGCACAGGCTGTTATCAGAAAAATGCATATAACGCAGGAGCGTTTCATAACGCAGCCTATGCATTGTCTGGGGGAAAATAGGGGTACTACAAATAGGACTCGTGCTCCAGTAGGAGCGGAGTGAGGGCTTCTTGATGATGCCCATCAATAAGGTGAGTGCCCAGAATTTCAGAAATTCTGGGCAATCAGTCGGGGTCCAGTGCTGCCTTCCCAAAAAGGACTGAGGGTTAGCAGCACGGTGCTGCTGAGCAAAAAGATTTGTTTGGGAGACAATGTCCCCCAAAAGATCATCCCCCATAAAAATCTGAACAAACTGCAGGGGAGTAAATCCTGCGACATCAATATTGATGCCCGGAACTGCAGTGAAAGGAGGGATAGCTGGCCTATAGCGATTAGGCGCTACCCACTCCTCAGCAGCACTGCCAGCCGGAGTCTCTTGACTCCTTGTGGCAGGGGGCCCAGCAGCCACTGATACATCACTAGAAGATGTATCAGTAAACTGATCAGGGTCAAAATCTGACCCTGACTCAGTGGCCTCAGAATCTGAGGCGAGGATGGCATAAGCCTCCTCAGCGCTATACACGCGCTCAGACATAACCCAAAAAAATAATTAATTTACGTGACCCCCTAGCGGGTATAATTGCCCCTAGCGGGTTTCAAAAAAAAAATATGCAGATAGCAAAAATGTGCTTCTGCAGCCGGATCAGTGCAATCGCAAAGATCAACGGCAAAAAAGGGCTTAATAGAGCTGTAATAAATTACAGGTAAAAAAAATTAACCCCTAAAAAATGCACAGACAGCAAAAACGTGCAACTGTGCAAGATCACTATTTACAAGTGATCAAAGATAGGGAAGGGGTTAAAACACAGGGAATGGCTTTGATAAAAGCCTTTGGGTCTCACAATATAAAATTTTATTAAAACTTACTAACTGACTATCTCTCACAATACTGATCTGTCTCTCTCTCTCACCAAAACGCAAGTGAGGAGAGGGAGGCAGATCCATCCTGGTCAGAGTCAATATTGATAAATATTGCTCTTACCAGACAAATGGTGAGAGCTCATCAGAGCTCTCACCCCACCTCTTACCACTGTAATTGGATGTTACTGATTGCCTCACTGATGAGGCAATCAAGTAACACCTCCAGGGGGTGGAAGCAGCTACTAGCTGCTTCCTGAAGCAACTGCCCTTAGAAGGGCATCGCCATCTTAGCCACATGGAGTGTGGCTGAAGATCGCGGTATGTATTGCCATTTTTTGTAATTTTTTTAAGTGTTGCTGACATCCTCCACCTCTGAGGCATGTCAGCAACACTTAGAGAGCAATAGGAAGCGATGTAAATCGCTTCCTATGCTCTTTGAATCTGCCGGGCGCGCCACGTGTTTTCAAGGCAATGTGCCTTTAAAACCGGCTTTTTAAATCGCTCCGGTGAGCGATCGAAAAACGTCCGGCATTTTTTTTTTGTATTACACGATGCCTCCACACGGAGACATCGTTGCAATACAGTTGAAGCACCGTAAGCGAAAAAAAATCGCTTTCAGTGCCTCTTTTAACACAGGACGGACTAGGTCCGTCCTGTGTCACTAACGCTTCACCACACAGGACGGACCTAGTCCGTCCTGTGTCGCGAAGGGGTTAAGCATTTCACATAAAAACAATGTATGTGATAAAATATATACAGTCGGAGGTTCTCCGGCACTAATCAGGTGCTTTTCAGCACTAAACTCCTGCACAACCTGTAAGTAGTTTTCTGCCACAGGCAGCACAGACTTGTAAAATTTGTATGGAGTCTGCTTTTTAAAAACATTTTATTTTGAAAATATCAAATCTACATATATTTAAATAAACAAACAATCAAATTATAGATACAATACAGACCTTAAATAAATTTGAATAATATTTAAGGACCAAGTATTTTCTGGGCTAGTGACCAGAGTGATTTTTCAATTTTTTATATCTGTTTGTTGAAACGTAATTTTTTTTTTTTTTTTATATGAAGGACATTTAGAGCTTTCTTTTGATACCCTATACCAGCGGTTTTCAACCTGTCTAACCTCAGGACCCACATTTGTCCTTGGTCATTAAGTCATGACACAAAATTAATTTAATTTCCAATACATTATAATTTATTCCACAAAACAATTTGTACCATATTCCACAATGTATATATGCAAAACATGACACAAAAACAAACAAACAAGGCTTCTTTGCAAAATGAATAGTGCAGTAATCCCAGTGAACACAGCATGTGTTGCTATATGATGGTTTCAATCAAAAGTTAGACTTTTTGACAGAGCTCGCGACCCACTTTTGGGTCAGGACCCACCAGTTTGGAAACACAGCCCTATACATAAAAATAATCTACAATTTAGTATTAGAAAACATATATAAAATTGGAAAATGTATGAATTTTTTTTTTCATTATTTTCCCAATAATATTCTACAGGATATTCTAGAGGATTGCAGGGCATTTCTCTTTGCCTCCTGTTGACTCCTCCTCCTACTCTGCTTCTTCCTTCTCCTCTACCACCTCCTCTACCACCTCCTCATCCGGTCAGCGTAACATGTTTGGGGGAAAAACCCCACAGCGCGCAGGAGGTGTGGATGGGCATGGACCAACAGACCAATGAGTGGTTGTTGCCACTGAGCCTCAAGCCCGGCCTGGTGGTTTGCGATAATGGGCGAAATCTCGTAGCAGCTCTGGGCCTAGCCGGTTTGATGCACATCCCTTGCCTGGCGCATGTGCTGAATTTGGTGGTGCAGAAATTCCTGAAAAACTACCCAGATATATCAGAGCTGCTGCAGAAAGTGCTTGCCGTCTGTGCGCACTTTAGGCATTCTCACCCTGCTGCTGCTCGCCTGTCTGAACTTAGGCCTTAACGCTCACTGCCTCATATGCGACGTGCCCACAAGGTGGAACTCCACCTTGCACATGCTGGAGAGATTGTGCTAGCAGCAGCAGGCGATAGTGGAGTATCAGCTGCAGTCGCTCTGCGGAACAGCACCACTTCACCACCAATGAGTGGGCCTCCATGCGAGACCTGTGTGCCAATTTGCACTGTTTCGAGTACTCCACCAACATGGCCAGTGCCAAAGACGCCGTTCTCAGCCTTACTATCCCGCTTGTATGTCTCCTTGAAAAAACTCTTAGGGCGATGATGGAAGAGGATGTGGCACAGGAGGAAGAGGAGCAGGGGTAATTTCCACGGTTATCAGGCCAGTCATTCACAAGTGGCTTGGAGGGTGGGTTCCTGCACCAGCATAGGCCAGGTACACAACTGTCAAGCCAGGGCACAGTTTTGGAGGAGGATGAGGAGGAGGAGGAACCATGTTCACAGCAGGGTGGCACCCAACACAGCTCGTGTGCATCACTGGAGCGTGGCTGGTGGGATACGGAGGACACAGATGATACACCTCCCACAGAGAACAGCTTGTCCTTGCCTATGGGCAGCTTGGCACACATGAGCGACTACATGCTGCAGTGCCTGCGCAACGACTGCCGAGTTGCCCACATTCTAACTTGTGCTGATTACTGGGTGGCCACCCTGCTGGATCCCCATTACAAGGACAACGTGCCGTCCTTAATTCCATCACTGGAGCGTGAATGTAAGATGCGTGACTACAAGAGCACGCTGGTAGACGCACTGCTGAGGGCATTTCAAAATGACACCGGGGGGCTCAATGGAAGCACAAGGCGAAGGCAGAGGAATAGGTCACCAATGCAGCTGGGGCACCGCCAGCACCTCAGAAGGCAGGGTTAGCATGGCCAAAATGTGGAAAAGCTTTGTCAGCACACCACAACAAGCAGCACCACCATCTGATATGCAACGTCTTAGCAGGAGGCACCATTTCAGCAACATGGTGGAACAGTACGTGTGCACAGGCCTACACGTACTGACTGATGGGTCTGCCCCATTCAACTTCTGGGTCTCCAAATTGGGCACATGGCCTGAGCTTGTTCTTTATGCCTTGGAGGTGCTGGCCTGCCCTGCAGCCAGTGTATTGTCTGAACGTGTGTTTAGCACGGCAGGGGGCATTATCACAGACAAGCCAACGTGGACAAGCTCACGTTTATTAAGATGAACAAGGCATGGATCCCACCAGACTTGTCTGTACCTTGTGCAGAATAGACATTTATACCGGCCTCACCCAGTCATTGTTATACTCAAGTGCATTTATTCTTTGTTTTCTATTGTTATATGTCCCAATATTTTGGGGGCTACCCCTATTTAAAAAACTAAAAACAAACAAAAAACAGTGTTGGCTACCTCCTCCTCCTCCTCCAGCTCCGCTTCCACCTACACCGCCACAGTCACCACCTCCTCAACCTATGGGTCACTTAGTATAAACTGAAAGAGAATACCCTGCACTCCAACCCTCTCTTAAATGGATAATTCTGTTGATAATCCTGGCAGCCATGCTTTAGATTTAGATTTATGTTCTTCCAAAGCTAAAATCAAAGATTCCATCTAGTGCTATTTTATGGCTCAGCTGTATTTGTAATTTGTATGTATGTATTTTATGTTATTTTAAGTTATTTCCCTATCCACATTTGCTTGCAGGGCACTTGTCCTACTCTTACCCACATTTTATTTAATTTTGCAGCCCTCTAGCCGTTTCCAGGACTTTTTAGAGGCATTTTAGTGGCCAAAAGTTTGTGTCCCTATTGACTTCAATGGGGTTCGGGGTCAAGTTCGGGGTCAAGTTCGAGCACGGATCCGGACATTTTTTTAAAGTTCGGCCGAACCTGCCGAACCCGAAGATACAGGTGTCCGCTCAACTCTAGTTGAGAACCTACTATCACCTCCTATTTACTAGGCACTCCTATATACTAGGCACTTTTTTAATGTGTTGGGGGAGGTGCAATTAAATCTCCTATTAATTAACCACAGGCACAAGCTGCAAGCAGCAAAAAAGGATCCAGCAAGCTCACCTATGTGAAGGCAGGGAAAATAAAAATGTTGGTAAATTAGTCACAGGCTGTGTGAGAGTAGGTATTCACGTATCGGGTGAGCTTAATTCTGCTTTCGCAAATTCATATAACCAAAACCTCTCATTTATATCATGTTTATGCATTTGTTGCCAACTTTACTAGGGTGAGAAGCACAGACACATTTAGTTTTTTGTTTTTTTAAATAGGTAGTAATAATTATGAACAGCTGTCCTGACGACTAGAAGGCATTAATTAGATATATTTATACGTAGTGCCATTGATATTAAATACAGAAAGCTGGTCGCCTAAAATAGTAATATCCTGATGTTCTGATTGTGAAGATTTTTAACTATTCACATGCCTTTTTGATATTTGGGCTGCTCTGCTGTGATTGTCCCTGTATATTCTTCTTTGCCTTTGGTGACACTCTCAGATTCGAACCAGAAATCATGAGAGACATTCTCATACTGTCAATGTGTTGCCAGAAGAAGATTTCTTTTGTTAATATTTCACTATTATATTTGACAGGATTTCAAATTTTCTGTAGTCAACCTTTAGTACATTGAACTGCCAGACAGAGAAATTAATACCCTGAGTGACTGTATTTTAATTAAGCAATTTCATGCAAATTACAAATTTGAGATTGCCAAATAATATATTACACAAAAATTGTAGGCTGGCTGATCTGATATGCATGGAGTATTACTCTTCCAGGCACTGTGCATACATGGGAAAATGAACAAAAATGCTAATTTCCAATCTACTATGCAAACGGTAAAAGATGCCTATTTAGATACATATGCTTTTCCTATGATGGGTAAACAGTTCTTTAATTTAATATAGCTGATACTTGAAGATGTGGTTTTTCTCCCTGTAATTTATTTTACAGATTAGAACATATTGTAAAAGTAAAGAAAACCACACTAAAACACACAGTTAATGGTGATATGAAAATAATAAAAATAATAATAATTGACAAAGAATAAAAAATATCTGTTGTGATTTCTTAATGAATCTCAGTATTATTTTCAACTTTCAAGCACATTTTATTTTTGATTTATGTTATTTTCTAGGTTTATGATAATTAAAAGTATTTTACTGATTTAAACATTCCAGGAGAACTAGTGTACACTCTATCCAGCACTTAAATTGTAAAAAATAAAAAATTCTATGAATGCACAGGACTTGATTCACCAAATCTCTATATAAAATTAGAAGCTCTGATTTTCACCCTTATTCAGGTTACTCTGGTAATTGAAATTGCCCTTTGTATTGAGCATTCAGGGATCACTGAAGGCAATCAACAGTAAAGGAAGAGAATATATTTAAAAGATGAAAAACTACCACAACAAGAGGACGTAGTCTCAAATTAGAGGGACAAAAATTTACAAGTGATATCAGGAACTATTACTTTACTGAGAGCGTGGTGGTCATATGGATTAGCCTTCCAGCAGAAGTGATAGAGGTAAACAAAATGAAAGAGTTTAAGCATGAGTGACATAAGCACAAGGCTATATTAGATATAAAATAGGGCCAGGAATGAACAAAAGTATTTAGAAAATTGCTGCCACATTCTTTGTTTCTATAATAATACATAATAACATAATCATAATAAAATAAGTACATATACAACAATATGAAGTAATACATAAATAAAAACTTATTTCACACATAATATGTAATACATGTATTTATTGTATTTAACAAAGATAGTACATGAAAACTAAAACATGTTTCCCATACTACTCTTACTAACCCCAATAAAAGTTAGGGAATTACTATATATATATATATATATATATATATATATATATATATATACATACATAACATATATTATTAACACACTACACCCTCTAGTGGTATAGCTTTTAGGTTGGCATCATATCACCAGTGGTAGTTCACCATCAACAGTGGTTATATGTACCCTCATGTCATTGTGCTATTTGCATAATGGTACTTTTTCATGTCCACAGTGTGAATGGCAGTAATGACTGTCAATGCACCATTGTCGACTGTGGATATTAAAGGGTACCTTTACATATGTGAGTGTGCTATGCAGGGTGGGCATAGAAGCTACTGTGCCATGTTGGTAAAATTGTTGTGTGGCCCTTAGCACATCACCATGATACCACCATTGTAATACACCCCCACTGTCCACATACTAGCTTTTTAGTGCAAGAAAGCATGACCCTAAAAACATAAACAATATTGGCAAATAAAAACCAGTTGGCACATCTAGTCTGTCCAATTTTTGTTTAATATAAAATAACTAAAAAAAAAAATTGAATACTTTCATTAGTTCCTGGCCTTGTATCTAATAAGAGGGTATTTGAAAAATACAAGCAAACATTACCAGTTAGAATAAAATAGCAATAAAGTAAATATACTTAAACCAATGATATCCCTTGGCCTTCAGTCTGCAAATCTCGTTGATCAATAATATATAAAAACAATTAATGCTTCAAAGTTATTATAAAAATAAGAAGTGTTTTTATAAAAACTTTGATGCATTAATTGTTTTTATATGTTGTTATAACTGTTCATGAAATGTTTCAATTATTATTATTATTTTTTTTCTGGTAAATATTACATTTTGCAATCTTTTACATTTATTCGAAAGGTTTTTTCAGTCATTTATTTATATTTTTATTTAGTTTGAGATTATACAGAAAACACTATGATTTAAATTTTTGCATCTTTTTTTTATATATTATTGATTGACAAGATTTGCAGACTGAAGTATTTGGGATATCCATTGGTTTAAGTATATTTACTTTATTGCTATGTTACTCTACCTGGTAATGTTTGCTTGTATTTTTCTAATAACTTCTTATTAGACACTTACTCTAGTGCTCCAGTTTCTTTTGGTCGTTTTTTTTGTATTTTAATTGGGAGGTAGTCGGTTGCCTCCCTTTTTTCTGTGACCTGCAGGATTTACTATAATATAATTATTTGCATTTTTAGTGCTAATTGTCATATATCTAGTAGCGCAGTCACTATAATTTTTATTTGTTATGTCTAAGATAGCCTTATGCCTATCTCATGTATGCTTAACCCCTTCGCACCAGATGGTGCTTAAGGTCCTAAACGGCATCTTTGTGCTCCTGGCCCCATTCACAGAGTGATTCGGAGCCTGGGACATCCAGGCAGAGACACTGTGGGTCCCTGCTAAAAGGGCCTGAGACTTAGCGACATCATGTGTGATGTCATGGAGGTGTGCCTAAAGTAAAATTTTGCTGTTGCTTGCTTTGAGCATCAGCTACATTTTCTATGTCAGTGTGAGGCCACTCAAAGTCATCATTTCACAGTGGGGATTCCACTGCAAGTTCCTGCAGAGGGATCTTTAGCACAGCTCCTCACGGCAGCCACAATAAGCTATACAGGGAGTGCAGAATTATTAGGCAAGTTGTATTTTTGAGGATTAATTTTATTATTGAACAACAACCATGTTCTCAATGAACCCAAAAAACTCATTAATATCAAAGCTGAATATTTTTGGAAGTAGTTTTTAGTTTGTTTTTAGTTTTAGCTATTTTAGGGGGATATCTGTGTGTGCAGGTGACTATTACTGTGCATAATTATTAGGCAACTTAACAAAAAACAAATATATACCCATTTCAATTATTTATTTTTACCAGTGAAACCAATATAACATCTCAACATTCACAAATATACATTTCTGACATTCAAAAACAAAACAAAAACAAATCAGTGACCAATATAGCCACCTTTCTTTGCAAGGACACTCAAAAGCCTGCCATCCATGGATTCTGTCAGTGTTTTGATCTGTTCACCATCAACATTGCGTGGAGCAGCAACCACAGCCTCCCAGACACTGTTCAGAGAGGTGTACTGTTTTCCCTCCTTGTAAATCTCACATTTGATGATGGACCACAGGTTCTCAATGGGGTTCAGATCAGGTGAACAAGGAGGCCATGTCATTAGATTTTCTTCTTTTATACCCTTTCTTGCCAGCCACGCTGTGGAGTACTTGGACGCGTGTGATGGAGCATTGTCCTGCATGAAAATCATGTTTTTCTTGAAGGATGCAGACTTCTTCCTGTACCACTGCTTGAAGAAGGTGTCTTCCAGGAACTGGCAGTAGGACTGGGAGTTGAGCTTGACTCCATCCTCAACCCGAAAAGGCCCCACAAGCTCATCTTTGATGATACCAGCCCAAACCAGTACTCCACCTCCACCTTGCTGGCGTCTGAGTCGGACTGGAGCTCTCTGCCCTTTACCAATCCAGCCACGGGCCCATCCATCTGGCCCATCAAGACTCACTCTCATTTCATCAGTCCATAAAACCTTAGAAAAATCAGTCTTGAGATATTTCTTGGCTCAGTCTTGACGTTTCAGCTTGTGTGTCTTGTTCATTGGTGGTCGTCTTTCAGCCTTTCTTACCTTGGCCATGTCTCTGAGTATTGCACACCTTGTGCTTTTGGGCACTCCAGTGATGTTGCAGCTCTGAAATATGGCCAAACTGGTGGCAAGTGGCATCGTGGCAGCTGCACGCTTGACTTTTCTCAGTTCATGGGCAGTTATTTTGCGCCTTGGTTTTTCCACACGCTTCTTGCGACCCTGTTGATTATTTTGAATGAAACGCTTGATTGTTCGATGATCACGCTTCAGAAGCTTTGCAATTTTAAGAGTGCTGCATCCCTCTGCAAGATATCTCACTATTTTTGACTTTTCTGAGCCTGTCAAGTCCTTATTTTGACCCATTTTGCCAAAGGAAAGGAAGTTGCCTAATAATTATGCACACCTGATATAGGGTGTTGATGTCATTAGACCACACCCCTTCTCATTACAGAGATGCACATCACCTAATATGCTTAATTGGTAGTAGGCTTTCAAGCCTATACAGCTTGGAGTAAGACAACATGCATAAAGAGGATGATGTGGTCAAAATACTAATTTGCCTAATAATTCTGCACTCCCTGTACTAGTCAGGACATTCTATGCCTTCCTGCAGGCTTTTTAGTAAAATGTGTTCAGTGCTCACTTTGAGCATCAGCTACAGTTTACATATCAGAATGCGGCACTGGCTTCATCTGAGAGTGGGAATCCCACTGCAAATAAATGCTGTGGGATCCGCATAACAGCTCATCACGGAGCTGCTATGAGCTGTTACACATATGACGTTCTATATTATCCTACAGGCACTTGTGCACTGGAAATCAGGACAGCATAGAATGTCCTACAGGTGGCAAGGGGTTAAATTTCTTCACCGTGTTAACCTCTGTTTCTCTGCTGGAAGGCTATTCCATGCATCCACTACTTTCTCATTAAAGTAATAATTGCTAATATTACTTTTAAATCTTTGTCCCTCTAATGTAAGACAATGTCCTCTTGTTGTGGTAGTTTTTCTTCTTTTAAATATACTCTCCTCATTTACTGTGTTGATTATTATGTATGTAAATGTTTTCATCATAATGTTTTCATGTAAATGTTTTTCATCATATCCCCCTGCCTCATCATACTTCCTAAAGCTAATATTACTTTTAAACATACTTTTAAATGTAAATGTTTTCATCATATCCCCCTGCCTCATCATACTTCCTAAAGCTAATATTACTTTTAAATCTTTGTCCCTCTAATGTAAGACAATGTCCTCTTGTTGTGGTAGTTTTTCTTCTTTTAAATATACTCTCCTCATTTACTGTGTTGATTATTATGTATGTAAATGTTTTCATCATATCCCCCTGCCTCATCATACTTCCAAGCTATAATTGTTAAGATCCTTTAACCTTTCCTGGTAAGCTTTATTCTGAAATCCATGAACCAGTTTAGTGGCCCTTCACTGAGCTCTCTCCAAAGTATCTATATATTTCTGGAAATACATGAGGACTTACATTAGTTACCATATTTTAAGTAAAACTGAATAAATATTTAAAGTAAAACCCCATAATCACTTAATCATGCAGTCAAAATAAATTCTTCTTGATCTAACTCACTACTGCAGTAGCCATAGCTCCTCAATAATATTGTATGGCCAACACTTGGATGCAGTATTGGCTAAAATGACTGGAAATTTGTTTAAAATGAGAAACCTATTGACAGGAATAAGTTGTGCTAATTCAAGTCACAACACACAAACATTGATGAAATGGGCATAAACTGGAACATTTTTAAATTAAATGTGTAGTGTGTGAAAAGGACAAGCCATTTTTTTATATTTATAATTTTGAATTACAAAGTAGTATAAATAAACCTGTTATATTTATCTATTTTATGCTGTTTTTGCATTATCATTGAATTTTTCATATTAATTGTTTTTCACATAACTGCATACATGGTTAGCATATTTTTTTTTTTTTTTTTTACTCTCAGTCAGTTTAAATTATGTATCTGTTAAGTAATTTGTAAAATGAATTACTCATAATATGAACTCATAAGAAGACAAATGTAAAATTCTAATTTAGAACTTATAATATTAGCTACATTAGAAATGGATGAATTAAAGTTTTTTCTTTATTTCCTCAAAGGATGATACAAACCTCTCACGTATTCAACATAAACCCTTAAACTGTTGAAAATGTATACTAACGAAGAATAAAAATATGTTACATGTAAAACACAGGTGCAAATTGGTTTTGCCGTAAGAGATATTTGCAAGGAGGCATTAAAAATTAACAACATAATAAAAGAATTCTGTAATTCCCATAAATGAAAATATGAAATGTAACGTTACATAAACTGAATATATACAAACCATTTAACACCTAGTGTTATAATGTTTAACTAGCAAGTGAAGATTTTCTTTTTTTTAAAAGTACAGTGTTATGAAGGACATCATTTTTAGACCATTGGTCTAAAGCATTCATATATCAGTACCTCCCAGTAAAATATGTTTCAAATGCGAAGAAAATGATAAAATGTGGTTGAACTTAATTTCAAAATGCATAATTCATGATACAAAACTGATTAATTAATATGTTTAAATATTCTGGCTCAGAATATAACATCTGTGTTTAAAATTTGAGTAAGTCTAGATTACTTATTTATATCTAAAAAATGATTATTTGAATCTTATTATACCATTTGTTTTTTAAATATGAGTTTTAGGATTAAATACTGAAATGTGCAAGTCACATGCAATATCATTTGGCAGATACTTGAAATTATTATTTTCTATTTAACAGCACACAAAAATATGAATAATGCTCTTACTTTTCTATTTTTGTTATTGCAATTTAATATTTCACTCCATGTTTTCTGCTTTCATACACTCAGTAAGAAATTTATGTAATGAATGTTTTCTATGTGGTGAATCATTTAATAGTTTTCATTTGTTTACAAATAAGTACAAGCATAACAAAAACTACACATTATTTTAATATCCAATCATGTGGAAAGTAGAAATGTATTTCTCACTCAGTACTGGATCTTTAACCTGTTACAAATTAAAAACAAAACTCTATACACATGCATGTAAGCCAGGAAAACTATTCACACCTTTTTTGTGTAAAACTCCATATAATGTACAAATACACAGAATATCATAATAACAGTGCACATGTTAGCATTTACCAAAGATGTAGTATTCACCCAAGTCACATAATAAAATACATAGAATATCATACACCAAAGAGGTATAGAGCTGTTTTGTTTTTTCACTGTATGTGTATCTAACTAATGATAAGTTGTTTTTCTTTATCTCCACTGCCTTAGCTCATGTGTAGTGATTTTTGACTGCAGGAAACAATGGGAATAATGCCATTAAAATCAATGGAATGTCCTGTCTCTCTAGTGTGTACAAGAGCAAGTCTATTACAGTCCCAATGTATTCTAAATTTAAAAAAAAACAAAAAAACTTTACATGCTCAGTGCTGCCACACCTGCAGTAAACATATGAGTAATCACTGGGGGGAGTAAAATATTAAAAATGTGATTTATGCAGAATACCTAAGACATTAATTAATCATTTTGGAAAAAAGCCTGTGCACTATACAAGTAGTAATCTTCAACTTGCACCAAAATGATTTTGTGGACTAGACTGTCCCATTAATCATAGAGTTAGTGGTTAGGTCTTGCCAGTGTTGTGAGCTAGCTAACTTGATGCAATGATAGGATGATCATCAAGTTGCTAAGCTTATTGATTTTATGCCAATTACAAAAGTATCGACACATTGAGCCTGATCTCTTTTTCAATCTCGAACACCAAATCCGACTTGTGGATACAGCATGGTATGACTGACTCCTTTCTTCCTTGAACTGTATAGGCACTGCTGCTATAGGTGAATAATATGGCCACACAAACTTGGGCTCACGTCCTGCAGAGGAATATTTGTCTGCCAGGTCCTGTGAATGAACTCCTGCAGACTTGATTCCTTTAACCAAACAACAACCAACTTCTTCAGTAGAATGAGATAGAGCTGGATGAACATTGTTAAAACTATAATTCATGCTTATGGCTCTGAGTTCTGTTGTATGACAAAAGTACAATGAATGCGACCTTTTTGTGTAATTATGTATGGCGAAAAAGTAAACCCTGCAAGTCAATTATTAGATAACATGCTTGACTCGACTCACTCAGTAAGAAAGAGCTTTAGAATCATACTTTTATGAAGGTACCACATATTATACTTGGCTGGTGCAAAAAATAGTTATAGCATTAATGATATAAGGAGAGCTCACAAAATGCAGATTATTTAGGAGAAAAGTAAATTGAAAAAAAATAATGGGGCCCAACACGGACATGCATTTCTAATTATGTGGCCTACTTCAGAAAAAATGTGGACACCCTTGGTATATGAAGTCATAAACGTTATGAATTATAAGTAAGGGAAAAAATGTAACCGAACAATGTATAAATATTAATGTGGAATGTAATGTAGTCATGTAAGCACGTAAAAACAATGATATCACAACTAAGTGTAGGTCATTGTTGAATGTCCATAAAGCATGTTCCTATTTACTCTTGCTTAATGGGATATAATACATATATATGTATATATATATTACTGCACCAAATCTGGTACTATTATGCTGTTATTTTGAAAATGCTTTTTCATGAGATAGTTTTTTTATATGCTGAGGATGTTGCAATGAATTTCCATTTTCCTGTGCTAGTATGAGAGTATTATTTTAATTAGTAATTACTTTGGAAGGCTTATAAACAATTTCTACATTGTATTAAATTTAAAGGAATAAGATTTCCAATCATTGTTTAAAAAAAATGAATTAACCATTATTCTATTTATTCCAATGTAGACTTGCAAATATTTTTTTTCATGAATTCTAATTTGAATCAGAGGTCTGTTCATCATAATCTATTTCAATCTTTTTTTGCAATAATCAAGCTATTAAAACAGTTTTTCTGTGTATCATGCAACATTCCAATCATATCTTAATTCTTAGTTAAATATCTCTCTTTAGGAGATCACTTTACCTCAAATGACAACTGTATTTATAAAATAAACTTTTGCTTGAAAGTCCATAGGCTATTAAGTCCTTTTTGAAGAGAAAGTTTTTCACTGTATAATAAAGATAAATGAAAGTGTAATATAACATTACAATGAAGGTCTGAGAGTAGCACTTGGTTTGTATGTTGCACAATAAGAGAATGAAGAGCATGCTGTGCACCTCCAAGATAGTTTGCCAGGGTAATAAAAAGCAAACACAGGAAATTAATCCAGTTTGTTCCTGTCAGAAACTAGTACAGTCCACAGCAGGTATGTTGCAGGAGATGGCAAACATCATAGCAAAACCACACCTGAAGTGAAGTACCCAGATGAATACATATCCCTCAATTAGTGGTAGTCCACATAGGAAAAGAATCAGAAACAGGATTCATATTAGGATCAGGGAACAGCATAGTAAGATGATACAGGAGTCAAAAAAGGCAGCACAGAATCAGAGCTGGAAAATGGCAGAAATGAAGCCAGGAAATCAAGGAAAAGTAATGTTTCAAAACAATTGAGCAAAGAGATGTGGTTCAGACAGGTTTTATATCCTTTGCTGGTAAAGTGCGCAGTATGCATTCTCTGTTGTTCCAAACTTTAGAGAAGGAGATTGGGACTGCGTGATTGTGGTCCCAAATCCCATCGAGCTCCACCTCTGTCCCAAAAATCAGGTGGGACAGCAGTACAGAGTGTCTAAATTGGCACTGTCCTGTGCAAAGCAGGAAAAGTTGGAGGCATATCTTAGTAAGGAGCAGTTGTGAGTGCCTAACAGGGCCTCGATCAATGGGTGACAGGTGATACACCTGTCATGGGCCCAGCTGACCCAGGGTCCCTTCAAAAGATCTCCCCTCACCAGCATCTCCGCGATCTGATCTGACATTATACTGCCAGTGGTCATGTGACCTTCCAGTGCTCAAACCAGATCAGTGTGTGGGGAGTGCGAGCGAGGCAGCATGGAAGGACGCTGTCTCTCACACAGATAAGTACTGGTAAGGGGGATACAGGAGGGGAAACTGTCTGTGGCATATGAATGGGCAAAAAGTGGCATATTAATGTACAAACTGACTGTGGCATATTAATGGGAAATTAGTGGAATATTAATGGGCAAAATTGCTGTGGCATATTAACTGGGTACAGTATAGCATATTTATAAGCATACAGGCTGTGGTATATTCATGGGCAAGCTGGCTGTGACATATTCATAGGCAAACTAACTTCGGCATATTCATGGAAAAACTGTGGCATACTAATGGAAAAACTGTCTGTGGCATAATACTGGGCAAACTGTGGCATATTAATGGAAAAACTGGCTGTGCCATAATAATGGGGTTAGTCTTGGATATGCAATGCGAATGTTGGGGCATGTCCTGGGGGGCAGCGGCAAGTCCTGGATGTGCAATGCAGATGATGAGGCATGTCCTGGGAGGCATTTAAATCATTGGCATGATATACTAAGACCTGGAGAAAATTACTTTGCGAGAGTAGGGGGGCGAGAGGGAGATATAGGGATGAGGGATGGGGCCCAGATTTTTTTTCTGTAAGGGGCCCTGAAATTTCTGATGGTGGCACTGGTACCTAATGTGGATTACCAGCTGGTGTGCACAACAGGTACAGCAGGATGGACTTCAGCACAGTGCTGGAAAAAGACTGCAGAATGAGATGTGTTGATGGAAGACAAACAGTGACTCTGCACACTGTCCAGAGAGAACCAGGTTGTCAGACCATCAAGGACAGGAACATGCACAACCCTTCCATGCATATTCATGCACTGAGGCAAGGGCCTGATAGTTTCCATCTGCCATCAAACTAAAATATCTATATTAATATTAGACATGTGCAAAACTAAAATTTTTGTTTCGTTTTCGTCCATTCGGACGAAACTGTTATTTCTTTCATCTAAAACGAATTTCGTTCATTACTGCATTTGTTTCAGACGAAATTTGTTCATTGTTTTCGTTCTGCTTTATTCATTCGTACGAATCAATTGACCTACACATTCCATAAACCGAAAGTCTATAAACCAAACTTCGCTCAGTTTATAGACTTTCGGCTTATGGAATACATGTAATGCTATTGGCTTTCTATAAACCGAACTAGAGTCCCCATTCATAAGAAATTCGTATGAATGGGGTCCCCATTCATAAGAATTTCTTATGAATGGGGACTCTAGTTCGGTTTATGGAAAGCCAATAGTATTACATGTATTCTATAAGCCGAAAGTCTATAAACCAAAGGTCGTTCGGTTTATAGACTTTCGATTTATAGAATACATGTAATTCTATGCTATTCTATAAGCCGAAAGTCTATAAACCGAAATAGAGTCCCCATTCATACTAATAGGTCAATTGACCTATTCGTATGAATGGGGACTCTATTTCGGTTTATAGAATAGCATTACATGCATTCCATAAACCGAAAGTCGTTCATTATGTCGGTTTATGGAATGTATGGAATGCTATTGATATTATATAAACCGACTCTATCTCGGTTTATAGAATGCCAATAGCACAAATGGACGAATGATTTTCGTTTATTAATCATTCGTTCATTCGTCTTTCGTTAGTTTAGCATTTTCGTTATTCGTTTTTCGGACGAATGGACGAAAATGCTATTTTCGGACAAAAATGCATTCATCCGAAAACGAATGCACATGTCTAATTAATATGCTGAGCTAGACTGTGTCAATTGGCACCTTTTTTTTAACTCCAGCTATGCAGAATTCGGTTGACTAGCTGGGCTATCAATAAAGAGATGTATAAAAAAGAAAACATTTATGTTATGGTTAAAAATATTATTTTCTATTGGGGAAGAAATTTGGTTTGGGTGACTGATCATGGCCACCCAGTGTATTGTCAGCAATATCTGTAGGAAAAAAATCATAAGTAGATAGAATGTTATGTTTTCTGAAAAATCATAAATAAGATGGTGTGGTTTAGATGAACTCCTTGACTTAAAGGACCTGTTCAGCAATATATATGAACCCAATGATTGTAAACCTGTTTTTCTCTGACACATTTACAGTGCAGATAAATTAATGCAGTAAACCAGCCACTTATACTTACCAAGACAATAAATGAGCTAAATAAAACATTTGGAGTGACTACCACAAAAAGTAATATACATGCAATATTCATCTTTTTGAAAATGTAGTTTTGCACTGAGAATCCAGATGTCTGATATGTGGGCATACTGCCCATTTGCATCCTATTGCATGCACCATATACGCAAGGTTGACACAGTGCGCCTTCATGTGATTTCTGTGAGGGCATTTCTGGGCATTCACTTAAAATAAGAAAAAGGCAGAAGCTGGACAAAAACTAATAATATTCAAGAATTTAAAAAACTGAATCCTTTGTGCAGTGTGCTCTTTTTCAGAAAGCAGTTTGCTTTGAATGGCCAGTGATTCCTCCACTGACATCGTATGCAGGTGCACTGTCGTTTTCGTTAAATTGTAATGTTTTCTTGTTAATCAATAAATGAGGATACTAAATGAGAGTAAATCCTTCAGGATCAACAGAATTATTTTCAATCTATGGACATTTTGTCTGTCTTTACTTGAGACCTAATTAGATACAATACATTACTGTTTAGTCATTAGCTTACTTTTGAAAATAAAAGCAAAATCATCCTGTTACATGAGCTGGAGCATTTATAGAAAAAAAAGGAACCTGAGAAATTGAAAGCCTATGATTTTGCAACTAAATATGTATTTCTGGGCTCTGGAGCTGCCACATTAATAAAACTTGTGACATCGACAAATCACTTATCGTTTGATTAAATAGTCTATTACTGAGGATAGGCATTGATAAAGTACTGAAAGTCACTTTCACATTGAAAAAATATTACATTTTTAGTCTGCTTTGTGTGAGATTTGCTATTAATATCAATTTTTTTTTAATTATGTAGCCATTCTTTTTATTTTTTAATGTTACTTCAAATGCCATTAGCAAATTGTCCACAGCCAAGACTAATATACAAAGTCAGTGTGTGATCTATCATTGATGCTTATTCTATTGTAACTTTCTTTTCAATTGGCCAGTACAGAGATTGCTTTAAAAGGCACTGTTGAAATACAATACACTTTAATTAAAATGAACCTCAGGTTCTGGGGCTTTCATTGTATTCAGGTACCCAAGCTATTCATTTTTTTTAATCATTTGCAAATTCTGCATATTATAGTATTCTTATATAAAATAATGTGAAAATATTGAGGAGCAACTACATTGACACTGCCCATTTAAAAAATAATCACTTCATATAATTAAGTCTTTACATTTTGTTGCTTGAAATTTTAGGGTATCGATATTAGAAAAAAGGAGCAGAAGACATTACAGGTAATTTCTAAAAAATAAATATAATCACTTACAAGGTAAGAGATAAACTCATGTTGAAATACATTTATCAAAAATACAAGGGGTGGACAAACTAACAGAGATGCTAACACTTATTATTTTAATATCAAAAACCTGATAATGACTAGGGCCTATTTTGCCTTCTTAAACTCTGTAACCCAGGATGTCCCATGAAGGTTCAATGATGTTTACATCTCGGGATATGGGACACTATAGCCACCACACTTGACAACAGAATAGTTGATACTAGGCTAATCCCTCACACCACCAATACGCACAATCACAAATACCTCCCCCCTGCCCATTCCCTAGACTGTTCCCTAATCCTAACAACTCTCTGTTATCAAGGCCCCTTCCTGCTCCCAAAGGCTACCTGAATTTGTTAACACTGTGTAGGGGAGACATTACCATCCTGAAATGTAGGCACATCTCCAGGATAGAGAGCAGCTGGTACCTAAAAGATTATTATTTCTCATTGTGTTTTATACTGCAACGCAGAAAATTCATTGGACAAATAGCTCTTATTATATGACTACCCATACCATTATGAATTCCTACTTTGTTTGAAAGTTGGTAGCAGTCATTTTGGGTTGAAGTAATCCTTTGGCTTTATCCCATTCTTAAAGAAGGACACAGGGTGAAAGCTCACTCTTCAGGGGGTCCAGCTGTTATTCTTATTATACAAAGTACTATGTTGTTATTGGCTAGAATATAACACACACAGATACCAAATGGCAGCCCTTCCATAAACTTAAGCTTACAGCTTACAACTTGCATACTTTGTTGAGACAGGGTTACATTTAATTCTGTGATAATGTTTTAGACTGTACTTTCAGATCATTTAACAAATAATCATCCATGTCAATGTGCTTCAACTTGTGACCATAGTATATCTTTATTGTTGCAGTTTATACCTGATTTTTTAAATTGTTCCACTTGACACATTAGATAAGTTTGCAGTTTAATTCACCAGTGTGGCTCCAATTCAAGCACCAACTATGTGGTGTCTTTGTAACTCTGTTAGTTTGTTTGAAAACATCAAAGTGATAATTGTAATACCTTTTATAGCTAACATATATACTGTTAATTAGCAAACAACCCAACATGACTCCCTTTCGCAGCTGTTTGCAGCAGTTTGTAATAGTTATTTAATTAATTCTAGGTGGCAATGCTATAGTGTGTTATCCAATCTTTGTAGGCAGGACTGCCATCAGACGAGGTCCGCTAGCTCTCCCCACATTTAAACACGGCAGTACATAAATTACTGCAGTGTGTCTCAGGCATAGAAAGGTCAAATTTCTGGAAGTTTTGAAGCCATGGAAAAAAATAGGGTTTCTGCTGGAAAAAATTGATTTTTATGGTAAAATGTTAAAAAAATAAGATACAGAATGGAGTCGTTTTTCAAAGTTAAAACATGTTGTTTACACTGGGAACATGAAATGTAGTATATATAAAAGTATTATGCTTGAAATAAAAGTACAGCTTATAAATAATCACCTACATTTCTTTTTATAACTTCTGCCTATTTTTCGTTACAAATGGAAGAAGGTCTGTATATGTACATAGGAAAAACATCAATGAACATAGGGGGGCTCCTCTCAATCCACAGTGTGGATCTAATATGGCCCGAGAGGTGCACCTCTATTGCCTCGACATCAAGGCAATAGACCAGCACCGTCAGAGCAGTTTTCGCGATCGTTGATGGCGAAAACCGCTCGTTTCACCACAGGACGTGTCAGGCACGTCCATTGTTGGGAACGGAGTTCCCGGCTGGACGTGCCTGATACATCCATTGTTGCAAGGGGGTTAAAGGCAACCTGTACATGTATGCTCATTGTCACTAATACATTGCTTTGGGAGCCCATACATATGGGGGCATTGTCGTGATGGGGTTAAGGCCTAACGGAGAGGACAGAAACAATCAACTATTGTATACTAACAATCAACATTTGTATAGCAACAAGATGAAGTTTTTTTCTCTGCAGTGCCCCTAAAGACATAAATAGTCACTGCCCTTTATGTTATGTAGTCTGAATAGACATAAACATATTATTTACCATTGTACAACAACATATTCCACTCTACATTTTCTTTTAAATTTTTAAGGACAAAATAGATTTGGAAATACTTTTCTAGTTTTTTTTTCAGTCTTCCTATCTCTACTAAGAAACAGTGCTATGCCTGCAGAGTTAAAACATTCAGTTCCTGGCATGCTTTGCTACAAAGCAACACTTCCTATGTACTCTTTACTGAGCGGCAGAGGCGGGTCTAAATCCCTGATTCAAGACATTAGAGAGCTCAGCAACTATGCATGTGCAAGTAGACATGCTAGCACATGACCAGGTATGTAAGGTACCCCTGTGGCATTTGACAGATGCCCTTCAGTGTTCACAGCACCCTGGAAAAGTGTGAAAACATGTCATGGAGAACATTTTATGACAAATGATGTCAAAATTAAGCAGGCAGAAACAAGCTAAATCAGGGACCCCTAAATCAGAGCACTGGGCATCCATTTAATTCGTAAAGGCAGTAAACATTTTGGAGACGTTTAACTGTGAAATCATTTATTTTTATTTATTTAATTATTTGTTTGTTTGTTTATTTATTTATTGTAACTGCGGCATGTGCAGATACTTTTTTTCTTGCTGGGGTGTTACTGGATCATTTGTTTTGTCAGGGGGCCTGATGTAAAAAAAAGCATATTTGTTTAAAGTTCCACATATTCTATTCACCACATTTCAGTAGTTTACCACACCTCTTGAAATTCAGTTGTTAGATTATAAAATGAATTGTTTATCTTTGTTAATTATTAAACATAATTTTAAGTTGATTGCGGTAATAGTGTAAATTTGATACATGGAGTGGGTTACAAAATTGGAGAAAAAGCACATACATTCTGTATGAGGAACATCACATTTACAGCAGCCTTGCCATTTACCCTAATTTAATCCATTACTCTTGATGAAAGATTCGGTGCCTTCATTGGCACTACTCCATTTTGCTAGTACATGGCAAAAACAAAAAAAGTGGGAAGCACCTCATCACTGTGTTGTGAGGTAAGCTTGTGTGCAGTAGTCGCCATTTTATCATTCATTCTTCTACCAGCCCTTTTTGCCTTATGTGTTTATTGTGAAGAGATATCCTAATTGTTAATGCTAAACTAAAGTGTCACCTTATATTTTTCCTTAACCTTTATTACACCAATAATGGAAATAGTGCAGTATAATATAAGATAGCATTAACCTAACAAGGGGTCAGTGTGACAGTGAAAAAAATATTTCATGTACCACAATTTTTTACATTTTATTTTCATGTTACAATTACTATCTGAAACTGTAGACTAATGCGTTATTTTGAAATAGTTAGTTAAAATCAAAATTCAGCTAGTTATAAAATAACTACTGCTTTGGAAATTAATAAAATTTGTTTCTAAAACTGAAATGGAGCTAGCTCATTTATGGTCCCTGTGACAATATATCAATGAAAATGTTGCATGAAGGACAGACTTTGATAGGATTATGTATAGTATAATAGCAAGACATTGAAATTAAAATTTTCATAGAAGATATGTCTTGTGAACTGAAGGGTAAGAAGATAATGATGGCAACATTAATAATAATAAATAACAAGAATAAAATGATTCGCATAAATAGAATTTCCATCAGTAGCTATTATTGCAATTATGGGAGAGATAAAGTAGTCAGCTGCAGTAAATAGCTAATCTTTATTGATTCATTCCCTCGTAAAAAAAGAAAAAAGCTTTGAAATGGAGAAGAGTAAATAACAAAATGATCTGTTCACAAATCTGACATGCTAATTTAAAGCAAATAAGAAATTCAGAAAAACATTTCTTTAAAATAAAATAGATGATCTATATTTAAAAATATGTTTGACACATTTAATCAGAATATTCAGAATGTATACATTTTAAATAATACTTTGTACAATATGCATACCTACGTGTAACATTATTATTGGTACCATTACATTTTTTTTTTCTTTGCATGCAACATGGATTGTACAGGTTGAGCATCCCTTATCCATAAATACATGCGCACAACAGTTTATTCAACACCTAGCCTCTTTAAGCTGCGGTATAGCCTTTTCATGCATGCCCATAATGCTCCACTAATATTGGAGCATATTTGACACTCACAACAAGAAGCAATGCCAGGTGTCTGTTGAGGAAGCTTCTAGGGTGAGACGCATTTTGATGTCACCTTAGGAACGCACATAAAGAGGAGCCAACGTTTAACCAGAAACTGCCAAAACATTCTGAAGCAGTAGGTAAGATTAGCACACTAATACCCCAGGCTGGCTAAGTATTTACATGATATTTTCAACATAAATTTTAGCAGCTACTGTGTAGCTGTTTTAATTTTCAAAAGCACCCACACATTCACACAAATATCGATCATATCTGTTTTAGTTACAAAACTGCAGCACTTTTTAAACCCTTTGAATTAAGCACGATGCATGTTTTTATATTTTCAAGAGATGTGTTTTTTGCACATCGAATAAAGCTTGGTCCATGTTTTCACTACTTTTTAAAACCTATTGATTTGTTTCCCTGATTGTGTAGAGCCATAGGCATACTTGTGGAGGTGTAGGCACACATTGGAATCTTATAAGCATGTGACAGGAAATCCGTAGTAACATGCAGCATGCCTACGCTGTGACACACTTTAAAGGAGGAAGGCAGCATCGACCGACACCAAGAAAAATAGATCCAAGGTTCAACCTCCTGCACAAAAAAGTAATTCGGAGTCCACTCCCAATGGAAGTGAGGCAGTTACGGGAGCTTGTAATGGACAGTCCAAGAGCTTACATAGAAGAATATAACATGTTCAACCGGGGATAAAAATAAAACTTGATCTTTGTTGAAAAATACACATAAAAATGCTCTCCAGCAGAAATACAAATCGACAACAATATTGCAAAGTAAAAGCACTTGTGTTTCATAGGTAAGAAATCCCGCCCCCAGCATGAATTTTAAATATCCGCTCAATTAAATGAATAACAGATGTAAGGAAGACAAACCTCAGACTCAAAGAGGTACAAATAATTTGTTTTCCAAATATTAAAAGCACTGAAACAGCCTGACATTGAAAAAATTGTCTAGTGTTTATCAAAAAATTCATTGGTTACAAAAGTGACTGATACAACTAATTTACAAAGTTGCCTCTAAAAGCAGTAACTGAATTATATTAGTGATACATATTTTACACACTGAACAAATTCAGAAGGACTTGCTCTTCACTAAGGGCTGCTTTAAGACCCTAGTGGTCTCTGGGCAAAGTCTTTAGCAAAGTGGGCCCCCTTCAACCCAATTTTTCTGAAGTCGCATTATAAAAAACTGTATGTAAATGTAACCGTTTTAAAATTATATGCAACTATTTTAATATCACATTCAATTTTTTGTATATGTGATAACAATTTTATTGAAAAATTGCATTTCTTGTTTTTATTTCCTTTTTCTGCACCCACATTGCACCTAAAAGACTTAACACAGCACCATACAGTGCCCACAGCACTTGCCATGCACCTATATTGCACCAACAGGACTTGGCTCGCACTCATATTGCACAATTTGGCATGCTGCAGTGTCATTTTACCCTACAGAACATACCACAGTGTCATTTTGTCCCACAGAACTGCCCCTGCAGAACAAGCCACAGTGTCACTTTCCCCCATAGTACATGTTATTTTTCCCCACGGAACATGCCACCGCATCGCTTTTGAAATGGGTATAGGAAGATGAAGCAGTGCTGGATTACATTTGAAAAAATACAAATACAAAGAAAATCATAGTGTAGCATGTAACTCTCAAAGTAATTTTAAGTGATATGTGGTATTGCACTCACAAACAAATGTCAGGCCTTAAAAAAAATTGTTGATTTGGTCATTCCTTTGGGATCCTAGATGTGGTTTCTGTGCAAAGAAGTGTAAAGCACATAGAGTAGGACATTAACACATTTCACATCATAGGTGATGCTTAATCATGACTTATGATTAAGCTTCACCTCAGGCGTGAAATGCATTAAATGTTGTTCTGCACCCCACTTTGCCATCTGTATCACCTATAATGCCTATTGTCAGGTGGCAGGGTCTGTGCACCTGGGGGATCATTATACCTGCAACCTCTTCATTATCATACAGCCAAGAGGAGGAGCCTGGAGTTCCTCTATTCAAAGTTTTTTTTTGTTATGTTGAAAAATGACTTGCATCCATCAAGTTCAACCCTTTTCCTATTCCTTGTGACTATTGCTGGCAGTATATGTCTCTATTTGTCAACATGACTATCTATGTGACTTTCTATGTTTGTCTATGTGCCTGTCTATATATGTGAATGTCTCTGTCTGTCAATGTGACTTTGTCTGTGTTTGTGTGTGACTGTGTGATTCCAGTGGGGCATGATCTTCAACTAGGGTAAATGTGGTCCCAAGACAATTCGATGCTAGCACTGCCCATTTGACAGCCAGACACTCCCTTTCTCAGTCACAGAATAAGACAAATCCCGAGAAAGTACATTTCTGCTCAGGAACTACACAGGATACTATTTACTGGTAAGCTTGCTCACACATTTACCTTTCCTTTTATTAAGTGTAAGTCCCTGTATGTAGAATACTTAATTCCATAATTTCTAACATCTGTTGAAAGTAATATGTGCAATTGTATGCAAGGTTTTTTTGGAAATCCCTTTTACATTTTCCTTCTCTAGCCCTTCTCCTGTAGACATGTTGTTGACGTTGCACTGAGCATGTGCAGTGACCATGTTCAAACTGAGAGTAACAGTTGGAACCTTTGTTCGCTGTGCCTAGAGTAAAGATAGCTATACCAAAGTGATAAGATAGGCCAAACTGTATGTCAGGGTTGCAAGATTCGTGCAGAATGCAATGGCTAATATTTTGGATCCACATATAGTGGGGCATGTACTAAAAAAACACAAATATATTTTATATGCAAAACTATTTTTGCATTTTGCTCCTTTTACAATGTACTAAACATTTAACACTGAAATAGTACGTAGAAATTGTGAATAAAATTAGGCAATTTTGCGAATATTTTTTTCTACCTCTTTTAATAGCACTTGCTAAAAGCTGGTGTAATTTTCACATGCAAATAAGAATTATTTTTCACAAAATATTCGCAAAACTCTTTAGCATGCACAAACCTGATCACAATTTATTAGAGCAACCGGAAAAATGCACGCTAAATAAAAATAGACAGAAGAGGCACAAATCAGGGAAAACAAGCACAAAATGTTACAAATAGTCACAAATGGGTCCTTACTCATGTTTTACCTACTTTTTTCCCCACTGCACTTGTTTAGTACACGACCCCCATTGTTGATAGAATTAGTTTGAGTTGTTTGTGGTTTTTTTCTTTCTGAAAGGGAACAAGGGAGCAAAAAAAGATGCTTGAGACACTTTCAAGTGGGCATTTTCCCACAGGGAAGGCTTATAAACTCAGTGCTCAGTGGAGCATGTCTCAACACATTTGTTCCTGTTTATCTATAACTATTAGCTTAATTGTGTCCCTTTTTAAATTTGCTATATGCTAACTAGCTCTATCACATTGCACAGTTCTTTAATGTATTTGTAAAAGATGAATAAAAATGCAATACCTAGAGGCTTTTATTTAAAATATAAGCCTTCATATTCAAGGCATAGAATTGCACAGTATGTTAAAAATGCCACATTAGTTGCATTTATTTTAATAATCACTAAAAAAGAAACAATAAATCAACAACATTCTTATGAAATATTTTTAAAGGCCAACTTCCAATTAGTTTCATAGAGAACATGAAATTTTAGCTTGTAGCTACATTTGCTTTTGAAAGTCAGCAATTATATCTATTGTTAATGAGTGTTTGCAATAATAGGCTGTTGATAAAATAAGATTTCATTTGTTTAACTCATTCCTAACAGCATAGGTGCCTGCTTTGTCAAATTATTTTGCAAATTCATACACATATAATAATAAAATAAAGTCTTAAGTAAACCAATTTGCTCTATGAAAACTGGCATGGGAGTGCCTATTCTTGTATTATTATTATTATTATTATTATTATTAAAAACAATAATGCATTACGCGTTCACTGCATTTCTAGAGCTGAAGTAGGGGGAGCTCTAATACTGAACATATAATATACTGTATCTATAAATCAAAACTCTGAGAGCCTGTCATATGCTCCATAATAAGGGTCATTTTTCAGGCAGAATGTCAAAAGTAGTATCAAAGGACCTTCTCGGAATCACAATAATTTGGTTTCTTGTTAAATAAGCAATGTCTAGTACACAAAAATACCAAACAGATAACAGGTCAATTTTATACAGTATAAGGGCAGAGAGACCTCTAGAGTAATTTACCCTTTGGGATTTTTTTTGACGGTTTCTAAGATAAATTATCTACACCTTGTGAAATGATTAATGAAAATAAAATCTGTACAATATCCTTACAATTATCCATTTGTTCATAAAAATAAATACTAATTCTACAAAATTTCATTTCTCTCTTAAGGCTAATATATTTAAATATGAAATTAGAAATGTGTAGTTTGCATGGCATGACATTTGTTTTTCATACTGATTAAGAACCATCATATTCTGGGATAAAATATTTATGATATAAAAAAGGATGTTGTGGCATATGTATTTGTCAATTTCAGTTAACAGTTACCCGACACTGCTTTATAATAAAAAAAGGCATAGGAAGGGAACAAGAGAAGAGCTTCCAAGAAATCAAGATTTGCTATATACCCATACTTACTACTACTATATTAATTATTTCTGAAAATGCAAATCACAAAACCTTCAAATTAGTGTGCCAGCATATATCGTACAAAGTAATGGTTGTGGGGGGTTGTCATGCCTAAGTCACTCACTATTATGACTTTATACCTTCTGTTCCTCCAGAAGACCCTTTAGATTTGCCCCACTTTTAACTGTGAACATTATTATTATTTTCTTTATTTATGTGTTATATGTCTGACTTCTTTGACAGACTATGTAGCACTCTAAAAAACAGAGAAGAGTTGAATTTCAGAGGTGACAACAAGGATCCAGTGGCATTTGGCATTCTCTGGAATAAATAACTTTTAGACTACCACACTTACATTTAGGTTTATATTATTGTAATATTGTTGGATGTAGGCATGTTCCAATTGTAGCAGCAGGGGTCACCACTGCAATAGGGCCTTCCATCATGGTAGGCCTGGACAACCTTTGTGAACATTTGCCTGGCACCCTGACTCAAGTTAAGCCATTAGCTTAGAGAGTATATTGAAAAGTAATGTGGGGGCAAAGCTGGCACTCACAAGAGATTTGGGGTGCAAATCTGGCACTGAGAAGTGATGTGGAGCATAGCTGGTAGTGTGGCAAATAATGTTGGAACAAAGCTATGAGGTGTGGGAGTGTATTGCACTGGTGGTATTATGCAGTGCTGGATGTTAAAAGAAGTCTGTCTGTCAACTGGAGAACTGTGACATCCACTCACAAGTATTGAGGACGCTGATATTTCTATTTATGCTAGTATTTATGTCACCTATAGTACAGCTCCTTTCAAATCTGGTTAAAGCCCTTGGGGTGAAATGCATAGCATGTTCTGAACAATAATTTACAAAGGATTGTGTGCTACTGATGCTTCTACACTTGGCTGCCTAAGCTTGCACCCTTTCACATACCCCTGCCAAAACTGATACCCAAATAAACACATGACACAGATATTATGTGGGTATGGGCAGTGGTCACAACTTTATATAAATTTAACATGGCCGCTTAACTTTACCAACCATAAACAACCCACCCTGCAATGCCATCAGCCTTGGTGACAGTTTTACCAATGTGGTATGAACATGAGCTCTAGTGCCTGGCAGCACACGGACCACCAACTGTACATAGCTCCACAAGCCCAACAGGGCTGATCCACATTTTTGCTATCATGAATTCATGCTGGCCAGGAAAAATACTGCCACCGTAGACCACTGGCTGACAAAGGCTTGCAAGTCAGTTGTGCCCTACCTGAAGCCAGTGTCAATTAATTTCCCAGCTACAACCCCATGATAAACTTGTGTAGACCTACAGTGGCGAAGTCAAGCCCATCCCTGCGAATCAGAGGTTCATTATCCTTCTCCAGTTTTGTGTATCTAACCACTATTCCCTTGATATTGTGAATGAACTGTGAAATTGCTAGGTTCAATTATCTCTTGCATTTCTCAAGGGCCTGGAGGAGTTCTTCCATTCAGGGAGAGGAATATCCTCAGGCCATCTTTAACCTCTTTAAACAAGGCACCGCATCTAGCCAGATTTACTTGTATTGCCTGGATAAAGTATGGATGTAGGCGCATATCTCTTTAGAGTACATTCGGACTCATCGTAAATCTCTGAGGCTGCTCTGTTTCTGACCTCCTCAAATGACAGTCCCAGATTTCGTCCACCCACCCTTTCTCACAGCCTAGTATACACATGAATGGCCTAAAATCCATACAAGCTTGGGTAGATTAAATGTAAAAACAATTAGAGCAAGTGGAGACAAAAGTACAACTGAATCGATCAGACTGCCTTATGTTTGAATAAAAAATTAACTCTGACAGTTTGGTCTGGCAGCTACCAAACTATAAGGCATCTGAAATGGACACCATTGACCCGGGACTGACTGGAATGAAACCCAACTACCGTTCCCTAACTGATTCCGTCTTTGACCCTCACAGCCTTATAGGTACCAACATGTCTGACCATTGAATTGACCCACAACGGATGATCATATTGCTAGATCTGCCATTGCTAGATAATTCTTAATCTGATGTGTGATGCAAATGAAGTGGGGAGGCAGTTTTACACTAACCATGAAAATCGACAAATATTGGCAGAAGGCTCTTTACATAGGCAAAGAACAAGTGACCCAGTAATAGCGTCATTTAATGGAGTTGGACCTTTTTTGACCCTCTGTCTCTATTAAGCAAAACCAACACCTTAGTTAGCTTGTCTTGCGGGAATCAGAATACCATTGCTGTGGAATATATGCTGATGCCAAGTAATTATAAAACTGTTGTGAGACCCTCCATTGTGTCTTCCACCACTGGGACCCCAAAGGAGCCCATAACCTACCTAAATAATGATAAGAGTTGAGAACATCTTTCACAATTTGGTGGACACACAAAATGGAAGTAATCCAGATAATGAAGAAAAGACCCACTGTTCAATACCCAAACAACCACTCATCCCAGAAAAGTAGCAAACACCTCAAAGTAATAGCATTATATGGCACCACCATTAGGCAGGCACATGCTGTAATAATAGCAGCCTCTGAAGTGAATGCAAAGCAAGTGGAAACAGTTCAGGTGAATGGGTAGGTGCCCAAAGGCCGATTCAGTGTCAGAATTTGCCAAAAAACTGCCTTGACCTGCCTGCCTGACCTACTCAGAAGCATTATCAAAGGATGTGTACTTAACCCTACTCTCCTTTTTTTATATGCCATCATTCATGGAAGACTCAGATGGATAGGACAGGTGATGGATCATACTAAACCTGCCCAAGTACTCATTTGGAACAATATTAAAGGGGAAACTCTAAAGTTAGGAAATGGGGGACAGCAGAATGGGCTCACTATGTGTTCCATAGACACCTCTTTTTGGAGTTTTGACTGATTCATTTTAAAAGGACTCATTTTAAGTTAGGGTACATGGTGGGCATTTCAGATGGGTGAGAGTAGATCCAAACTCCCCTGTCAAACCTATCTTCCAAAAAGAGAGCCTCACACCATTTAGGATATGTGTCTAGCCACTGGAGCATATCTTCGACGCTCACACACTCCTCCCTCTTTTGCTAGACCCCTTTTGAACTCAGAGCTGAATCTGACTGTTTTCCTCTCTTGAAGCACCATACTGCAGGGTGTAATCCCAACAGTGAGCACATTCATGGCAGAATCTTCAATGGCTCTCGTTTAAGAGCCAGCAGATTCCTTTCAGCGAGCTGCCGCCACCCCACATGACAAGGTGATGACAGCCCCCTGGAAACGGGATGGTCTGCTTGTGGTCATCAACAATAGCCATATTTCCGGTTCTGCATATCAAAACGCTGACTGAACCTTACTGCCATCTTTGAGAGAATTGCTGGTCGTATTTGAACCAGCCATGTCTTGTATTCACCCCAAATTAAATCTCAGTAAGTCCCCATAGTCCCCACTCCAAATATTGTCCCTAAGCTCCGGTGACACAAACATACTAAGTTGGGACAATTTAATTGTCGTAGATGACACGTACATGGAGGAGGTGCAAGAGCACTAGCTAAGGGGTTAAATGCACAATCAGAAAGCCGGTAGCCAACAGGGGCTGATAACTTATCTAAGACTGACTTCAACAAACCCACTATATCTGCAATATTGTGCGAATTCCTACAGTTGAACTAATGGGGTTGTGTTGTGCAGGGCCTGCAGGTCCATATACTCACATGTAGAAGCCACTGAGGACATTCCAGCTATTGCGCCTGGTAGAAGCCCAATTGAGGGTGAAACGCGTAGCGCCCTGGACAGATCTGCTTTCTTTTACCTAGCCCATTTTATCATCTAAAGACTGCTGGATTTTATTGATTTTACTACTACAAGGACTTCTTGATTTGCAGGACTGTGAGGCGCCCACTGAGTCAAGCATCATAAAGATCCTTCATGTAAGCAGCTACTGTTCTTTATTAAAATTGCATTTTTACTTTGTAATAACTCCTGTCTGTGGATATTTTCCCTTCTATGCCTGAGTCCTGGTAGGAGGAGGAGTACAGAACATAGGAGACTTATCTACATGCATGCATATTCTGGGAGTCTGTGAGTGCATATTACCGGGGGAGTGCTGCTAAACTCCCCTTTTTAACTTCACTCTGACCACTTTACATTCACCTAAAAGGTGTTTTATATTTTTGTATTACTTAAGCACACCAATTAGCGCACTTTATGTATTGTTGTTTTAGCTGTGTATTCTCTGTGTGTTATTTAGGGACACACTGCGTTAAGTGCTGCTTGGTTTGACACTTAAGCGCTGATATCACTGTTTTTTCACTATTGCTGGATAGTGGCTTCTCATGTGAGAAGATGTAGGGAATACAGATCTACTCTCCCACCTACTGTGCTTCTGCTCCTTTTCTGAGTGCTCTTCCCAAGCCACCCCACCTCTACTGCTGTAATTCATTAGGCACAACACTTTTGATGTGCCTTCCTGCTGGCACCTGTGATTCCTGGATACTGCACTGCTTTGGCCTCTTCTCATGAGAAACAGAAGCCAGAGAAGCCAAAACTTTCAATTCTCGTACTTCTGTAGTGTGGGAGGACTAAGGCTCTTGGAGCGTGCAGACTCACCAAGATGGCTGCCAATGCTATCTGGGCGAAGACTACTTTGAGGCCTGCTGTCACATGGCCTTCCTCCTACCTTTGATGGTGGCAAAACTTCAGGGCTTTAAGACATGAGGTTACATGTCCACTGTGATTTTCACAGATATCGCAGGTATATTTATTTGTTATCTGCATATACATAGAAATGCACATGCTTCAACTGGATGAGTTCTGCTCCTAGTTTGGTGCAGATATTTTAACATGAGCCATAGAAATTACCCTTGACAGGCATTGCAAGCCACTTTGATAGGCAAATTGTGTAATTGATTATTAATGATGTGAGGCATTTGAGTGTGAATTCCAGAATCCTTTTACAGTCATTTGGTTAACCATGTGTGGTCAGTAGGGGCAAAATGGTCTCATAGAAAAGCACGTATTAGTAACTGAGTAGGAAATATTATCCACTTTTCCACCTTTACAACTCACCTATTAATGCCTGATATTGTCAGTATCTGAAAAGTATTCCTGCACTGTTATTCTGTATTAAAATAAAATAAAAATCCCTTAACATGAACTAATACAAAAATGTTCTAGAGATACACTTCCCAGATATTATTATTTAGCAGCTTCAGAAATGTGACTTAATGTGTATAATCATATAAAAAAACAGTATATGTGAAATGTAAAAAGTGAATAAAAAACCAACACATGTGCTTCATAATACATGGAATTCTTGAAAAATCCAGTAATCAAAAGGGGATTTAGTGCTTATTACCTAAATTACAATTATAATAATAACTAGAATATAGTCTTTATTATTATAAATAAATATTATATATGATACAAATAAAAAAATAATCAAAAAGGCTCCAGTGCTTTGTAAAGAAAAGTACGTCATGAAAGCATTATTAAAGCCATATGGAAACTTTGCTTTAACTGTATACACAATTTGTTTCACATAAGTAAGAATTTATTGAAGCAATTTTATACACATGTAGTGGAAAAATGGTAGAAATTTAAAATTGCAGTTATGGGTTGTCTAAAAAAAAAAACTTTATTCATAGTTAATTTTTTTTGCTGCTGTAATAACCAAATCATCAGACCCAATTTTCTTAACCAATTTGTGTCCTTATGATGATTTAACTTGTCAAAAGCATTGCATTGATTGCGACAGTATGACTAGTTAGTCCAGATAAGAGCACAGTCAGCTAGTGTGTAAGAGGTCACGACACTGCCTCGCCACCAAGGCAGTGTTCCTGGACCCAATCATCAGTAATAATCGCATGCAAATCAATGTTTTCAAACACTGACTTTGCCTCCAAGACACTTTCTGTATTAAAACACAAAAACATTAGTTCATTTAATACAAAATAAGGTTAAAATACTCATGATACTCATTTTATTGTACTTTTGTTTTTTTAATATTAAAGTTTTTTTTACAATATATATATATATATATATATATATATATATATATATATATATATATATATATATATATATATATATATATATATATATATATATTGGTGGCTGCTAGTTCCATGACATCAGTTTGGTTTAAGTTTAGTTAACTCCTGCAGGCCCGTATTGTAGTTCTAAATGTACTGCTCACAGGGGTTTTTTTCTATTTGTTTTTTTTGTCTTTAGACCTTGGTTTTTCTTATTATTAGTTAGGAAAATTATATTAGAATTATCACTGCGTTACTTTTGTAGAATATCATTAGGAAAATAGTGAAAAAAAACAGTGTTTTGTTTCAAAATTTTCCTGCTTTGCTGTGCATTTTTAATAACATAATTTACATACATATTTGTTAACCAAAGAAAGCTATTACTGTCCTTTTAAAAACAACATGTAACTTTTATGTTTGTTAATTGATAATGAGGAAGATTACATTTAAACAGCAATATATCAAATATATAAAAATTGGTCTGGTCTTTGACCCTGGAAAATGTCCTTAAAGGGTTAATCAATATTTATTTACAGTTTCTAGCATCTCCATATAAACGAGGAGGAATGGAAAACAACAATGAATACATACATTCTAAAACTATAATGGTGACATTTGTGTTAGCAAGCATACATCAAACAAATAAGTAAACACATGTATCTTTACAATGTTAGAATTAATGTAAAGATATAAATAAGAGGTAATGCACTTCATAGAGTTCAGCATACATACAGAGACTAGATCAACAGTATTTTTATTACTATCCCAGCTGGGCCTTTGATAGGTGTACCTAATTACAAATACAATAATATATTTTGACAGCAACATGTAGCATTGCTTCAATGCACATTGTCTCTTGGAATTTCAGTGGAGACTGACTGGGATTGTTACAAGAGGCTGAGAATCAATATGTTATTTTAATACAGGGTTTCATAAAATTATTTAGTGTATTATTTGGTGTGCTGTGGGTGAGAAAAGGTTGAGAAGCACTCCTCTACATAGTTGTTCAATTACTTGGAATGCAGTTAGTGGGGGTTCAAACACAAAAAGTAGGAGCAGAGGCGTCACTAGGGTGGGTGTCACCCGGTGCAGTAACTCATGGTTTCACCCCCCTGGATTTCCTCCAGTACCATGCCAAACAGATTCCTTAGTAATGCCAGTCAGATGGCCCTTAAATATGCCACATACAGGAGCCCCACAAATTATGTAACACACAATAATAATATGCCAGTATTATTTTGGCGTTAATAAGCCAGCCAATTTGCCTAATATGCCAGTAATATTGTGCCATTCAGATGCCAGTAATATTGTGCCATTAAGATTCCATTATTATTGTGCCATTAAAATGCCAGTATTATTGTGCCATTAAATTAAGATGCTAGTATTATTGTGCCATTAAGATGCCAGTAATATTGTGCCATTCAGATGCCAGTAATATTGTGCCATTAAGATGTCAGAATTATTGTGCCATTTACTTGTAAACTTTTATACAACTTTATGCATCCTAATGTAAGGTATAGGCCTACTGAGCTGCTACATTTTACAATGGCTAGTAAATTATTAGCATATTTCTAAGTCTGCGGTTTTATGTTTTACTTGCTTATGCTTAACCTTTTTTTTTAAAGTATGTACAATGCATTAAGCATATTGCAGGACAATATTATGCAACAAATTCAAGTAATCAACAAACTGATTAATGTCTGAAAGCTAAATCAATTCTAATATTTCTGAAAATCACCCATAATTTTTATTTTTGGTTTTCAATCAACAGAACATATATGCTACTGATGATTTTTTAATGCCCCACATTATTTCCAGGGATTAAGCAATTTGTAAAAATTTTGCAATTAGCACAATGAAACAGATACCATAATGTGTGACATCTGTTTTTTCTTCTTTCTTTGAAATATGCAAGTTCATAATGCCTTTGCAATACCAGAAGCAATTTTGCTAAGACATGAAATGAACATATGTTGTCTATAAGCCTCCAGGCTCTCAGTGAAAAAGAGAAACTATAACACTTCAAGGCAAATATTGTCCCAGCAGAAGGTGTGCCAGAACCAATATATCTCTGCTTATTAACATGTCTTTAGTGATCTAAATCACATGGTGATTTTCACATATTTGTTTGTAAGAAGTATGGATTCAACATACATTTTAACTTTTTAAACTGTATTACACTATTATTCTTTTCTGGTTTTTTAAGTGGGCCGCTGCAGTTTACATCTCACTGCAGTTTTCCATGTGGTTGTTTCAAGTTTCTTGGTTATCATTCTCTTCACCTTTGCTGCATCTTCTGCATATCCCCTAATCTTTTTTGGCCATCCCATTACCTTTTTTGTACTGTACATTCAGATATTAACATATTTTCAAGTACATCCTGGGGATGTTACTATTACCCAATTTAATGATATTCATTTTCTCTACAACAGAAGGATGAAGGGTTGAGTCAACCCTAATGGGAATTGAACCTGTGACCCACTGAGCTATATCATAGGCATTAAATAAATAAATACGTTTTAGTTTACTCTTATTCTCTAAACAGCTAAACAATGGCAAAGATTTCTATTTCTTCTTGTAAGCTGTAGCAGGACATATACGTTTTATCTGTGCTTTGCAGATAAAAGTTATTTTGAATAAAGCACAGATAATGACATGCACAATACATGATCAGCGTATATTCTGGTTTCAAAGGCTTAACTAGATTTATGTAATAACTTATATTTGGTTATGGTGTCTTAAGACTGTGTATCAGTTGTGGAAGTAGGCAAAAAGTCACAAATGTCTCTTGAAAAATAGAATCTATTTTGACAATGAATTTCCATCTGAGAGTAGAAGAAAATAATTTTATACATGTAGATGTATAAAATGTGTAATGAAATATATTAATTACTGGAAACCCCCTCTGATTAGCTATTCCCTCAGCTTCTTTGTCCAAGTATTTACCTAATAACTGTTCCAGTTATTTTCTGTTTTGTTTTTCCAACTTCGATTTTCTCATTATTTCTCCTTTCTAGCCCCAGTGAACTTTTATTCTCAGGACTCTCTACATTTCAATAATTCAAGTTTAAACCACCAGTCTGCTTCCAAAATGTTATTCTGTACATATTGCAAATAGGTTAAGCTGACAAACAAGATTTACTTGAGGAAAATTACAACTAAACACAAAACACAAACGTTGTGTCTGGTCAGTCTTTAAATATTTTTTTTATCAATTGTTTAAAAAAAAAAAAAAAAAGAAGTGTTTGTACCCAGATAAAATAACATGGTATTGCCTAAAGGGATTTCCGGACATGCTACCCAAGGTTATGTTCAAAGCACAACATAACCTTAGGTAACCTGATCAGACCATGTGCTATATGCCCATTTTAATACGTACACATTTTCCAAATGGAGAACATGTCACAATGGATAGTCAAAAGATAATTCTTTCTTCAGGTCAAAGAGCTGTTGTATTCATAATTTCTAAAATTATTTGTTTAACAGTTATCAAAACTAAATTATAAGTTATTGTCACAATTTTGGTCCTGTCTTAAGTAGTGTTGAGCGAACCCGAACCGCATTGTTCGGGTTCGTACCGAACATTATGGTATTCGGACCCCGGATCCGAACACGGACATTCCACTGTATGTTCGTGTTGGATTTCGGGGTTCGGCTATAAACCGAAAGTCTATAAACCGAAAGACATTCGGTTTATAGACTTTTGGTTTATAGAATAGCAATAGCATTACATGTATTCTATAAACCGAAAGTCTATAAACCGAAATGTTGTTCGGTTTATAGACTTTCGGCTTATGGAATACATGTAATACTATTGGCTTTCTATAAACCGTACTAGAGTCCGCATTCATAAGAATTTCTTAAGACTTAAGACTCTTAAGTTAAAACTAGCACAATGCAGCCTAAGGATTATTTGATCATAATAAAGGAGTATTCTTAAATAATTCCTTAATAAACAAATGCTGAATAATAATATTGTTATTAGTTTTCCAAGCTTCTTATTTAACATTTATTTTGTATGGAAATTATGTTAAGAGTTATTTACAAAATTATTTTTAATTTAAAAACAACATATTTATTTAAAAGCTTGTGTTGTTTTTGCACATGTGGACTTATTTTATCTTTCATCATGTTTTCATAGCGTGTGACATGGATATGGTGGTTTTAACACACAATTGACTTAACAAAAAGCTTTAAAGGAGTGCCTTTGCACCAAGGGGTCTATGTATGAAGTAGATATGGAGGCAAAAAGGCAATTACTGTTAACCTTATTTGCATATGCCTACCCAGAATCCCATGCGGTGGTGGCAGCACTACAAGCTTAGTTTTTTGTGGGAAAAGCAAGTCTTCTAGCTTGATGTGTTTACATTTGTGCTTTATAATGGGGTTTTACCATCACCTTTACCATTACTTATGATTCAGTGGGGGTTATTCATTGGAAGGTGAGTTGCATCTGCATTGCAGTGAACTGAACCTTTCATCTCACCAAATTAGCTATACATTATGCAGGGAGAAACCTAGTGGGTTTGTTTAGCAGGGAATACTGACCAGGTTTGCACATTGTATAGTTAAATTGGTGAGATGAAATGTTCTTCTCATCTCACCTGCAGCTCACATTTTAGTGAATATCCCCCAGTATATGCATAAAACGTTGGCAATGAATAAAGTTCATTTCTCTATGTTGATTAGGAAAGAGTGTTTATTGATCAAGTCACATTTTACATGAAAGTTGTAGTATTATAATTTTTTGCAAACCTTAATTTTATAATTTATCAAGGTAAGAAAACTTGAAGTCATATCATGAGCTTTCTAAAACCATCTTTGCTTAATTTCTGTAAAACAGATAATTTACTTGTACAATCCCATCTGCTTACATATATCTCTTATTATTTATGAGAATCGTATTTAGGAATGCAGTCTGCACACGTGCATAATTAATCATGTAGACAATTAGACATTGTTCAGTTCACAGCTGAATGCAATTAGCATTAGGAAGTTTACATATGTTGGCAATAACACAGATTAGCAACTAAAGTGCTTGTTAAAAAAATTAACCTGAGGCTGCTTGAGTAGACCTCTTTTAATGATGTTGTAAATGCTGTTGATGAAGTAATAATCAATTTTGTTTTATGTATTGTAAATCAAGATTTGGGGGCCTAATTAGCAAAGATAAAGATCACTCCACTTAATACTCAGGTCGGGTTTTGTGTGTGTAATGAACACTGAATTATGAGCAAAGATACACATCTGGCGGAGGGCTACAATACCCAGCATGCACCACAGACCACTAAACGAGAAGACTTTTAGTCCACAGGAGCTGATATACTAGAGAAGTGGAGAATTGCTGTAGCTTCATTTGAGCATTCAAAGAAAATGCAAAAATTTTAGTGGGAATTAGAAAAAGTTAAAGTAATTTTTGTAGAAAAATCCACATTTTACAATCGCATAATTAATATTAATGGTATTCTGCATGCAAATGCAACAAATAAGAGAAACATATGGTTTAAATGTGTACTTGGTGTCTCCGGTTTATGAAATCACATTGTATATTACATACTTTCAAAAGGAAATGTGCAGTTTGCAGATCAAGCCCCAAGGTGATGTCTGAAGCAGGATACACCACAGACACATCGTATGCATTTGCTAACACAATCTATAGATCATACTTCATATTTTGTTATTCTCTACATTCACAGTATAAACAATGATTAGGTTGACAGAGTCCCTATAGGTTATGAAAAATCAGTACAGACAAAAAATAGAAATCACATGCTATTCAATACAGTTTAATTATTATTGTGCAGGAAAATTGGTATGCTGCTACATATCAAAACTGAAGGGTTAGCATGTAATAAATATACTTTTTATCTTTCACATGAACAATGCACCTGCTAACTCAGTTAATTAAAGATCATGGAAATATGTCAACCTGCTATATAATTAACTATGTCTTTAAATAGATACACTGACATTCTGTATTTTTATCATAAAATAGATCAATTAGCATTTTTATGTTGATTAATGATTGATTGTTTCACTTGTCTAGATTAATTAAATTGTATTCAAAAGAAGTTTATAATTACATGCTTACACAGCTTATATGAGTGAAAAGTGTCCATCAGGTTGAATCTTTACAAAATATTTCCCATTTTAACGTTACAAAAGCAGTCAAACAAATCAACCCATTAAAACTTTTGCCAATTTGGCCTAAAAGGTGGACAACTGTTTTCACCCATGTAGAATATACAATAGTTTTACTGCCCTCTGCATAAATAATATCTTGCTCTTTTGAAGTTGAATTACTCTTTCTCTTATCTTTCAGATCTTCTTTCTTATCTTTACCTATTTTTCTCAGGCTGTGATCAACAGCTACACCAATAAGACCGTATACCAACTTTGACTATATGTGTTAATAATAATAAGATTCCCTTCTGTTTTTTAAATTGAAATCATCCCAATAAAGCTATTATCTACAAAGTTTAATTCATTAATTACCCCATTTATAAATATTAATATTCTCTTTTCAACTCTATCTTAGTGTTGTTCACAGAGAGGGGAATGTACTAAAAAAACTAATATATATTTTAGGATGAAAAACTATTTTTGCTCCTTTTGCAATGTACTAAACACATGGTAAATACGAGTAAATTGTGAGTAAAAATTACATCATTTTTAATAAAAACGGGCATGTTTGCAAATATTTTTTCTACTTCTTTTGATAGCACTTGCTAAAAGCTGGTGTAATGTTTAGTAATTTTTAGTAATTAGTCATTTTTGGTCGTTTAAATATTAAAATGGCTTTCCATTACATATACAAATTGGTATTTTAAATTAAACAAACACTTTAATCATTGTCACCCCGCTAGAAGTTAGCCCAATACAGTCATAGATGCAAACGTGGATCCTGCAATAGAGTTAAAATGTCCTTATTGATATGAAGTATGATGTTAAGTATACCACTCCAGAATAAAAATAAATTTTACTTTGCTTTTTGTACCTTCATTAGTATAAAATAATAAAACAAAAATGGCCTTAAAAAAAGGAACTATTTGTTTCCCTTTTTGATTAAGAACGGCAAGGAATCAATTAAAATTATATGCAAGAGCAGAGCTGTTATTTTACCCATTGGGATTTAAAACACTGACACCACACTGGGAATCTTTAATTCCTAAAAAAAAACAAAAAACCTTGTGAATGGTTGGTGATGTTAATCAGAGGTAAGAAATGCAATGCATAGCAAACATGCAAGCCAAATGCATCAATAAAGGAATCTGTACCCCATTGTTTGAGTATCATATGATTTATTATAAGATTGTACAATGTAATTTGTAGTAGAAATACATAGCATACATTTTTCGGTAGCAGTAAGTTACAATAATGTATGAGTACATTTACCAAAATATGTCATTTTACATTTGTAAATATTATCAAATATTTTCCATAACATCATTTTCAGGGTAAAAAAAGGAAGAAATTATTGATCTCACCTAGAAAATGAAAACACATCTAGCAAAAAAACAACTTTAAATATGGAGAACATAATACTCATATATCTAACTAACATTACTCACTGGATCAGTAATGGCATCAGGAAAATAAGATTTGAATAATTGTATGCATTTGTGGCAGTGTTAGAATGAAAAAAGAAATGGAAAATATAACTACTTTTTGAGTACACTTAATATCAGTTATAATAGCTTTGATTGCTTAGAATTATCCGGAGGTACAAAATCTGTAATGGCATGAACAAAGAAAGAAAGAAACAACCCGCTCTGTGTATGGTACATTAAGACACTAACAAAGAAAAAGAGGATTAAGAGATGGAGGAAATTAACAAAAAAGCAAGTAACAAATTAGGTTAATTAAAATGGTTAGTTTTAATTACCTATGCACTTAAAATTACCAGTTGTTTTCATCCCTGTCACCAGTACAACTCTGATTGATCTCATCATTGATCACATCCGTATTTTCTTCTTTTTTTTTTATTCACACATGCTTTTAGGAAGATTAAGTATATATATATATATATATGAAAAAAGCTAACAAAATGATGTTGTATTATTTATTATACAGTAAAATAAATTTAGTGTGCCACGTTTGACACTGTATACAACATATCTCACATGTCTGCTATACAGACCCACAGAGACCAACCATTTTAGTTTGGAGAGCACAGGTGTTGACTATATTCAACAAATATTTGGCATTTCTGCTTATTAAAAAAAATGCTGAAAATAAATATGAAAATCTAGACATATCAATAATGATTCAAAAAGGGAAGTTGTGTGTAAGGTTTGTGGAATTTCTGCTGACAGAGGCCTTAAAAACCCAGATTATCTTTCATAAAGTTGATGTGACAATGTGACAAGAAACATTTTTCTGAATATTGCTAGCAAAAGAGGCATGTGATATATCCTAAATTATTTCCCAATAGCCTTAGGAGAACAAACATTGTTGTTGATATACATTTGATCTGGTATTTAATTATACTTCTTTGACATTGTAAAACTATATTTTATTCTCCTTTCATGTGATCTTTCACCTATGTAAGAACCAACACCTGGCATCTTTTCAAATGCTTTTTTTTCTTACATCAGTGGCGAAAGTTAAAAAGCTAACATGAAAAGAAAGATGAAAAAGGAATACTGTTCAAATTGAAGGACGTTAGTTTCAAGTTTCAATCTTGTATCAAAACATCTCCGCCTCATCTTCTTTCTCAGTCATCATAAATGAGGAGTACAAAGAGGTACACAAACATCAGTACAATGCAATGTGTATACTGCTATCCAGAAATCAGAGTTACAAAATTATACCTGACATATCAAAAAACTGACAGTCACATCCTTAAGATTTTCTTCTGTACGTTGGCATAGACTTCCTTTATTAATAAATCTGACACATAAAAAGCATCTGTATGACTAAAGTGTCAGTTACTCGAAAGGCCGGTTTGATCTATTCCTTAACTTTTAAAAGGAATATTCTCTTTTTCACAAAGACAAGATCTGCTCACTCACTGCCAGCTTTCAAATGACCAGCTCTTGAAGTCTAATTCTAAGTTTTAAATAAATATTGTATGCAATACGAATAATTATAATGCTCGAGAGAGATGTAATGACATTGATTCTTTTTTATCTAAAAAATCTCACGCCTGGGGGTTGCAAAGTCTATATTTTCTACAGTTGTGTAGATGTACATTCTACATATTAAATATGCTAGATGGAATGACATGAATACATTGTATAATAATTGGAAAACTATATATAATTATATATATATATATATGTGTGTGTGTGTGTGTGTGTATATATATATATACATAAAACACATATACAGATGAAGTAGAGTAACAGAACATGAAGTTAATTGCACCTAATTTTTCAGTGACAAGACATAACTTACAACTGTCCTTAAGTTTTTAAAAGTGCATTCTTTTCTGTAATAGAGTGTCATTTTATATGTTTCTAGAAAATGTGAATTCTGTCAAATAAAAGTCTTTAAGGTGTTAATAATATTTTTGTGTTACATGGCTAGATTATTTTTTTAAATCAAAAGGATTTTTTTTTTAAATTATATGTACACATATTTTATATGAGACAATCTTGTAATGTAATCATCTTCCTAAGGAATTTTCAGGGTTGGGGTTTTCGAGCATAGAGCAGGGGATCCTATCTCTTGCCAGTAACCCTTACCAGGTGGTCCACAGATGTATATAGACAGAACACCCTGGTAATAAAAAAATAAAAGGTATATCCAAAAAGCGAAGTCAGGAACAGTCCAATAGATCAGGGCAGGTAGCGGTCAAGAATAGTAGAATAATCCAAGCAGGGGTCAGGGTTCAGGAAAACAAGGTAATCCAGGAGACAAGCCAAAGGTCAGGTAATGGGAAATCCAATAGATAGACTGTAACACAGCAAAAATAGAATCACAGGAAACTGAAGTCCAAGGACAAACAGGAACCAAAGCTCTAGAACACTGGAGCACTGTGGTAACAGTTTGAGGTTTTTTTTTTTTATATAGTGCTGTGGGTTTCCACAAACTCTGGATGCTGTGTTTTGGGTTTGTACAAACTTTAGGCCCTGGTCTCAGCCTACTGCACTACCGCGATCTTGATTACGGGTAGAAGACACTACTACAGTCCCCAGCATTGGCATACTCCATGATCGCGGAGGAACTGGAATAATGGATGGAGACAGGAAAGTACTGGCATTGCAGGTAAGGGTAAGAGGGGCATGACAGGAACATATAAGAAAGGTACACATGTGCTTAATGTTCTTTTTTTTAAAATAGATCTTGCTATTTACATTTTAGTAACCTTGATAATTACAACTTTGTTGCATTGACATAAAAAATATGTCCTCAGTATAGAATGTATTAAAGTAAAATAACATATACTTAATATAATTAGTTTATTATCTCTCTCTATATATATGTATCTATATTTATTTAAATATTTTAAATAAATTATCTCTCTCTCTCTCTCTGCATTTATCTATGGCTATATCATAGTTATGTAGATCTTTTTACAACCTAACTCACTATTCCCATCAATTCAACCTTTCTACCTATGCTTCATGATTTTGATCCAAAAGAAGGCAAAACAAACCCCTAATTAACCCCTTAGTGACAAGACATTTTGGCCTTGATTTCCCTTGGTGACAAGGGCTGTTTTTACATTTCTGGGGTGTTTGTGTTTAGCTGTAATTTTCTTCTCTCTCACATACTGTAGGCACAAAAATTATATGTTGTTTTTATCGTCATAAGAAGGGCTTTCATTAGATACTATTATGTTCTCCATATCTTATAATTTACTGCAAAAAAAATTCATAAAATATGAATATCATTTTTCTAACTTTCACCTAAAATATAATTTACACAAAAAATAGAATCATTAAAAAAGATGTCCCAAGTTCAGAAATATGCATGTTTCCATGCGTTTCTGCAGTTTTTTGCACATTATGGGGCTAAAAACAAAAATAGTTTTTTACTATGTTGACCTTTTGACCCCAACCCGAACCCTAAATTTAACCCTAACTCCAAAATTTAACCCCAACCCTTATGCTAACCCTTAATATATTTACATTTTAATTTAATTTTAACCCGATGCCTTATGCTAACCCTAATTTAATTTTAACCCTAACAGCTAATCTAACCCTAATCCTAGATTTAAGATAATTACGTTTTTTTTCTTTATTGACACGTCCATTGTGGTGAAGGTGTTAAGCTATTACAAATTTTGGCTCTTAGAGGGAAAAACAATTTTTTGACTCAAATAGGAAGTCAAGTTAATGTCTATTCTATTATTTATAGCTTTGTCTGTCCTGCTTTTCCCCAAAAATTTTTTTTATCTAGACCCTTTTTGAAGGAGTCTATTTTATTTCATAGCACCACCTTTCTTGGCAATGTTTTGTATTTAATACCTTTATGGTCTTTACTACTGTAAAGAATCCTTTTTTGTTGTTGTTGTCTATGAAATCTTTGCTCGTTCAGCCTCAGATGATGATTTCCTGTTCTTGTACATAACTGTTAATTAATAGGTCACCGGAGAGCTCTTTATATTGGTCTTGCACTTAATTATATAATGTTATAATATCCCCTATAACACACCATTTTCTAGTGTATATAAATGCAACTTTGTTATTCTCTCATCATAACTAAAATTGTTCAATCACCTTATTCATTCTGTAGCCCCCTTGTAGCACCTTTTATATTTACATATTCTCCTTTTCAGGGACCGGTGCCCAGAATTGACTTTTAAGAGGCAAGATGATATCCTCCTCTCGTGAATCAATATCCCATTTTATACATGGTAGTATCCTATTGACGCTTATAGCTGCTGACTGGCATTGAGCATTTTTGCGAGTCTGATGTCTACATGTGTTCCTTAATTCTTTTCATTAGTAGTTTTTTCCAGGGAGACACCATTTAAAGTATATGTTATTTTGTTCAGTAATTTTTCCAAAAATGCATTCATTTACATTACATTTGCATTCTATCTTTTAAAGGATTTTCAATCCAAATGCACCTTGTGTGAAACCATATCAAATGCTTTAGCAAAGTTTAAATAGATCACATCTACCCCCACACCTAGAGCTATATTTCTACTGACTTTTTTGTAGATTGCTATTCAGTTGGTTTGACCTGTCTTTCACAAAACTAAAAGAATACCTAAATATCAAAATCAATAGAGATGTCCCCCATAGTTCGCCGGCGAATAGTTCCCGGCGAACAAAGCTTGTTCGCGTTCGCCGCAGCGGGTGAACATATGCGATGTTCGGTCCGCCCCCTATTCGTCATCATTGAGTAAACTTTGACCCTGAACCTCACAGTCAGCAGACACATTTCAGCCAATCAGCAGCAGACCCTCCCTCCCAGACCCTCCCACCTCCTGGACAGCATCCATTTTAGATTCATTCGGAAGCTGCATTCTTAGTGAGAGGAGGGACAGTGTAGCTGCTGCTGATTTAATAGGGAAATCGAAAGCTAGTCTAGTGTATTCAGTGTCCACTACAGTCCTGAAGGACTCATCTGATCTCTGCTGTAAGGACAGCACCCCAAAAAGCCCTTTTTAGGGCTAGAACATCAGTCTGCTTTTTTTTTCTTCTCCTGTGTAATCTAATTGCAGTTGCCTGCCTGCCAGCGTGTGTGTCAGGCTCACAGCGTATACTGTGCCCACTTGCCCAGTGCCACCACTCATATCTGGTGTCACAATAGCTTGCATTTAAAAAAAAAAACTTTTTTGACTGTAATATAATAGTAGTCAGTTTCCTTCACACGTGTGCGTTTCAGGGCCTGCCAGGGCACAGTGTCACACCAGTGCAACTCATATCTGGTGTAACAGTAGTGTACATTTAAATTTTTTTTTTTTTTGACTGTAATAGATTGAATAGCAGTTAGTTGTCTGCAAGCGTGTGTCAGGCCTACAGCGTCTACTCTGCCAACTTCTGCCAGTGCACAGTGCCACTCATATCTGTTGTCACAGTAGCTTGCACGCATAGTACCACTAATCGAAAAAAAAATTACAGGCAGAGGCAGGCCACCCCGCAGGGAGCGTCGTGGTCGTGGTGCTGTGATTCCCTTTGGCCCTAGAATAAAGCCCAGTGTTCAGAGGCCACGTACCCTGAACTCGAAAAGTTCTGAGTACATAGTTGACTGGCTAACACAGGACACCCAATCTTCTACAGCTTCCGCTCGGAACCTTGATGAACCATCCTCCTCCAGCTTAGCTTCGGGCACCTCTCAAGTTACCACTCACCCGCCTGCCGCCACCATTACACACATGGACGTACAGTGTGATGATGATGATGTTGTACCTGCTGCTGCTTCCTTTGCTGAGTTGTCAGATACAAGTGAAGCGGCTGATGATGACGATGCGTCCGTGGATGTCACGTGGGTGCCCGCTAGAAGAGAAGAAGAACAGGGGGAAAGTTCAGATGGGGAGACAGAGAGGAGGAGTAAACGAGTTGGAAGCAGGGGGAAGTCATCGCAAGGAGTAGTTGCACAGTCAGACAGCATGCATCGGCACCCGGGGTCAGCCAGACAGCATGCCAATCAACGCATGCTGTTGCCACCACCAGAATGCCGTCATTGCAGAGCTCAGCAGTGTGGCATTTTTTTTTGTGTGTCTGCCTCTGACAACAGCGATGCCATTTGCAACCTGTGCCAAAAGAAAGAAGAGTCGTGGGAAGTCCAACACCCACCTAGGTACAACTGCTTTGCGAAGGCACATGATCGCACATCACAAACGCCTATGGGATCAACACATGAGTACAAGCAGCACACAAACTCAAAGCCGCCATCCTCCTCCTGGTCCAGCATCTTCAGCCACGTCAACCACTGCTGTCCTCCTTGCCCCCTCTCAACCATCCACCACTCTGTCTCTCGCCTTGAGCAGTTCCTGCTCATCTGCCCGCAGTCAGGTGTCTGTCAAGGACATGTTTGAGCGTAAGAAGCCAATGTCACACAGTTGACTGGTCTGAACTCTTAGCCCGCCAGCTTTTACCATACAAGCTGGTGGAGTCTGAGGCGTTCCAAAAATGTGTAGCTATTGGGACACCGCAGTGGAAGGTACCCGGCCGAAATTTCTTTGCACAACAGGCAATCCCCAACCTGTAATCGATTGTGCAAAAGGAAGTAATGGCATGTCTGGCACACAGTATTGGGGCAAGGGTCCATCTGACCACTGATACCTGGTCTGCAAAGCATGGTCAGGTCAGGTATATCACCTACACTGCGCATTGGGTAAACCTGCTGATGGCTGCCAAGCATGGAATGCGTGGCTCTGCAGAGGAGTTGGTGACACCGCCACGACTTGCAGGCAGGCCTGCTGCCACTTCCTCTACTCCTTCTACTCCATCCTCTTCCATAACCTCCTTGGCTGAGTCCTCTTCTGCTGCTGCGTCTTGCTCCACATCAACGGCACCCCCCCAGCTCCCCAGGTACTATTCCACATCCCGGATAGGGCAGTGTCACGCCGTCTTGGGGTTGACTTGCCTGAAAGCAGAGAGTCACACCGGACCAGCACTCCTGTCCGCCCTGAACGCACAGGTGGATCAGTGGCTGACTCCGCACCAACTGGAGATCGGCAAAGTGGTTTGTGACAACGGAAGAAATTTGTTGGCGGAATTGAATTTGGGCAAGTTGACACATATGCTGTGCATGGCACATGTGTGTAATCTGATCGTACAACGCTTTGTGCATTAGTACCCAGGCTTACAGGACGTCCTGAAGCAGGCCAGGAAGGTGTGTGGCCATTTCAGGCGTTCCTACACGGCCATGGCGCACTTTTCAGATATCCAGCGGCGAAACAACATGCCAGTGAGGCGCTTGATTTGCGACAGCCAGACACGTTGCAATTCAACACTCCTAATGTTCGACCGCCTGCTCCAACAAGAAAAAGCCGTTAACGACTATTTGTATGACCGGGGTGCTAGGACAGCCTCTGCGGAGCTGGGAATTTTTTTGCCACGTTACTGAATGCTCATGCGCAATGCCTGTAGGCTCATGCGTCCTTTTGAAGATATGACAAACCTAATCAGTCGCACCGAAGGCACCATCAGCGACATCATACAATTTGTTTTCTTCCTGGAGCGTGCCCTGCGAAGAGTGCTGGATCAGGCCGTAGATGAGCGTGAAGAGGAAAAGGAAGAGTTGTGGTCACCATCACCACCAGAAACAGCCTTATCAGCATCGCTTGCTGGACCTGCGGCAACGCTGGAAGAGGATTGTGAGGAACAGGAGTCAGAGGAGGAATGTGGCTTTGAGGAGGAGGAGGAAGACCAACCACAACAGGCATCCCAGGGTGCTCGTTGTCACCTATCTGGTACCCGTGGTGTTGTACGTGGCTGGGGGGAAGAACATACCTTCAGTGAGATCACTGAGGACGAGGAACGGGACATGAGTAGCTCGGCATCTAACCTTGTGCAAATTGGGTCTTTCATGCTGTCGTACCTGTTGAGGGACCCTAGTATAAAAAGGCTGAAGGAGAACGACCTGTACTGGGTGTCCAGGCTACTAGACCCCTGGTATAAGCAGAAAGTGCCTGAAATGTTACCGAATTACCGCAAGTCGGAAAGGATGCAGCAGTTCCAAAATAAGTTAAAAAGTATGCTTTACACAGCGTATAAGGGTGATGTCACAGCACAACGGGAATCTAACAGGGGAAGAGGTGAAAGTAATCCTCCTCCTCCCACGACCACGCCGGCAAGGACAGGACGCTTTACAGACGTGTTGTTGATGGAGGACATGCAGAGCTTTTTAAGTCCTACACATCGCCACAGCCCTTCGGGGTCCACCCTCAGAGAACGACTCGACCGACAGGTAGCAGACTACCTCGCCTTAACTGCAGATATCGACACTCTGAAGAGTGATGAACCCCTTGACTACTGGGTGTGCAGGCTTGACCTGTGGTCTGAGCTATCCCAATTTGCGATAGAACTTCTGGCCTGCCCCGCTTCAAGTGTCTTGTCAGAAAGGACCTTCAGTGCAGCAGGAGGTATTGTCACTGAGAAGAGAAGTCGCCTAGGTCAAAAAAGTCTAGATTACCTTACCTTTATTAAGATGAATGAGGGATGGATCCCGAAGGGACTGACAGTGGGCGATACATTCGACTAAAAAAGTCCTGATGAGGGGGACGTAACAGGGATTAAACTGATAAGAATAGTACTACTTAACACACCACTCCTATCTGGTGGCACATACGATTACACGCGCAGTGCCCCAAATTTGAAGTAGGAGGACCAACCAAGCATCTTTTTCCATCTCCCGGTTCCTAAAATCGATGCCATATACACGTCCCCTGATAAGGGACGTAACAGGGATTAAACTGATAAGAATAGTACTACTTAACACACCACTCCTATCTGGTGGCACATAAGATTACACGCGCAGTGCCCCAAATTTGAAGTAGGAGGACCAACCAAGCATCTTTTTCCATCTCCCGGTTCCTAAAATCGATGCCATATACACGTCCCCTGATAAGGGACGTAACAGGGATTAAACTGATAAGAATAGTACTACTTAACACACCACTCCTATCTGGTGGCACATTAGATTGCACGCGCAGTGACCCAAATTTGAAGTAGGAGGACCGACCAAGCATCTTTTTCCATCTCCCGGTTCCTAAAATCGATGCCATATACACGTCCACTGATAGGGGAAGTAAAAGGGATTAAACTGATAGGAATAGTCCTACTTAAAACACCTTATAATAATGCAGATAGAGGCAACGCAGAGAGAGGAGTCTGAAGAAGAGGAGTGAGAGGAGGAAGGTGGCTTTGAGGAGGTGGAAGTCCAAACACAGCAGGCGTCCCAGGGGGCTTGTTGTCACCTTTCGGGGACCCTTGGTGTTGTACGTGGCTGGGTGGAGGAAGAGACCTTCAATGACATCAGTGAGGACAAGGAATGGGACATGGCTAGCTTGGTATCCAACCTTGTGCAAATGGGGAGTTTGTGGTTGTGCAAATGGACTGTTTGCGGTTGTTTGCGGTGCGTTAAACGGGAAGTTTGGTCTGTCACTGTGAAGCGGGCGTAACCCTTACACTACCTGATCGATACAACATCATACCTGATATTTTAATCCACGTTATTCCAAACAATTTAGGAATGTTAGGTGATTTATGCCCTTTATGGATTAAAACGAGACTCTGCATCAACTATGTAATTTTCCATGGGAGTTTTGCCATGGATCCCCCTCCGGCATGCCACAGTCCAGGTGTTAGTCCCCTTGAAACAACTTTTCCATCACTATTGTGGCCAGAAAGAGTCCCTGTGGGTTTTAAAATTCGCCTGCCTATTGAAGTCTATGGCGGTTCTCCCGGTTCGCCCATTCGTGAACATTTGCGGAAATTCGCGTTCGCCACTCGTGAACGGAAAATTTTATGTTCGCGACATCTCTAAAAATCAATCTTGCCAGAATTAGGCTTAGCTCTTTAGTATACTGGGTGTATACACATAGGTGTATACCCAAGTGCCTCGGGAGGCACTTACCTTGTCTTCCTTGGGGGTGGCGGAAACAAAAATGCTGCTCCTTTAAAAATGTTTTAAAAAAAACCTTGCTTGTCCGTAGAGACACCACAGCTCTTCTTTCAAGCAGACAACACAGTGTCTGATACACAGGGAGCAGAACAGGCAGCGCAGACAAACTTCTGTGCTGTTCGGCTCCCTGTGCTTGCGCTATGACGGGGGGAGTGCCGACAGGGGGGAGAGACATGCGCCGGGACACGTGACCTGTTGCCACTCGCAGAGTGGGCAGCCGAACACGCAGCATGCCACTAGCCACCAGGGACAAGGGTAAGTCCTGGGGTGCTGAGGGGATGTAATGGGGGTGATGGGGTCATGTAATGCGGTGATGGGGATAATGTAAAGGAGGTGATGTGGGTCATGTAATGGAAGTTATGTGGTCAAGCAATGGAGATGATGGAGGCATGCAATTAGGTAATGGGGCATGTAATGTGTGTGGAATGGGGGTGATGGGGGCATGTAATGGGGTAATGGGTGCATTTAATGTGTGTGAAATGGGGGTGATGGAGACATGTAATGGGATAATGGAGCATGTGATGGAGACATGTAATGGGATGATGGGACATGTAATGTGTATGTAATGGGGTGGGGGGGCATATAATAGGGTGAGGGGGGCATGTAATGGGGGTTATGGGGCATTTAATGTGTGTGCAATGTGGGTGATGGGGCATGTCCTAGGTGTGCAACATGTCCTGGGTGTACAATGTGGGTGGGAGGTGCCCACATTTTGTCTGCCTAGGGCAGCACAAAACCAAGACAAAATCCAGCCCTGGTCCTTGTCTACTTTAACTGCATTACTTAAGAACGTTTTCCCTGTGTTAATAAATGTTTCTGCTTGCTGTAACGGTTACATAAAATCCAGCAGGACAAGCCATTGATTCTTCCTTGGTATAAACAGACAAAAAAAAAATTCTGCATTCTCTATGTCCTCACTAAGTAGAGAATTATAGAGAAAGGGATAGCAAAACAAATAAATAAGAGAAGTGTAACCCAGGTCACTGACAAGGATCTGCAAAGACCAATATAATATAAGAATATGTCAACTGCTGTAGCAGTTGAGTGATGTGTTGGTTCTGGACTGTTTTAAAAAGCTTGACAGATTCATGAAAATGTTTGTTTGTGCCATGTAGAACACTTATAAGAGAGACACAACCTGTTTAATATGCGCTGCATGTTTAAGATTCCCACCCAGCCAGTAAAAACTGGCTTACTGCCAATGTTAAGTGTATGGTGGGAATAGCATTTTTTTTTCAAGAAAAGGTGGCAAACCTATACATGTTGAAGGCATTCTTTTTACTGGCAAATAGAGAGTGGTAGACATAAGTGCTATCATTTTGTAGTTAATTTAAAACAAGCAAAGGAATGGTGTAGGAAGGGAGTTTTGATTTTGTGTTGAAGTATCTACCAATAAGCATCACTTGCCCTGCTCCCAGCCATGTAATAGACCTTAATGGCAAATGATTTCCAGATAGCAGGGCAGCAAACCACGAGGGTCATTGCGTATGTGGTTTCAGCTCCCATATTAGAAGTTCATCACAGAGGTAAGCGGAGGGGGAAGCGGGTCTCATAACAACTTTCTTCCTGGTGTAACGTTTATGTGTATATGTGTTTTTATTATTTATTTTTATACATTGATTTAAATTAAATAGTATACTTTGTATACTCTATACCAGTGGTGTATCTTGGTTTTGTGCTGCCCTAGGCAGACAAATTTGGGCACCCCCACTACCCACGATGCACACCCACGACATGACCCATAACCCATGTTGCATACCAAGGACATGCCCCATCAACCAATTTACATGCCTCCATCACCCCATTACATACACATTGCCAATATTATTTGCCATTAATATTCCCCAGCTAATTTGCACATTAATATGCCAGTATCATTTTCCATTAATATGCCCCAGCCAATTTTCCCAAAAATATGCCAGTATTATTTGCCATTAATAAGTAACAGCCAATTTCCCCAATAATATGCCAGTATTTTCCATTTAATCAGCCCCTGCCAATTTGCCCAATATGATGCCAGTAATATTTTGTCATTAATATTCCCCATCCAGTTTGCCCAATAATATGCCAGTATTTGCCATTGAATATGCCCCTGCCAATTTGCCGAATATTATGCCAGTATAATTTGCCATTCATTTTTCCCAGCCAATTTGCCCAATAATATGCCAGTGTTATTCTGCCATTTAATATGCGCCAGCCAATTTGCCCAATATTAAGCCAGTATTATTTGCCATTTAATATGCCCCTGACAATTTGTCCAATAATATGGCAGTGTTATTTGCCATTAATAAGCCCCAGCCAATGTGCTCAAAAATATGCCAGTGTTATTTGCCATTTAATATGCCCCTGACAATTTGCCCAATAATATGCCAGTGTCGTTTGCCATTTAATATGCCCCAGCCAATTTGCCCAATAATATGTCAGTGTTATTTGCCATTTAATATGCCCCAGCCAATTTGCCCAATAATATCCCAGTGTTATTTGCCATTTAATATTCCCCTTCTAATTTGCCCAATAATATGCCAGTGATATTTTCCATTTAATATGCCCCTGCTAATTTGCCCAATAATATGCCAGTTTTATTTGCCATTTAATATGCCCCAGCCAATTTGCCCAATAATATGCCAGTATTTGCCATTTAATATCCCACAGCCAATTTGCCCAATAATATGCCAGTATTTGTCATTTAATCTCCCACAGCCAATTTGCCCAATAATATGCCAGTATTTCCCATTTAATATCCCACAGCCAATTTGCCCAATAATATGCCAGTATTTGCCATTTAATATCCCACAGCCAATTTGCCCAATAATATGCCAGTATTTGCCACAGTAAGGCACTCAACATGGTTAAAAAATTAACAGTTGGAGAAAAACATTTGTTTAAGAGAAAATATTGTTACATGTCAAGTAATTAGGGGTAGAATATCAGTGTCAATGCTGGTCAAGGAAGCTGTGAAGGATTTGTCCTCCTTGTTACTTCAATAAGTGGATTACCCGGACTGCCCTGTCATGTTGGAAAAATGGACAGGAACAGAGAATATTTAAAACTGAGGTGTAATCATTTCCTTGCTACATGCCATTTTTTGGGAGCAATCGTCAATATTGGATTTTGGTCCATCCTATCTAGCTAGAGAGGTAACGTACAAAGTTAGAAAGATGGCTATTTAGTAACAGCTGTTGTTTTAAAGAATGATAGGGTAAATAAAGGGCAATTGTTGGAGTAATCAGCTATCATCCCATAGTTAGCTTCTAGATTTATAAATACACAGAGGCTCCTATTATGCATTAACTCTTCCTTTAATTCCCTCAGCAGCAAAAAACAAATAACATAGTTTGAATATGAAAATGTAAACCAACCAAATACAATATATTAACCCCTCCCTCCCTTACTATAAAAACCAACGTCCAATAACAGATCCTCATAAGTGAAAGTTTATTATTTGTCTTTAATATTTTACTGGTATTATATTTTGTTCTGGGACTCATGACCCAGGTTGCTATTTGAGGACTTGTCCTCCGTGAGGTAGATTTCATTAACTGATTTATGTGATTTGTGTGTTATTTGTTTATTACCTGTGGTTTGTGCCTCTGTATTTCTCCCTTCCCTGAGGGCTATTATATCCCCTCCCTCCCTCCCTCATTTCCCCTTCTTCTGTGGCTGCTTACTCTGCTTTCAACCGTTTGCTACGTTTTATCAACCTTTTGCTACCTCAATATCTCTCTCTCTCTGGCCATTTATTACTTTCTGTATTCTCAGAAGTCGTGCAGGCGCAGGGTGCACGGTGGCCAACTTAGTGGACTCATTGAGCTACTGCTCATTGAGGCATTGCGCATGTGCAGAGCACTCGGTGGCCATTTTCCCGGAGTCCATGTATGTTTACACACGGATCTCCATTAGGCCACCATTCTATGGTAGCCTTGGAGTTTCCCGTCTCTCCAGCCTACACGCCCCCTCGTTTGAGCGCCCTAACGGCGAGGTGTTGTGGAAGGATTACCTCAATTCCCAAAAAAACACAAGAACAAAACAGGATATCTTGACACCGTATAATAAAATCTAGATGTAGGCAGGATACCTCCTCGGATATGGACCAATGGGTGAACAGGAACAGGGGAAGAAACATATACACAATAGTGTAGTACTGCAAATTTCAATTAAAATAGAATTTATTACATATAAACTCACAAAATTAGATGCACATAGAGAACCAGCTCTAGCTGCAAAGAAGGCACAACTGCAAGATTGGTTACCCCTGGCTGGAACAGTTCCCGATGAGAAGAGTATCGCTGTCAGGCTAAGCTTTAAGCTTCTGCAGGTGTCTCTCATGCGTTCCATTATTTTGTCTGCGTTTCATGGATGCGAATGCGTGGAAAAGATTCGGTTTAATATATGCAAGTTCCCTCTTCATAAACCGAAACTGATCTCGTATCAATACAATGTATCAAAAAACCCTTATTCCATAGCTACCCTACTATAGTTTTATGTTAATTGTTCCTATTCAGTTATCTTCAAGAAACTGCTACACCCATAATTAACTGAAAGAGAACATGTATCTAGAGGAAGCAGACCATGTCAAAATCCTGGTTCATACCCAACGGTGATAATGTATCTAATTTAAATATCCAAAAGCCTTCCCTTTGTGATAATTTTCTGACATGGTCTCCTCCTCTAACTCCAGTATTCACCTGTTCCAGTCCACAAAATTTAAATGTGTGCCAGCTAAATTCAGTACAACTATTGCAGTGTACTGGAACCGGATGTTTGGAGGATTTGGTTCTGATACCATACATATGTTCTCCAATCCTCTTGGATAGCTTCCTGCATGTTCTCCCTATATATTGCTTTTTGCATCCACATTGTAACATATAGACAAAAATGGTTGTGTTGCATGAAATTCTTGTTTTTATTTGGAATTCTTCTCCTGTAATTAAATTACTGAAAGTTTCAATCTTTCTTGGATTATATGTACAGTTGTTGCAATTGAAACATTTAAAGAACCCACAGTCTGTTTGTATTTTATTTGTATTTCTTTTTAACAAACTAGGGGCTAGAATGCTTTTCAGATTTCTAGCTCTTTTATAGATTATTTGGGGTTTGTTTGGAATTAGTTCTTTTAAGATATTATCTTGTAGTAAAATGGGCCAGTGTTTTTCTAAAATTCTCTTGACCTGAAATGATTGAGAATTATATTGTGTCAAAAAAGCTAATTACGGTTTCTTTTCAGGATTTGGTTTGGATATATTTCCTACTAATTTGTTCCTATCCAATTTAAATATTTCTTGTTGTATTTTTTCTTATTCTGACCTATTATAATTTTTTTCCATTAACTTATTCTTAATCTTTGTTGACTGGGTTTTAAAATCCTCTTCCCTAGTACAGTTTTGTTTCATCCTTAGGAATTCTCCTCTAGGTACTCCTTTAAGCCATCATGGATGATGGCAACTGGCTTTATCTATAAAAACGATGCCATCTGTAGGCTTAAAAAAAGTTTTTGTTTCTATATGTCCATTTTTATGGAATAGGGTCAGGTCCAAAAAATGTATTGAGTCTATACTACTGTCTGGGGTGAATGACAAATTGTAATGATTTAAGTTTATAAAGTTTGAGAATTGATCTAAAGAATTCTGATCACCATCCCAAATCCCCAAAATATCATCTATATACCTGCGCCATAGGACCAAATTTGCGCCAAACGGATTGTTAGTCCAAGCTTGTTTTTCTTCCCAATCATTCATATATAGGTTGGCGTAGCTTTGCGCGAATTTGGTACCCATGGCGGTCCCCTTTAATTGTAAATAGAAATCATCCAAAAACATGAAGTAGTTATGATGTAAAATAAAATGAATTGCGTCCAATAAAAATTGACTAAATTGAGGATCGATCGAATTATCTTTCAGTAAAACTTTAGAAATGACTTGAATACCTAACTCATGATCTATTACTGTATAAAGCGAAGTGACATAATAAGTGGCCCACCTGAAAGTATCCTTCCATTCTATATTCTCCAGTTCTTGTAGAACAGCCTTAGTGTCTTTCAAATAAGATAAAGTTATTTTAACATATGGCTGTAGATAATAATCTACAAATTCTGAGAGACCCGCGGTAAGAGAACCAATACCACTGATAATAGGTCTCCCTGGTGGTTTTCTAAATTTTTATTTACTTTGGGGAGATAGTAGAAGATTGGAATGGTGGGGTATTTTTTTACCAAAAAGTCTTTGTTCTTCTTGGTAATAATTGCATCATCTAAAGCTTTCTTTACTAATATTTCTAACCGTAGATTGAATTTTCTAGTGGGATCTGTTCTTATATAATAACAATAGAAGTGTCTAACTCTAATTCTCTCAGAGCTCTCGATTCATCCTTAGTCATATTAAACTTTTTTTGGGTCGTTAGAATTTTAAAATCTTTTTCTACTAGATGAATAAATGTTTCTACAAAATTACCCTTTTCCCAGGAGGGATAGAAAGTTGATGGTAATTTAAACTCTTTTTTTCTAATTAGGACTACTGTCTCTTCTTGTGATATCTGACGTGGCCTGTTCTTTTTTTTTTAAAGAATCTTTTTAGAGTTCATTTTCTCAAACATTTTTGTGCATCTACAAAAAGTTCGAAATTATTGCATGGTCTTTGCGGAGCACATTTCAAACCCTTTTTCAAAACGGATGCTTCTGTTAGGGAAATTATTCTGGAGGATAAATTAAAAATCCCACTTTGTCTTAGTTCTTGTTTATTCAACATTCTTAATTTTCTAGATCTTCCCATCTTTTCCTTTTCCCCGGAGAGTCTATTTCCCTTAGTGGGGCAAACCTGTTCGGTTGCTCCCATCCTCTGGTTCTCGGGATAAAATACCGTCTTTTTTTTGGTCTGGCTCCTTCTCTAAAAAAGACTGTTGTGGAGAACTAGTACTGGGTAAAATCCTACTTTCTACTCTTTGTTCATGGTATGTTCCACTCTCGTTCCCCTCTTGTTGATATGACTGTATAATAGTATTTTGTGATCTATTATGAGCCATATTTTGAGATGGGGGCTTAGGAGAGATTCTATTTCTATTGGAGTTTCCTTCATCTGAACTTAGGGAATCTCTTCTCCCTCTTAGATGTTAGATATATGAAGGATTCTCCCCCCATCCTTCTGTATTCTGATTAGTCCCTAGGCTTCTACTTTCATTTCCTTTCGGGAGCAATGTTTTTTGATTAATTTCTATTCTCTTTCTTTCTCCCATCCGTATTCTATTAGGGGAGGAGAGCAGATTTCTCTGGTCAAATTTATCTTTTCTTATGTATTGATTTGACAATCTTTGGGAGTCTAGGTTCATATTTCTTGAGTTATAGGGATTCCTTTCTTTCTCAAAGAACGATTTTTAGTTGAGAAGAAACAGTCATATCAACAAGAGGGGAACGAGAGTGGAACATACCATCAACAAAGAGTAGAAAGTAGGATTTTACCCAGTACTAGTTCTTCACAGCAGTCTTTTTTAGAGAAGGAGTCAGACCAAAAGAAAGACGGGAGAATCACACAGTATTTTATCCCGAGAACCAGAGGATGGGAGCAACCGAACAGGTTTGACCCCCTAAGAGAAATAGACTCTCCGGGGAAAAGGAAAAGATGGGAAGATCTAGAAAATTAAGAACGTTGAATAAACAAGAACTAAGACAAAGTGGGTTTTTTAATTTATCCTCCAGAGTAATTTCCCTAACAGAAGCATCCGTTTTGAAAAAGGGTTTGAAATTTGCTCCGCAAAGACCATGCAATAATTTCGAACTTTTTGTAGATGCACAAAAATGTTTGAGGAAATTAACTCTAAAAAGATTCTTTAATAAAAAAGAAGGGGCCACGTCAGATATCACAAGAAGAGACAGTAGTCCTAATTATAAAAAAGAGTTTAAATTACCATCAACTATCTATCCCTCCTGGGAAAAGGGTAATTGTGTAGAAATATTTATTCATCTAGTAGAAAAAGATTTTAAAAATCTAACGACCAAAAAAAAGTTTAATATAACTAAGGATGAATCGAGAGCTCTGAGAAAATTAGAGTAGAGTTAGACACTTCTATTGTTATTAAAGGGGCTGATAAAGGGGGGGGGGGTATTGTCATCCTACTTAGAGTTAATTATCTTCAGGAAGCTAATCGCATTTTAGGAGACAGTATCACATATGAAAAATTAAGAACAGATCCCACGAGAAAATTCAATCTATGGTTAGAAATATTAGTAAAGAAAGCTTTAGATGATGCAATTGTTACCAAGAAGAACAAAGACTTTTTGGTAAAAAAATACCCCAACATTCCAATCTTCTACTATCTCCCCAAAGTACATAAAAATTTAGAAAAACCACCAGGGAGACCTATTATCAGTGGTATTGGTTCTCTTACCGCGGGTCTCTCAGAATTTGTAGATTATTATCTACAGCCATATGTTAAAATAACTTTATCTTATTTGAAAGACACTAAGGCTGTTCTACAAGAACTGGAGAATATAGAATGGAAGGATACTTTCAGGTGGGCCACTTATGATGTGACCTCGCTATATACAGTAATAGATCATGAGTTAGGTATTCAAGCCATTTCTAAAGTTTTACTGAAAGATAATTCGATCGATCCTCAATTTAGTCAATTTTTATTGTACGCAATTCATTTTATTTTACATCATAAATACTTCATGTTTTTGGATGATTTCTATTTACAATTAAAGGGGACCGCCATGGGTACCAAATTCGCGCCAAGCTAAGCCAACCTATATATGAATGATTGGGAAGAAAAACAAGCTTGGACTAACAATCCGTTTGGCGCAAATTTGGTCCTATGGCGCAGGTATATAGATTATATTTTGGTGATTTGGGATGGTGATCAGAATTCTTTAGATCAATTCTCAAACTTTATAAACTTAAATCATTACAATTTGTCATTCACCCCAGACAGTAGTATAGACTCAATACATTTTTTGGACCTGACCCTATTCCATAAAAATGAACATATAGAAACAAAAACTTTTATTAAGCCTACGGATGGCAACGTCTTTATAGATAAAGCCAGTTACCATCATCTACGATGGCTTAAAGGAGTACCTAGAGGAGAATTCCTAAGGATGAAACGAAACTGTACTAGGGAAGAGGATTTTAAAACCCAGTCAACAAAGATTAAGAATAAGTTAATGGAAAAAAATTATAATAGGTCAGAATAAGAAAAAATCCAACAAGAAATATTTAAATTGGATAGGAACAAATTAGTAGGAAATATATCCAAACCAAATCCTGAAAAGAAACCGGAATTAGCTTTTTTAACACAATATAATTCTCAATCATTTCAGGTCAAGAGAATTTTAGAGAAACACTGGCCCATTTTACTACAAGATAATATTTTAAAAGAACTAATTCCAAACAAACCCCGAATAATCTATAAAAGAGCTAGAAATCTGAAAAGCATTCTAGCCCCTAGTTTGTTAAAAAGAAATACAAATAAAATACAAACAGACTGTGGGTTCTTTAAATGTTTCAATTGCAACAACTGTACATATAATCCAAGAAAGATTGAAACTTTCAGTAATTTAATTACAGGAGAAGAATTCAAAATAAAAACAAGAATTTCATGCAACACAACAAATGTTGTCTATATGTTACAATGTGGATGCAAAAAGCAATATATAGGGAGAACATGCAGGAAGCTATCCAAGAGGATTGGAGAACATATGTATGGTATTAGAACCAAATCCTCCAAACATCCAGTTCCAGTACACTGCAATAGTTGTACTGAATTTAGCTGGCACACATTTAAATTTTGTGGACTGGAACAGGTGAATACTGGAATTAGAGGAGGAGACCATGTCAGAAAATTATCACAAAGGGAAGGCTTTTGGATATTTAAATTAGATACATTATCACTGTTGGGTATGAACCAGGATTTTGACATGGTCTGCTTCCTCTAGATACATGTTCTCTTTCAGTTATTATGGGTGAAGCAGTTTCTTGAAGATAACTGAATAGGAACAATTAACATAAAACTATAGTAGGGTAGCTATGGAATAAGGGTTTTTTGATACATTGTACACTATATAACACAGCATTTATAACATACTCCTTGAATTTAGCTGTTTAGCATTTTTATTGCACTTTGTATAATTGATACTACAGAATGTAATTTATATATGCCTTGTTTTTGATACTGCGTTTATTCATTTCTCTTTTTTGTTCCATGTATGACACCAGAAAAAATGTTTTTCTATAAACTGAATACCAAGAGCTTTGTACTAAATATAAGATCAAGTTGGTTTTGAAACCATATCGGTACACCGAGAACTGGTGATATTGAAAAGACGAGACCTGCTCAAATCATTACATAAAATGAATGAAAACAAGTCTCTCAAAAAGACGAGACCGTCTCGGATTAACACAGAAAACCAAAAGGAAGTAGCCTTCTGATTCAACTAATTGAACTGAACCGAACCCGTATAAATTGACATGTAAGTTGTCTCAATCCACGTAGAGCTTAATGCGAATCCGCTCCTTGTGTATAAACCGATACGAGATCAGTTTCGGTTTATGAAGAGGGAACTTGCATATATTAAACCAAATCTTTTCCACGCATGCGCATCCATGGAACGCAGACAAAAGAATGGAACGCATGAGAGACACCTGCACATGTGTTGATTTAAATTTCACCACTTGTTATCTGACTTGGAATTGATTAGACAGGACTGGATTGGACAATGGGAGGGGAGGGGTTATGTGGGTGTATATATAAGTGTAGCTGCTGTTTCTTCGGATATTCATTTAGCACCTGACTCCTGAGGAAGTCTAGACAGACGAAACGCGTCGAGTTCAGGTGCTCTCTATAAACTTTGGATATTTTTTACTATATGGAATATTTTAGACTGCAATTTTGAGACTCGACTGAATTCATCTCCAAGGAACTTCAGAAGCTTAAAGCTTAGCCCGACAGCGATACTCTTCTCACCGGGAACTGTTCCAGCCAGGGGTAACCAATCTTGTAGTTGTGCCTTCTTTGCACTTAGAGCTGGTTCTCTATGTGCATCTAATTTTGTGAGTTTATATGTAATAAATTATATTTTAATTACTGAAATTTGCAGTACTACACTATTGTATATATTTTTCTTCCCCTGTTCCTGTTCACCCATTGGTCCATATCCGAGGAGGTATCCTGCCTACATCAAGATTTTATTGTACAGTGTCAAGATATCCTGTTTTGTTCTTGTGTTTTTTTGGGAATTGAGTACATCCCTGCAGAGATATATTGAAGGAGAATATTGTTGTTGCTCAATCTTTCTTGTATTACGTATTACGTGTATACATATATTTTTTCTTTTGTTTCCAATAGTTGTGGAAGGATTAGCTGCCAGTTTATATTACTCGTTATATCCTTTTTTTCAAAGTTTTCTTCTGCCTGCTAATATTCTGTTTGTGTTACCCTATCAGTACTGGGTCTTTACCATTTACTCTGGTTAACGGTGAAGGCTATAGTTAACCCTTGATTCATCCCTTTATGTGTCATTATATTTGATAGTTAACCCCTTGCTTGCTGTTTTTTTTTCATACCCACTATGCAGACCAGTAGGGATTCTGAGAAGGCAGGGACATCTCATTTCTCCTGTGGTCCACAGTCACGGGCTTGTTCCTCCACTGATCTTATTATATCCCAGGAACTACAGAACCTGTTAGACGCATCTCTGGCAAAATCAGTGTCCCGGGCCATTCACTCGGCGATGGGGCTGCTGTCAGCCAATTTAGCGTCATCCATCTCCTCAGCCTTATGGGCTGCTCAGGACCCTCACACTCATGCTGATTTATCACAAACCATTATGAAACCCAGCAATCAGGCTACGGGTTGTAAGGCCACCGCTAAAGTAAAGCACACCCCAAATCCCCACCACCGAACATGTTACGTAATGTCAAAGATGGCACGTTAAAAGAGCCTTGCATCAGACGAGATCGATGCATATCTGGAAAAGGGTTAAAGCCCTACAAGATAAGGACTCAGAGTCTATTTCAGAGAGGACATCTGATGGGTCAGCTAACTCTGACCAAGATGAGATCGGAGCAGACCTTATGTTGCCCGATGATTCAGACCGGTATACCCCTGTTGGGATGGGCCATGTACAGGCTGAGGACTGTGTGTTGGATCCTATTGGTAACCCACTCTTTGATCCAGAGCAGCTTCACCACCCTAGATCTACGGAGTGGGTACCGTCTGCCCACATTGCAGTCTATGTTACTATGAGAGTGCGTAATGCACTGGACAGACCCACCAGTGAAAAGCTAAGGGATGAGTGTCCCAGTCCCACAGTGCCTAATTTGGCTTGAAAAATCCCTGAAGTTTATCCCAAGGTGGCCCAATTTCTGACTAAGACAGGTTGGAAGTCCAGTAAAAGGACTTGACTACTCATTACACAATTTGGTTTTCTAACCCAAGGTTTTTCAAAGGGCCGGCAGAGCTAGAGGCCATCCGGCCGGTCGTAGTACCAGGGGTCCCCCTCGTAACCCCAGAGGCCTCATGCAACAAAGGCCAGTGGTCTTCCAAGAAGTAAGGGAACCCACCCTTCACTTCTTTCCCCACAGAGGGTGGCCCTGGCAGAGCAGAGGTGTCCGTGGATCACTGCAACACAGACAAACATATGGTAAGTCATGTTTCCTCCCCCCAAATCTCTCAGATGATGGTAGGGGGAAGGCTTATGCATTTCACAGACAATTGGTGTATGATCACGATGGACCCCTGGGTCTTACAAACAGTAAAGGGTTTTTGCATAGATTTGGTGGCGTACCCGCACCAGACAGTACCCCAACCTAGGTATAGGATTCTCAAAAAGGGATAGTCAGTTAGTAGACTTAGAAGTCAAGACTCTGTTCACCAAAGGGGCCATCACACCAGCTGAGCATGACATGACAGGCTTTCTCAGCAATATATTTTTGGTCCCCAAAAACGGTGGTCCCCAAACTCCGTCCATTGAACGAATATGTGCGATATCAACACTTGCAGGAGATGGAGGGAATTCAGTGCTTTCGGGGTCTTCTATGCCTAGGGGATTGGATGATAAAACTGGACCATTTGGTCTCTCCTCCGCTCCTTGGTGCTTCGCCAAGTTACTGAGACCGGTGGTAGGACATCTATGCAGGAAAGGTGTCAGACTCATTATTTACCCAGACGACATGCTCATCATGTCACATAACCATATGTCATGGACCATCGACCTCCTACAAAACTTAGGTTTTCTCATCAATTGGGACAAATCAGTGTTGACCCCCCGCACAATGGATATAATTTCTATGTTTCATGGTCGATTCAGTACATGGATCGTTACAGCTTCCGATAGAGAAGATCAAGCTTATCAAAAAGGAGATAAAAGGAGCTTTATCGAAACCCGCTCGTACAGTTCGGCAACTTGCCTGAGTTATAGGTCTGTTGTCAGTGTACATCCAAATGATATTCCCGGGCCCACTACATTTTCGCTCTCTCCAATGACTCAAAACATACTCACTTCATCAAGGTTGGGCATACGATCAGGCGATGCCTTTGGATTGCAAAGCAATTGAAGATTTGCTGTGGTGGTTAAGACACATGGAAGCCTGGAACTGCAGGGCCATTTTCAGATCAATTCCGGATCTGGTAATCGCGTCCGATGCCAGCCTTCGCGGCGGGGGAGCGATCTGCTGCGATTCCTTTACCGGGGGGGGGGGGGGCGATGGTCACTTCCAGAACAGGAATTACAAATCAACTGTTTTCAGCTCTTGGCAGGTGCGTTTGCAATCACAAGTTTTACACACGATTTATCAAATTGTTCAGTCTTACTTTGAATGGACAATGTGTCAGTAGTGTGTTACATCAATAATCTGGGCGGCACAAAGTCCCTTGCTCTCGTGCATCTAGCAATGGAATTTTGCCCCTTTTGTCTGCAACACAACGTGTCTGTCCACGTTCCAGGTCTAACGAACTCAGGAGTAGATTGGAGTTCCCGACATCTCAAGGATACGAGCAACCGGCGCCTCCTTCCGTCAGTTTTTCAAAATCTGTGAAGGTTATGTAGCCCGCTGGATGTGGATTTGTTTGCCTCCCGACTAAACACACAACTTCCGAAGTTTTACAGTTGGAGACCGGACCCCGAGGCATTAGCCACAGATGCGTTTCTTCAGGCCGAGGAACAGACATTACGCTTGCCTCATAGCAAGGATGTTGGTACTCTTGCGAAGATCCAAGATATCAGCGATTCTAATAACACCTTGGTGGGACTCCCAACCATGGTTCCCAACGTTGCTATAATTGTCGATAGATTGACCAAGCATAGTCCCAATAGTGCCAGACTTATTGACAGATCCAGAAGGGAATCATCATCCATTAGTTCAAGCAGGAAGTCTGATACTGATAGCATGGTTGCTTTCAGGGTACCATGGTGCATACAGAATGTTTCACAGTCAACTAGAACGCTCTTGGCAGGAGCTTGGGCACCGGGCACTCAAAGATTGTAAGATAATGACTGGAAGTCATGTGCTCATTGGTGCATGGAACATGGTATGGATCCCATATCAGCAACCGTAACTGGTATACTGAATTTTTTTTACTTCAAGGTTCAATGATGGTTTGGCATATAGATCGATTAATGTGTTACGTTTGGCTATTTCTACGGGTCATGGAGGTTTTGGTTAAATCCCGGCAGGTAAGCATGCACTGGTATGCCACCTGCTGAAGGGTATGAGATTTTCAAGACCACTTCTACCTAGATACTCTAATCTTTGGGATGTTAACTTACCATTACAATTGTTAGTAAAATGGCCAACTAATAAAGAGCTTTCTTTGTTGGTTCTTCTTTTTTATCTGATTTCGTGTAAACGGGATGCTGATGTTAGAGCATTAGACATCAGCTCACGGTCCTTTTCCCCAGAAGGGGTCTCGTTTGATATTTCTAAAAGGACTAAAACTTCAATAAAATCAGTTTCTTATCCGTCACACCATCAATTAAGTCCAGTTGGACAACCGGTACATACAGATTTCATAACTTACCTCGCAGCAGATCTCCGGAGTATCCCCTTCTAATCGCGCACCCAGCTGTGCCTGACTGCACACAGCCGGGGACGCCCGTTTCTCTACTATCGGAGCTCAGGCGCGCCTCCGATGACGTCACGCCCGACGTCAGCGCGCGACTAGCCGTAACATTTAAAAGTGCTCTTCACAGTAATACCTATGCTTGGTGATTCTCGTGTATTCCCTGAACTCCTGGCGTTTTACTATTTTGGATTTCTTGTTACCGATTTGGATTGTTCCCTGGATTACTCTGATCTTCTGGTTTCCCTACTCCTGGTCTGTTACCCATTTTGCTGTTTTTCTGTGTATGACCCTGGACTGTTTAACGTTTATGAAGTTTGCTGATTCCCCTGATTCTGGACTGTTTAATGTATATGAAGTTTGCCGATTCCCCTGATCTTGGATTCGTCCCCGACTATTCTATTTCGCATACTCTTGTCTGTACTGAGGAGATCTCTGCTGATTATCCTGATCATACGGAGTTATCGTGTTATTTAATCCTGCTGAACCATCACTGTGTCACCACGATATTTGGTGTTCTCCCTATATCTGTACATCACAACAGAATTGTTGCTTGCCCTATGTAAACCTCATACCCCAATAGCAACATGGTCTCTAGTAGACATGTGCAAAACTAAAATTTTCGTTTCGTTTTCGTCCATTCGGACGAAAATGTTATTTATTTCGTCTAAAACGAATTTCGTTCATTAGTGCATTCGTTTCAGACGAAATTCGTTCATTATTTTCGTTTCGTTAATTTTTTTCGTTCGTTTTATAGAATACAATGTAATACTATTGGCTTTCTATAAACCGAACGAGAGCCCCATTCATAAGAAATTCTTATGAATGGGGCTCTCGTTCGGTTCATAGAAAGGCAATAGTATTACTTGTATTCTATAAGCCGAAAGTCTATAAACCGAACGACTTTCGGTTTATAGACTTTCGGCTTATGGAATACATGTAATCCTATTGCTATTCTATAAACCGAACGACTTTCGGTTTATAGAATAGCCATAGGTTTACATGTATTACATAAGCCGAAAGTCTATAAACCGAAAGTCGTTCGGTTTATAGGCTGTCGGCATTTAACTAATAAGAGACAGAGTCTCCATTCATAAAATTATGAATAGAGACTTTGTCTCCGTGTAGTAAAATGCCGACAGCCTATAAACCGAAAGTCTTTAAAACAAACGACGTTCGGTTTATAGAATACATGTAATGCTATTGCTGTTCTATAAGCCGAAAGACATTCGGCTTATAGAACAGCAATAGCATTACATGCATTCTATAAACCGAACGTCGTTCGTTTTAAAGACTTTCGGCTTATAGAATACTATTGGCTTTCTATCTACCTAACTAGAGTCCCTCCTCATTCATAAGAATTTCTTATGAATGGGGACTCGACTCTAGTTCGGTTTATAGAAAGCCAATAGTATTCTATAAGCCGAAAGTCTTTAAAACGAACGACGTTCGGTTTATAGAATACATGTAATGCTATTGCTGTTCTATAAGCCGAACGACTTTCGGTTTATAGAATAGCCATAGGATTACATGTAGGACATAAGCCGAAAGTCTATAAACCGAAAGTCGTTCGGTTTATGGGCTGTCGGCATTTAACTATACGGAGACAGAGTCTCCATTCATAAAATTATAAATGGAGACTTTGTCTCCGTGTAGTAAAATGCCCACAGCCTATAAACCGAACGTTCGGTTTATAGGCTGTCGGCTTATGGAATACATGTATTCCTGCTATTGCTGTTCTATAAGCCGAATGTCTTTCGGCTTATAGAACAGCAATAGCATTACATGTATTCTATAAACCGAACGTCGTTTGTTTTAAAGACTTTCGGCTTATAGAATACATGCTGCTATTGGCTTTCTATAAACCGAAAGAGTCCCCATTCATACGAATAGGTCAATTGACCTATTCGTATGAATGGGAACTCAATTTCGGTTTATAGGAAGCTAATAGCATTACATGCATTCCATAAACCGAAAGTCATTCATGTCGGTTTATGGAATGTAGTACAATGCTATTGGTATTGTAAACCGACTCTATTTCGGTTTAGAATGCCAATAGCACGAATGGACGAATGGACGAATGAACGAATGATTTTCGTTTATTAACCATTCGTTCATTCGGATTTTGTTAGTTAAAATTTTCGTTATTCGTTTTTCGGACGAATGGACGAAAATGCTATTTTCGTCCGAAAATGCATTCGTCCGAAAACGAATGCACATGTCTAGTCTCTAGCCATATGGGTCAGAACTCATTCAGTCAGAGGAGCCATGGCTTCAAAAGCTTTTAATTTAGGATGTAGATTAGAAGATATCATGAAGGCAGCGGATTGGTCCAGAGAGTCCACGTTTAGAGAGTGTTACTTCAAACCATGCACTCATTTTGCTTCTGTTGTTGTAAGTCAGCTTTAAAGTTGCATAACAGGAGCCTCCGTGTATTTATAAATTCTAAGATTTTGCTAAGTCATGACGTAAAGTCATGATTTAGAAATACATGGAGGCAAGTATTATTCCCACCCGGTATATATATTTTTATCTACCCTTCCATTTATCATATATTGCCGAGTTACATCTTAGTTTTTTTCCATCAAGGAAAGAGGAGGAGCTGTTATTGGATGTTGGGTTTTATAGTAAAGGAGGGAGGGGTTAAGATAGATGTATTTGATTGGTTTACATTTTCATATTCATTCTTATTTGTTTTTTGCTGCTGAGGGTATTACATGGAAAAGTTAATGCTTAATACTCGCCTCCGTGTATTTATAAATCATGACTTAGCATAATCTTAGAATTGTATTCCACTGGGTTAAGGGTGTTTTTCACAACCCTTAGATATGTTGATTGTTGTAATTTATAAGCATCAATTGAAGATTATGCTAGCTTTAGTGTACTAATAATCTTAATTTTAATAAGGACAGGAGGCGAGTATTTTGCATTAACTCTCTTTACTAAACTCCACAGCAGTAAAGAAAACGTAAAGAGTAACAAATAAATCACTGAGCAGCATAGTATATAAGGGTCATGCTGCCTGTACACTTCCTCTTTCTTAAAGCGACATCCAAGTCCAGATAGAGCTCGAACATCCAGAAACTCAACGAAACGGTAACTGCGGTCTCTGGCGAGCGGAACTTGAGGAGACTCCTGGTAACGAGATAGGAGGAAAGACCAAACGAAGCCGTCATCCCATCTTACGGAGTCGTGAGGTTAACGAACCAGCGACCAGCGGAGGTCCTGAAGAGGGTTACACTGAAAGGAGAGTATAAAATCGGTTAGGTACTGAAACGTAACTGTTCGCGCCTGTGGGCTTTAACAGAATGGTGTAAATTAGACAGTACAGACAGAATGTAAGCTGGCCATAGGCTAAATATGTGTAGGTGTAAGCATGTTGTACAACTAAACTGTCCGTCTAGATGGAAACACTGGGAATAGAGATGGAGGGGATACCGAATATGTCCAGAAGATAGTGGAACCACAATATGAATCCCAAATCCATCACCTTAAGATCCACTCCCCCGAGGAGTCAGGGTAGGGAACAAAAGGGAGGGAAAATACTCGCCTCCTGTCCTTATTAAAATTAAGATTATTAGTACACTAAAGCTAGCATAATCTTCAATTTTATAACATGACAGGAGGCTTCCTATTTTGCAATTTTAACGCTGAAGAAGTGACATCCCAGCAGAAGGGGGAGTGCGAAAATAAAATGTACGAAAAGTGGATTCCCTAGACCAGTCCGCCGTTCTGAGAATATCTGAGAGGGACGCCCCTGCCAGGAAGGCAGATGAAGCCGCCGCACCGCGAACGGAGTGGGCGCCGAATGCGGGGTCTATACCTGCGAGGGAAAGGATCCAGCGGATCCATCGGGCCAAGGTGGTGACCGAGACTGGGGCATGAGGGCGCACGTAGGAGACTAAGAGTTGGCCCGACGTAGAGGACCGGAGCGAGGAGGTAACCGAAACATACCTGCGGAGGGTGGACACGACGCAAAGCTGCGGGTCGTCGGGAAAAAATGGGTAAAAGACCGAGGTCGAACCCGACTTAGTGCGACGGGAAATGTGAAACGTGACCCCTTCAGGGGCCACTTCGAAAGCGTCCACGTCGAAGGCCCGAACGTCCGAAACCCGTCGGAAAGATACGAGACAGAGGAGGAAAGCGCACTTAGCGGATAGTTGGCGTAGGGAGAGGCGGTCATTCGGAAGCCAATCCCTGAAGAAGCGGAGAACCAGTCCCACATCCCATAGGTGAGGGTATCTGGGGGCCGGGGGACGGCGGAGCCGCATACCGCGGAGTAGGCGGCAGACCAGAGGGTCTTTGCCGACCGGGAGGTCCCCGACGGGGGTGTGAGCCGCCGAAATCGCGGAACGCACGACGTTGACCGAACGGAAAGAGCGGCCAGATGAAAACAAGGAGGAGAGAAAATTAAGAATCATGGGAATAGGTGCTGTAAAGGGATCGGAGTCCCGTTCCATGCACCAAGTAGACCAGGAGGCCCAAGCTGAAAGGTAACAGCGTCTAGTTCCCGGGGCCCATGAGTCCCATAAGAGGTCCCTAGCAGCCTGCGATAGTCCGCTGACTCGCCAGGAACCCCGGAAAGAGACCAAGCCACCAGGGGTAGCCGGTCTTCCAGGAGTAGTGGGTGGAGATGCCCTTTGGGATCCGTGAGCAGGTCCGGGAAGGATGGTAGGAGAAGAGGGTCCCTGTAGGAGGAGGCCAGGAGGTCCGGGAACCATGGTTGGCTCTGCCACAAGGGCGCTATGACAACCAGTTTGATCTGTTGCGTCCATATCTGGTGTAGTGTTCTCGCAATCATGGAGAATGGGGGAAAGGCGTAGGCTCCTGTCGACGGCCATTGTTGGAGAAATGCGTCTGTCGCCTTGCTCTCCGGGTCCGGGAGCCAGCTGAAGAACTCCGGGGTCTGGTGGTTGTTTCGAGAGGCAAACAGATCCAGGTGAAAGGGACCCCTCCGGGCTGCAAGGGCCCTGAAGATTCTCGTGTTTAGCTTCCAGTCGCTGACGTCTCTCCAGTGACGAGAGAACCAGTCGGCTGTGAGATTGATTTCTCCTGGCAAGTATTCTGCCTGTAGCGTGATGTTGCGAGGGAGGCAATAGTCGAAAATGCCTTTCGTGATATCCGACAGCAGGCGAGAGCGAGCGCCTCCCAGGCGGTTGATGTACTGGACTGCGGATACATTGTCCATGCGCAGGAGGATGCAGCAGTTGGATCTTTCCCGGGCCAAGCTGCGAATCGCGAAGGATCCTGCCAGGAGTTCGAGGCAATTGATGTGCATGGAGAGCTCCTGCGCCGTCCATGTTCCCCCCGTGGAGATGGTTCCGTTGGTGGCACCCCATCCCCACAGGCTGGCGTCTGATTCCAATACGAAGTCTGGGGCGTCTCCGAATATGGCCCTGCCGTTCCAGGCTTGCATGCTGTCCAGCCACCATGATAGTTCCTCGCGAACCTCCGTCGTCACCGGGACGGGTTGGTCGTAAGTGGGCCTGCGGCGTAGGTATTTCGCCTTGAGACGTTGCATGGCCCTGTAGTGGAGGGGACCCGGAAATATGGCCTGAATGGAAGCCGAGAGGAGTCCTACAATCCTGGCCAGATTGCGTAGTGGAATGGAATCGAGACGGAGAACCCTGCGAATCTCCTTGCGAATGGCTGTGATCTTTGAGGCTGGTAGCCTCAGAGTGCATGTCGTCGAGTCGATCTCGAAGCCGAGGAATTGTATCGTTTGGGTAGGGGTCAGCTCCGATTTCTGTTGGTTTATGATAAAACCCAAAGACTCCAGTAGGGATACTGCCAGGTGAGTGTGTTGGCGTAGTCTGTGTTCGTCTGCGCAGAAGATGAGGAGATCGTCTAAGTAGATGATGCATCGAATGCCCCTTGATCTTAGGTGGGCCACCACTGGTTTTAGGAGTTTGGTGAAGCACCATGGGGCTGAGCTGAGCCCGAAAGGGAGGCAAGTGAATTGCCAAGGGCGTCCGTGCCAGAGGAAGCGTAGGAGTGCTCGACAGTCCGGGTGCACCGGGACTGACAGATACGCATCCTTTAGATCGAGCCTGGTGAACCAGTCGTTGCTTCGAAGAAGGTCTCGCAGGAGGTGGATGCCTTCCATTTTGAAGTGGCGATAGACCACATATGCGTTGAGGGCGCGTAGATTGATGACGGGGCGGTATTCTCCCGATTTTTTCCGAACCAGGAAGATGTTGCTGAAGTAGCCGCCCCCGTCGCGGGCCGGCTGGATAGCCCCTTTGTCTCGGAGCTCGCGTAGCTCCGTGTTGACGAGGTTGTGGTCGGAGGATGACATGTGGATGGGGCGAGGGGGTTGAACCTGAAAGGGGGTCCCCACTAGGTCTATGATATATCCCTGTACAGTTTGTAGGATCCATGTGTCTGAGCATAGGGCGGCCCAATTCTGGAAAGAAAGGGAAATACGGCCCGCAGTGCGGGTACATGGTAACAGTGGAGGAATATGGGTCCTTACCTGCGGCAAAGCGGGAACGTCCGCGTCCGCGGGGTCCACGACCTCTATCCGATCCTCTGGAAAAGGATTGCTGCCGGTAGTCTCTTGTCGGGTAAAATGGTGTTGGTTGGGTGCGGGGGCCTGAAGGCCAAAATCGGCTGGCGGCACGGCCCCGTTGCCGGCCAGCCCTTCCAAAAACCCCTCTGGTAGGGTTGCTTCTGAAAACTCTGCGCATTGAGGACTGCGCTTTATTAAGGGAGGTGAACACGTTTACGTGTTTGTTGAGTTCCTTGAGGAACGGTTCACCAAATAGTTTCCCTTGTGCCTGGGGCCCAATCTCCTTTGTGCCAAGGTCTGCCAATTTGCCGTTAATACGGTACAACGCTGCTTTTCTTCTCTCCGAAGAGAGCGTAACATTGGTGTTTCCGATGAAACAAAAACACCGTTGTGCCCATTCACGAACATCATGTGCCCATTCCCTGATGTCCTCAGCGGAGAAGGAATCGGCTTTGGTGTAGGCATCATCAGCCAGATACATAATGCGAGCCAGGGGGCCTACAGAATCCAGCAGGTTATCTTGGGCGCCCCATAGGCCTTTCTCTACCCCTCGGCGAGGGTCTCTACCACTGCGCGTCATGAAGGTTGACATAACCTTATCGAATTCCGGGGTCTGAGCGACCTTATCCGGCAGGGAAGGGCGTGGGCATTCAGACCTGAGACGGCTGCGGACCTCTTTCTCCAGAGGTTTGCGGAGCCATAGGTGCATAAACCTTGCAAGGTGTTCTGGAGGCGACCAGTCACCTGATCTGGGGTGCCGAATGTTGCGGGGGTCGAACATCACCTGGCCTGAGGGGTCCAAGATGGCGTCTGAATCAAGAGGAGGCTCTGCGTCCGCAGTGTCCTCAGCATCTCCTCTCTGGGCCGCACCCAGTAGGGTCTCTCGCATAAAAGCGGAGACAGATTTCTCGTCCGAGCCCCATGCGTCGTAGTCCGAGTCAGAGGCGTCAGCTTGCCATTCATCCAGCACTGACATGGACTGTGCGTCCTGCTCTTCGTCTGAAGAGTACTCCTGACGCGGGGCCGGGGTGTGTAATTTGGCAGACTTGAGCTTGGCAGGTGCCTTACCCTTAGGCGGTTTGGGTGTGTAGTCTTCGCCTTTGTCATGGCGTTTTTTAGGGCGGGAATCCTCCCGTGCTTGGTGGTCGGACAATTCAGAATCCGATTCGTGGCGTGGACGTCTGCGTTTAGGTACGTCAGGAGCCGAAGCTCGGGCCTTGGAGAGTGCCTTCTCCACAGAGGCAGCGACAGCTGCGTTAATCATGGCCTGGAAGTCCACAGGGACGTTCTGGGAATCTTCCATGTTAGGGTAGGCTTATAGGTCACTGAGAGGCACAGCAATGAACGGGCACCCAGGTCTTGATAGTAGGCGTAGGGTCAGATTTGGAAGTATGGTGGGAACAAGCCCAGAATAACCCCAGCAGGGTATAGTAGTGACCTTATAAACTGGGGCTCACCCAGTTAGAGAGAACTGCCACAGCTAGTCTCCCAGTAAGCAGCGTCTTTATAGTGGGGGCTCACCCCGGTTGCACAGGGTTGGTACCCTTAAGTGCAGGCCACAATAACAATAAACAGGCAGCAGCACTGACCTGACTGACCCAGCCACAGGATAGCTTGATAGAAGCAGATGAGGCACAGAGACTGAGTAGCAGGTTGAAAGCAGCAGATGGAGTTGCTGGAGCAGGTAATCCTTCAGTCACAGGGGTGTCAGCCACAAAAGGTGTGAAAACAGCAGCTTAGGAGGTAACAGAAAGCTAACACAGCCACCCTGAGTCCCTAATGAGATGCACAAGGCAAAACTAAGATGGCCGCGAGAATTTCGCGATATCCGCGATCCAAAATGGCGGCCGCGAGGTAGGCCGCAAGCCGGGGACTAAATTTTGAGGCCGGCCGCGGGCGGAAGCGGGCCGGCGCGAAAACGGCCGCGAATAAAACCGGCCGCAAGGAGGAAGCCCAGGAGGGCACTCCAGGGTAGGGGGGCAGAGGGGGGACCTGGGGAGACCAAGGGGAAGCCCAGAGAGGGTCCCAGGAGGCACAGAGGGGCAGAAGGAGGTAGGAAAACCCACAGAAAGCCCCTGGTCCCCCAGCCCTGGTATAGAACAAGGAAAAAAATGAAAGGCTAAAACAATGATAATAAAGAATATTGAAATAGCAAGGAATAAACAAGTATTACACTGAATGAATAACAAGTAGTGACAATAAATGTATAAAGCTCCAGGGGAGCCAATATTCTGACCTGTCTGCGATGGAGCAGTAAAGAAAGAGGAAGTGTACAGGCAGCATGACCCTTATATACTATGCTGCTCAGTGATTTATTTGTTACTCTTTACGTTTTCTTTACTGCTGTGGAGTTTAGTAAAGAGAGTTAATGCAAAATAGGAAGCCTCCTGTCATGTTATAAAATTCTGTTTTCTTGTTTAACCATAGGAATATTTGTGTATTACAATTGTATTACCTTAGTTCATGATTATATTTTGAGAACCATCATTTACATTTGCTGTTTTTTTTTAGAATGGATACACATGTAATAATGTAACAATGCAACTGACATGACTACCAGTATGAATAAATCATATCTGTTTTTTACTTGGTATTTGTGATAAAATATAGTAGTGAAAAATATTTGTCATTATATGAATTGTCCACTGTCATGGTAATATTGAACATCAAATGCATTAATCATTATTCCCTAAAAAATCATTGGTTTAGAAATGCCTTATGCAATCATTGAATGCTAACTTTAAACATAAAATAGATTAAATATTAGTAAACTTTGACCTCTAAGACCTTATGTGATGTGCTTTGTAGCTTGTTTACCAAATTCCTTCTGTGCTTGTCAGCTTGTTAAAAAGTCAATTTTCAAAGTTACATTAGACTTACACTCTCTATGCATCCTAATTTGTCATACTGCCATATCTGAGGGTCAACAGAGGATAACCATAACTATCTTCTTTACATCAGAGACCTACTGTAATACAAAATACATGTCCTAGTACAAATAAGACATCAGCCGTAGAAACAGAGGCCCACATGAATGTATAAACATATGTTTTTGTATTAAAGATATATGCAAATCTGGAAGTGGTTTTGAAGGCTAACCACCCAATAGAGATGCAACCTTGGCACAATGACAGAAAGGACATATTTACCAATTGTTTAAGAGATTCATACAGTAAAGTGGGACTATTCAAGCTGGAACTGTTGGTATAATTATTACTTTAAAGAACTTTCAACAATGCTACTGAAATGTGTAGAGATAAATACATGTGCAGTGCCCAAAACACACAAAACAAAACATATACAAGTTGAATAGTTTCAAACCAGCCTAGCAACCTGCTGCACAAATAGAGCAATTATAGAATTTCCAATAAGTAATGACTGATGTACCAATGTATCTGTTGCTTTAATAAGCTTAAGTGCATATTTTTATTATTCACACATTATGCTATTAATATATTTTGAATACAGCCAAGGGCTTATTATTGTCACTATCTTTTTCACACATTTTTTCTATGTGTAACTTAAATACATTTCCTGTATTCAGTTGCACCTAAATAGTAATTAATGTAATGACAAAATAAGGGCCAATTTCTAGCCTTTTAGAGGTAGTAAAAACATCACTACAAAGGTGCTTTTATGCTGCAAGTCAATTATCCGTCAATATAACTGGTTAGGAAAGAAAAGCCAGCTTCCTATAATCAAATCACATATAATCAAAAAGACAGGTATCATCCCCTTATAGCGTAATTCTGATCACTATTGGAATACCTTGACAAATGATGCATCATGTTTTGGAAAGAAACCAAACACAAACTCATAACAGAAGAAGACATTTGAGAAATATATAAAGCTTATTCCACTGCCCATTCAGTTGTAGTAGTGATAAGATATCCTATATTTTAATCAACCTAAATGACAAATATCAGGGATTCATTATAAAGTGTATGTTGTGTCAGTCCTACAAAATTGAGCTTGTCCAAAGAATGTTATGACTATGAATGTTATGATCATGTGGTAAATCCGGATTTCCCGAATATTTTTTCTCTTGACAGCTCTCAACAGCTCAGACACAGCAGCTAATGTATGACACTGAGCAGTCTAGTAGTAGTAAAGATGAAGAACATCTGTGTGCTCACTTCATAGGGATCGCAGCAGTCTTTGCATCTATTATGACAAAGCAACCAGAAGATTGGATTAGCTGCTCTCAAATCGTGTCAGTGGGGTGAAAAGGTGAATGTTTATATCACTGTGAATGGTCAATTTCTGCTCTGATACTTCACACAGGAATGAAGAGGCAAAGAAAGGAGACCAGGCCCAGATTCTTGAGTTGAATAAGCGTTGAAGTTTAATACAAACGTATATACGTAGGGTAGCGTCTGCACAGACTGCACTGCCGCACCCTTTTTAACACACATCTTTATAGTAAAACAGAACAGCATAATTTCATAAGGCATGGCTAATAGAAGCATATGATTGGTTATAATTTGTCGCAGTGCCACGTATATCTTAATAAAACCACAATGTTTGCCAGTTTAACTTACTGGAATAATCTAGAAAGACCACCTGATCCTTGCGGTTGTACCCTTGCTACATCCTGTATTTCTTAGACCTAGTTGAGAAAGCCTGGTTTCCTGTGAAATATCCCAACACCAGAAGCAGAACTCACGTACACATCCCCCTCAATTGCCACATAAACCTCTCACTCTCTTTGGGTATCACAGAGGACAAACATGGATGAAGGCAGACAAAATGGAGTCAGTAGGACAAAATGGCTTCCAAGATACAAAATGGCTTCCGTGGAAATTTTATCTTCCACATCTGCTTAAAAAAAAAACACGTATTGAAAAGTGTGAACATATATTTATTTTCCTATAAACATAATATCACACATTACAAATATTAATGTTATCTTTTTTCAAAAAAATGTATTACAAACATTGTAAAATGAATCTATAATTAAAAAAAATATTACTAAATGCATGTCTATTTATACAACTTTATACAACTTGTTACCTACAGAGAAATTACTTTCTTTAGAAACATATACATTTAAGCGCACACTGGATGTATTGCTTGAAATGCTTAACTAAATGAATCACGTTTTTATTTTAGTACTGTGTTCTGACATTTATATCTGGAAATAATAATAAAAAAAAAGATATGCATTTGATGTGATGGATTATGATGATCCAGAAATTGAAGAACGCCTTTCATTTTTACTTTGTATGGAAGAAAATTAATCTATATGTGAACATTTTTTATATGCTTAGTTAGTAGTACCACTAAGAGCTTGGTTTGTATTTCTACATTGCATTGTCTAGAAACATTTATGCCTATTTTGTTATGTCCTCATAATTAAAAATCTAAAGAAAATTAATACACAGAGCCTTACTAACATGAGAATAATTCTAATTAAGTGATAGTATTAACATCTATCACCTAACAACAACAAAAAAACGATAGCATGATCGAATAGATGGAAACAAACCCCTCAGGTACAGACAAACACTAAATATGGGGTTTAGTTTGCTGGACGTACTTCACCGGTTGTCAATAAAAATTTCTTGAGAAATTTCTTTAAAGGGAAAAGCTGCTAATCCTTGTGATTCCCAGTGGGTCACCACTGGAGTGAGAGAGTAATGGACAGCGCTAAAAATTTAATTACAATGAAACCAGGTTAGAGAGAACCTTATAAATAAAAAGGGTCAGATCAAGATTGCTTTATTAAAATATATAAATTTCAATGTACAGATATAAATGTAAATAACACATACATAGGACCATACATAGATACAAAAAATAGCTCTAAGTAAAAGGTTTGTAATGTGCCTTATGGAAGATGAATCAAAAAGTACATTTGCAAGAGAGAGACACACAAAATAAACAGATATAGCACAGTTGATCTGGCCACTAGGCAATAAGTTGCCACTTGAATAGACCCACTTTGGGTGGACAACTGCACAAGCCAAGGAAAACAGTAAAAAAACAAATAAAAAATGAATGTTCCCCTTATTTGCAGCTGCAATGAGTGTGCTGAAACAATAGCATAAAACCTGGTCAGGTATGCGCAAACAGGACGCCAACTGAGGGACACATTTCGTATCTTCTTCAGCCTAGAATCAACGTCCAGCACACTCAATGCATCAAAGAGAAAGGTTTAAATATCACTACTTCTGGAAATCGTGAAAACACAAGTGCTGTGATGCCGCTGGTCGCGTTGCTACCATGGCAATGCATCAGGACCCACCTAGCCGGCATAGTGGGATCCCGACACGGACATGGGGCACTGCAAAAAAAAACAGTGTGTGAGGTGAAATGAAGTCTCTATATTATTAAGAGACAATTCTTAACTTAGTAGTAGATAGAAATGTATAGAAAATCTGCCTACTGTTCCCATATACAGGGATACGGATATAACAAGCAACCTGAATGTTCAAAAAAGGCACCTAGAAAAATGGCATAAAAATGCATATTAATTTTTAAACACACATCACCATAAATGATATACTTATAAATAAGTTTTACATTTTCAAAAAAGATGATCAGAGGGGAACAGAGGGGAAGAAATACAAGCAAGGTAAGGTAGGGAGAAGACAGAAGCTATATAAGCACATAAATGATGACTTTTAAATGCATGAGTCAGAAGGTCAGTGTAGAACTCTGAATGCAAAGCAGGATGCAAACCAGGTACTTGAGAATAGAATCTGGAAGTGCATATACAGCCTCCCAAAGAGGAACAGTGATAACAAAATATTATAAAACACAGGTTCCTATGCATGAGGGAAAAACAATAAATAAAACCACCCCTGCAAACCATTCATGGCTGCTGAGAACAGGGGATGGTTAAACGCTGAACAAAAACAGGTTAATAATAAGAGTGCTGTCTATTAGCATTATAATGTAGCATTTGTAAAAAAAATTGCAGGTCTAGCTTTGTTACAATGGTCCCATTGGAGGCCTTGACACAATCTGGTGGCAAATCTTCATCTGTACTGTTGTAGGGGTCCATGGGACCAGAACCATGTATTGCATTGAGAGATATAGTTCTGGAATTACTGTAGCATGACAGGCAGTGATACATTTTTTTAAATGTGAAATTATTCCCTTTTTCTTTTTTACCTCTTTCTCACGAGAGACCCAGGCAATAGTACCAATGACAAAAGGTAGTGCAGAGGAGCTAGGGGTGCTTTTAGAAGCAATATGGCTTTTTTTAGGAAAATATTTAGATTGCTTAGGTAGAAGATTGCCCAGGATTAGCTTTTGTTCATCCAGATAATGCTCTTATAGGGCGAGATTCTCTCTTCCTATAATTGTCCCGTCAGACAAGACCTGGGGCACCTAAAGAGTGTCTTGCAGTCTGTAGTGTTCTGGATTTACCATTTTGTTTGTTATAAGTGATAGGAGTAGTAGTCCTGACATTACATACAAGTTCAGGAGGTTCTTCCATGACTGAAGTCTTCCATCAATGAAGTCTGAGGCCTCAAAAGACTTGCACTACATATCAGACCACTCATCATCAATTGCAGGTGTAAGTGCCTGATTAGCATAAACAGCTTAAATGCATAAGTTAGAAGGTCAGTGTAGTACCCTTACACAGATATTCCACACCATCCATTAAAATGAGAGATGCTAGGGATCAATGATCACTTCTACTGCTCTGGTGGTGTTGCTGTAATACCTTGATGTTGAGGCATTAAGCAACACCAACATTTACTGTCCAAATGGCCTGCAATCGGTACACAGAACAATCGTGGGCGCCATGTTAGGATGGCAGCATGCCAAAATGGTTATTAAGAAAATGGTTATTAAGAAAAAAAGACTAAGATCTAGCTTAGGGTTAGCAACTAGGGTTAGAGTTAGTTTAGGATTAGTACTAGGGTTGGGGTGATAATTAGGGTTGTAGGAGAAAAAGGTTAGAAAAAATGCTACTTTGAGATATTGCCTTATAAATTCCAAAAATAGCAAAAAAACATGTAAACATTGACTATTTCTAAACTAAAGACAGACATTAGAATCTATTTAGCAGGTGTTTTTTTATTAGTTTGTTAACGTGTAAAATATTTTTCAAGTAAAAGCTAATGTTCTTTTTTAAAATTTTCCATAACATATCATTGTTTTTAGAATAGATTATATGATCAAAATAATGGTATCTAAAGAAAGCACTTCTTACTATGAAATAAAAGAACAAAATATGATTTCTGAGGGTACAGTAAATGTGAAAGAGGAAAATGACAGCTAAACACAAACACCGCGAGTGTAAAAACAGCCTGACTCCTGAATTGTACAACCTTCTAAAAACAATTGTGTCCTCAAGGGGTTAAAGCTTTCTGATCAGATTCCTGCTAGGGAATTGTTTTCTTACCTCAGATTAAACATGTTTCTAAAAAATGGACTACTAAAAAGAAATGGGAACACTATCGAAAGCCAAATCGACAGGCTATTTGATCAAAATCCAAAAAGGAAGCTCATGCCGAGGCTATACAATTTACTTGATACAAATAAAAACGATAAAAAGCCAAAAGCATGGACTTCGTGGGAAGTAGATATGGGCAAGAAATGTGCGATGCACCAATGGTACTCCATTATCACGGATCTTAGGAAAACAATTAAATGCCTAAACATAGTCGAGTTGCAAACAAAAATCAATTATAGATGGCATAGAGTTCCAAAAATTATGCATAAGATCGATAGCAAGAACTCCCCCATGTGCAGGAGATGTTCTCAAAGTATAGGAGACCACTCCCACATATGGTGGGATTGTCCATTAATTCGAAAAATTTGGGAAAAGGCATTAGGGACAATTGAGACTATTTTAGAAATAAAATTAGAAAATACTAAAGAGGCTGCTCTTCTACACATAGTGCCACCAACGTTGACTTTCCAAAAAAAGTACTTGTTAATTCATATCATGATGGCCACTAAGATGATCTTCGCCAGAAATTGGAACAATAAAAAAATACCATCATGGGCACAAATAAAGAATCAAATAACATACCAACACAAAATGGAAAAAAAACGCCGGCACGGAGGAAAAATTTAAAAAAAGATGGTTACCTTGGTTTACCCACTTCCCACCAGACGATGAGAGTCCCTGCAATTGAATCTCAGTGTCCAAAGGGAGGGGGGGGGGAGAGAATGGAGGGGGACAACAAGAGAAGGGGCATAGAAAAGAGAAATCACATATTTTGGTCCATACATCCCCTCATCCTCACCCAAGCCTCTTAATGATTTCCTTAAAAGCTGTTAAACCTCTGGCCCCTCGGCCGCTCTGGTGGCGTTACGCCCCACTCCCACGTATGTGTATGTATTGTGAAATTTTGTTACTTATTTTGTTGTCTTTTTTTTTTTTTTTCTCTGAACTATATATTGTATACGTAAATGTTAAACGCTTTTTTTTTTTTTTTTGTATTGTACCCTATAAAATTAAATAAAAGAATTATTAAAAAAAGAAAAGCTTTCTGATCAGAGATAACATTAAATTATTTGGGCCTGTGTTTTCTGTTCTAAACATGCTTTTTATAGTTAAGAATAGGGGTTTATTTCAAAGACCTAAGAGCATAGTGACTGATTAACTGATTTGCCACACAGGGTATTCTAATAATCCTGGGTTATTAAGAGCTACAATCACACTGCTATCAGTTGATTACAAGCTGAAAATTATAGCACAAGTGCTGAGTTTTCAGTCTTTGCCCAAGACGACTTGCTTTATTTTAATGGTTGTCAAAAGAAACGAAAGAGCATTTCTGGAAGGACAATTAAGCTGGTTTGTGACACTAGACTCCGTGGTGACAGTTTGAGAACACTGCTGTGAGTAAGCCAGTAGGACATGGATTCAAGAAAACTATGTTAATTTACAAAGTTTTTTTTCTTTCTTTCTACACAGATTGTACACAAATGGAAAAAGTGACATTTGCAAAGATAAAAATGCAAATGATGTTGACAAAAAGTTTTACCTAATGAAAACTCATCATATTTTCACATCCGAGCCTAGCCATAATACACAGTAAAACATTTGAAATCAAAATATTATAGTAGTGTAATGTAGGCTAAGTCTATTATTTCTGCAATGCTGTTTATGAGCTGAAATGTACAGCCATGAAAGATACAGACACAGCCAATTATTTTAGGGGATTTCACATTACTGATGTGTACATTTCCATTGTTTCCTCTATCACAATGACTGGCCTTATTACTCAGTCAAAGTAAATGGATCACCATAAAACCTCTATGAAATCTTCTTTCGTAAGCTATTAAAACATTCCAATGCCCTTAGATGACAACAATTTCTGTGCCATTTGAAATTTCTTTTCTACCCTGCAGAGTTCATAGGGATATGCTTGGTTAAAATCAACTTATATAAAACTATGCACTGTAAATTTTGACACTTCTGTTTGAATCTCTTTTCAAACACTTGTCTTTGCTTGCCATAATAGATGTCAGTTCTTCTGATGTAGTTCAAGCATGAGCTTCATATGAAGACTCAGCTATGTCTATTGCATTTCTGAAGCTACTAGTCACTGAAGTTTTGTGCTGTTTGACATCAAGGTTTGGCAAGAATCACCTGCTGAGTTCACATGCATGGAGCAAAACATCTTCAAATCACTAGTGCTAGACAAAAGTTTTTATATTAATGTTTCACCATCACATGGGTTTCCAGACAAATGGAGTACTTGTTAGAGTGATGCTGCAACTCTTATTTTAACCATGCCGTTGCCAGGTGTAATACCAACCAATATATTGTTGTGTAGCAAATTCAGTATGGTTGCTATATATGCTTCCATGTGTGCACAAACCATTACAAAGAAGTTAATCTAATAACTACACACACATATGTATGTGTGTCATATTCATGTCTATTGAAACATTATAAAGTTAACAATGAATTGTGGTGAACTGACAAACTTACACTTAAATAGTAGTTTTTTTAGAATTTATTAAGTTCAACAATTTATCCTTTACAGTTATAAAGTTCATTCCTATGAGGAAAGAAAATCGAATTTCTTAAAGGGACAGTGTAGTCCCCAAACTCACTTTGGTGCAAGAAGAGTACTGCTTTTTACAGACTTTTTTCCCCATGTGATTTGATGCAGGCATTCTTAATATTTGACTGATGCCCTCCCCCAGTGATTACTCTGCATGATTGCTGCAGGTGCAGCAGCACTGATTATATAGACACTTTCATTTAGTCACTTCCTGTGCTCCTGGAATAGAATACATTGTGTGGACTGCAATAGACTTGTTCTTGTACACAGTAGGATCTCTTAACAGTGCAACCCATTGTCTGATGCCATTAATAGAGAGACAGGACTTGAATGATATGTTTCTTATTGGTTCCTGCAACAACAACAAAAAAGAAATTGACTTTTACTGAGTTAGTGTGGGCATTCCTGATTTCTTGCAAGCTGCTGTAATTTCACAATTTCAGCTAGATGTATGTATGTTATGTTTTAAGCAATGCAAAATGTAAAATACAAATGTAATACTACTTTGAAAGCACATTAATATGCATCAATATTTGGAAAATGCATTTTGGGCACCAGACTGACCCATTAAATATCGTTTTTAAGTAAAATCAGATTGTTCTTTGAATCAAAGACTGGTCCAACTGGTTAAAAAGCATACATAGGAATGAGACAACAGACAACAGATTGTAGCTGAAACACTATATGTGTTTAGTAAAAAATGTTTTCATACAAAGACACATGGTTTCTTAATGAAGGCAAATAAACTATTACAACTGTCAGGTTCTTACCAATGACTGACCTCTGAAACAAGTGAGTCTATTGTATTATAAGAAAATAAATAATTGAAGAAATTAAAACTTCCTAAACCAAATAGAGGGGGGGGGGGGGGGAATACTTCTGCTTTTATTTCTCAAGTTCTGGATAATGTTAACCAATATCTGGATTATTTAATTCACTCTATACAGGAACTCCAGAACTGACATTTTCAGTTACAATTCCAAATTAACCTTTTATATTCTAAGGAAACTACAGAAGGACATTACAAAAAGAACAAAATGTTGCTTTACCTGACAGATCCTAAAGGGATAGAGACAAATGTAGGGGTTTCATTTATGGAATTGTGGAAAGGGCTCACTTATTAATAGAAAAGGAAATGACACATTTATATAATAAACCTGATTGTATTTCAAAATAAGGTCTTTGAAACAATGAAAGAGACCAGGTGAAGATTTTGTTGTGGACTTTAAAAGATATGCTATGGTCACTTAGCTGTGGTTGGAATGATGCTCTAAAGAATCAATGCTTACCTCGGTCAGCTTTAAAGGACCGGCGTTTCTGAATCATTGGAAGATGTTATCGTCATAAACATTCCATTGGACCAAAGGAAAAGAAAAAGAAGGTCTGAAAAGGGAATCAATTCCCTTTCATGGAGACAAGATCCCCTACTTTTTCTACCCAAGAAAAGTAAAGACACTGAATACATCAAAATAGGTTTATTTAAAAGACCATTATCAGAAGAAGAAAAATCGTTGAGAAGAAGAGCTAAATTATGTCTATATTGAAAAAAATCCAGGCAGTTCTTCTATTCTTTCCCTGTTCAAATATCTTCTGATGTTTTCTCTGTTTATTATTCTTCTTAGGGTTTTTTTCTCCTTCAGTTGAATGACCATTCAATTGAATTCTAGACTTTGGAGCATGTACTTGTTTTATGGACCAGTAGTTTATAATAAAGAAGAACACTGCTTTCACTAAGAAACAGAATCTGTGACAATAACACTTATTGATGGTTCTGAAATAATAAGTGGATCTTTTGAGCATGAAACTGGTCTTTTCTGTTATCTAAGGGTCGAATAACTATCTTTTCATGTAGTCTCATCTCCCATACACCCTATTATCGTAGGGATCAAATGGTTTAAAAATCTGATCCTTGTATTAATTTGGAAAATATCTGATCCTTGTATTAATTGGAAAAATTCCTCTATTACCTTTCTAACAGACTATTGTCTGGAGAATTGTAGGAATTAATTTTCTTTAACATGTATGCTAATGGAGACTCCCGAAGCTGATATACTCCATGCATATGTTCATTTTTCATCTCTACAGTAGCAAAGAAGCACAGTTTTACCCCAGTATGGAAAATATGACTTCTGCACAATCAGACATGCTTGTGGTCACTCGGTCACTTGTGGGGAGCTCTTTTTGCATCCTCATTTCACCTCCTTTGTGCTGCTCCTCACAGTCTTGTTACCCAGTCCTCATCTCCAACTTGATTGTACTTCAAATAAATTAGGACCTCAATTTACTGGACCATTTGAGATTATAAGAATAATATTTCCTGTCTCCTTCAAAAGTTGACTTCTTCATATAAAATTAATTCAGTATTCTATTTATGTCTTCTCAAGCTTTTTATACAGGAATCCTTGATTCCTTGAACATTAGGCCATCTCTCTTATCTACTCCTCCACCTTTGCTTTGATAACTGCACTTTCATGTTCCTTGTTCATGGAACAACACACAAATTGCCTGAACAAGACCTATAGTATATCTTGGAGATTGATGATTCCAATATAGCTATAGGAGCCATCTTACACAAAGTGATAAAACCACCCAAAATATACACCTGTATATTTCCTTTCAAAAAAGTTTTACATGGCTGACGTTAATTATCATGTTGGTAAAAAATAACTCCTTGCTATTAAAATAGCATTTGAGAAATGGAGGCCATATACCGAATACCCAACTCTTGCATATAAATGTCATAAAAATGTATAATACTTAAGGACAGCTCATCATCAAGCCCATTTATATTACTTTCTATAATGATTCAAAATAAATACAAATATTATGCTGACCTAAATAAAAATTTCCTAACAAGGCATTTTTGATAAGTGAGAAAGTGAACCTTGATTCATTAGACCACATGAGAATATTAAAATCATATGTCATACTCCATCATAAAGATCCATTCAGTATTCCATATATGTTTTCTCAAGCCTTTTATACAGGAATCCTTGATTCCTTTAACATTGACCAGCTCTCTTATCTCCTCCTCCACCTTTGCTAGTTGCAAGCGCTGAAGAATTTGAAATCAAATTCATCGTGAATACATGAATCAGAAGGTATACACCTGAGTTCCTTGTTTTATGAAAAGAATATGGACCAGATGAAAATTCTTGGGAACCTCTGAAGCTCAGATTGTGTCAAGGTGGATCTCCAAATTTCATTGTTTACAAACCTTCTGGTTTGAGCTCCAGAAGGGCCTTTTAGGAGGGAGTACTGTACTTGCCTTGGATATATATATATATATATATATATATATATATATATATATATATATATATATATAAATATATATATCAACTCTCATTTTAATTTATGATTATATTACTATACTTATTGAAGTTTTCTTTGTTTTTGGAGATCCTTGTGAAAATCCGGGAAAGGATAAAAGTTAATAATATTATTCAAACATTTAATGCAAGTTATCTGTTGTAATAATACTAATTCGCGATGGGCCTCCGCCACCTTGCAGCAATAATTGGTGTGGGGTGTATATGACACTGAACACGTCTTCCACTGATTTACTATGTGGCTCACGACTGAGACATGCACACACCAGTTGCAAAGGGTGAAGGCCAGCAGATCATGTCTTTCTTGACAGAGCTATGGTCCTCTACATATAACTCTTGCACAGTTTGTGCACCATTCAAATGACACTTTTATTGAGGCAGAAGTGGTTCATGATTTGACTGGTATGTGATGCACAATTAAGATAAAATTACAGTGGTCACAGTGGTCACAGTCATTAAAAACAACCATATTAAATCATATGCTTTTAATTCAAGTAGTAAAGTAGTGAAAAAAAGACTTTGGTTGTCAATTTAACTGCTTACATTTGCAAATGTGATAAAACTGTGACCCTGAAAAAACTATTTCAAAGTGAACTCTTTTCTTAGTTTTTAATCAGTTTAACAAGTAATATTTTACATTTCACTGATTGATATGATAACTGGAACTTGCTCTACTGTAAATAGAAACCATTCTACTATGTACAACTGAGTATAATCTCCTTTACAAAACATCTCAGTGATTGAAATGGCATTGTCCCAAGTATATTTACCATTTTTCTACTGTTGAAGTTATGCTAAACATTTCAGACTTTATACATCATATCTATATCATATAGTCACTGAAAGTGTTTTACAATGTACCTTACATTCATTTCACTATGTTAATGCATACTTTTGATTTTAATATCTCTAAGCGATATTAAAGTATAATTAATATACATACTTTTTTTTCTTAATTGAAAGCTATCTTGGCATACCATGATTCCTCATGTTTATGAATGTTACAAAATAAGAGGGGATTAAGGAGGACCAACAAATGAAATAAAACAATTGTAGGACCTACAATTAAGTCTGCTGAGATGGACAAAAAGCGTCAGGTGTTTGTTATGTTTTTGTGGTTTCCTGTGATGCCTATTTTAATCGTTTATATGGAATAAAGAATAAACATTTTCATTATCCCCGTTTTGAGCTGTCTTATCAATATACCTGGATTTGTTCTTTTTCATTTGTTGCTTACCATTAAGGTTGGGTAGGGGCCGACCCTGGGACCACAAAGAGCCATCAGCTACCAATTTAGATACCTTTCCATGTGTGTATTTTGGGATTAAGGAGGACCTCAAGTAAAAATGTAATGGTGCTATGGATCTTCAAAAACCATTAACACAGACATTTAAGGGTCAATCAAATGTGCTCTGAAATTCAGTTTCAAGTGTGCCTCTGAAGTCCGGATGGATTTGGAGCACATCAGGAATACATCAAGAACCAAATTATGAGCTTCCCAGTTTGCCCACACTGATATCTTCCGAAACTAATACACCTGAACCGAAGTGGTAGCCTCAAACGCACAGTTATATCCTATGGGAGATTTTGGACACAGAATAAAATAGCCAGGAAATCCTACCGAACACCCATAGCCCGGGTTCATGAAATGAATACAGACGACAGGTGCAATCAACTGAAACCCACTGTTGAGGAATGTTTGCATATATAATGAACACTTGTCCAGATGAACATTTGAGAGCAGGATTAGCAGCCAGCAGGCATTATAAAGAAAAATCTCATAATGGTAAGCCAGTGATCAGGGCAGGGATCAGGACAGTAGAAGCATTAGAAGGGGAAAGCATGGCCCATAAAGTATGAGCAGAGTTTCTTAGTGGAGGAGAACAAACTATTGATACATAAGCTGTGCCAACACTACAACCATGTGATATGCAAAGTGCAGAGATACAGGGCAAACTTGGGAGTTAAGAGAGAACTAAAGCACGCATGAAGAGGGCAAATCATAAGATATAACTGCAGAATTAAAGAGACAAACTGAGGTACATATATAACACAGGGCAGCATACAGAGGACTCGGCAAGGACTAAGGAACACAAGAGATGGAGTGAGGAGCCAAGATCCTCAGACACTTCTGAAAGGGAATAAGTTGGGACATGGGGACAGGAAATCAGAGCTGATATTTTCAGGTGCTTTAGGGAAAGAGGGCAACTGAACATATACATACAAACATAAATATAGAAACTAACTTAATACGCCGAGATGATAAACAATGAAGATTTAGTTAAATTAAGGCAATAAATGTAATCTTGTCAACCAGTGTCAAGGTACCTCGCAATCCGGCAAGCCCCTAAATATACAACTTATGATAAACTAGTTTCATTAATAACAGAATATACAGACTTACACTACACAGACAGACAGGACATATAACAAACCTGAAGACTGGAGGCTGCAGGATTGCAAAAACAGACAGCTTGCTACTCTGGGGTCAAACCAGGTAGGTGATGCTCTGTTGCCAACTGGGCAAGTGCTGTACTGGGAATGTGCTGCTCTGGGGCTAACTGGGCAGGTGCCACTCTAGGGGCTGAGCAAGGCAAGGGTCTCATTCTGTGGCCGAGCAAGGGAAGGACGTCACTCTGTGGCTGAGCAAGGGAAGCGTCACCATGTGACTAGGGAAGTACAAGGAACAGAGGTAAAGGAGCAGGCATAAATAATTAGCAAGAAAGGCATAAAGGATACAAAAATAGCTGGATAAAACTTGGGTGAGTCTGAACACGGGTTGGGGCCAGAGACCAATACATGCATGTCACCTGTAGTAGAAATATGTGCATTAGGTAGGGCTTCATTCATGATAGAGTGAATTGCATGGAATTGTGCATGGAGATCTCCTGAATAGCTGACTTGAAGCATTCTGAATATCAGCAGCTCGTCAGAATGATTACAACGCGGCTATTATAGTATGAACTTAGGAATTCTATTCTATAATACATGCAATGACTTATTTAAAGAATGAAGCCAAGTGAAAGTGTTGATGTGATGTTAAGACATAAATGTATGTATGTAGGCATATGAAGTCTACTTTAGCGGGTTTATAGCTGATTTCTCCTGCTTACATCAGGAGAATTGAAACCAAATTCAGAGCATGTTTGGGTTTTATTGTGCCATAAGGTATTCGAAAATCTATGGCTTTCAAAGTCCTGATGACTGGACGCCTCTAATGCTTCTGTTCTGGAATGACCCAAATTCAGACATACCAAGTGGCCGCATCTCAGAGATTTGTGAAATTCGGCTAAAATCCCTGACCAGAATACAATTCGGGACTAATCAGTGTATGTTAAGTCATCCCTTTGGTCTGTCCCTACCAGAGATTTCTGCTTACACTTAATTGATTTCATTAGGGCTCTTTAAAGAGGCACTAAACTTTAAATAAACTTTTTTTTTATAACGTTTAGCTTGTTTTATGCTGTGATGAGAACAATGTTGCACCTATCAGACAAGCAAAAACAGGTTTCTTTATTTTTTCGAAACTATCTTTACACCCAGGTTTACTAAGTAAAAATGTACAAAGAGAAAGTAGGAGGAGCACAAAATAAACAAAACTATAATATTACAAAAATACAAACGTTTATTAGAAAAATAGATACATAAAAATAAATTTACTCTACATAATGCAACAAATGAGCAAATAAGCAAAAGCAACAAATACTTACACATAAAATGAAAGAAGCAAATGGTACAAAATGAGATAATCTAACAACAGGAGATAGACAGGAGGGACACACTGCGCAAAAAAGGTCACCTACGTTTCGGCTAAATAGCCTTTATCAAGGAGACCTAAAGATGGATTACACAGGCAGGCATAGGTATAGGACAGAAATCGTGGGAAAACAAAACAAATACAAATGATTGGATAATAAGGGTAATTAACATACAATGTAAGCACAATGCTGAATATACACGGGGATCCCTGATGACGGCCGCCATATTGACACACAGTGCGGCGTGATTACGTCACTTTATCAACCAAAATGGGCAAACAAACTGTATGTCCGTCATGTCAAAGATATGGGCAATGGGCTTAGATGCATAGACAGACCTATTACAGTAATATCAAATAAACTGGAAGGATATATGGTAAACAGAAAAGATAAAGCTAAAAATAACGAAAGAAAAAAATACAGTAACCTTTTTGATACACAAATGAAATACCAAATTCAACGCAAATGCAAAAAAAAGAAAAGAAAAAACAAAAACTGTTTAAGTATAAACATATAATAGGAAAACAATAAAGCAAAGAACAAAAAAGAATTAATGAAAATAAAATATTAATATTCGAAAAATGTAGGGAAAAACTGCAAAGTGGCTTCCAGCCACATAATGTAGCAAAAGGAAAAGGACTGTTTCATGCATACTAAAGCAGCAAAATAATAAAAAAAAATATAGACAAAAAGAAAAGGCATTAAAGTAACTACACAAAAATGCAAAAGAGTGAAAAATAAAAATAGGAAAGCTTATTTAAAAACTATTACAAACACATACAGCATAACAATGTACACATACAATGTATACAAAACAAACGTTTATCATACAAAGAAAGAGGAAAGAACATCATAAATCCAATACACAAAAGATAAGTTGACACTAGTTAGATTAACAAAATAACACCCAATCCAGGGACTGTGTCGCAAAATTCTTGGCCGGCTCATCCATATCATGAACTGCAACCATAGAAATACACAGCTGGAGGTGGAAAAAAAGAGCAAATGTATGTACCAACAAAGAAGAGTAATGCAAATTCGGAAATATAGATAACCAGTTACCTATGCGCATTGAAGTCCAGTTATAGGGGCAACATATAATATATAAAGCACCCAAACTATAGAGTAAAATCCTAAGATGTCAAGAACAAGGAACATAGTTAGAGGAAAACCAATAAGTCCCTCTCTTTATTCAACCCAAATGGGTAAAGTGTTTGTAGGGTATAGATCCAAAGAAGCTCTCTGCATTTGAGCATAGTAACCCTGTCAATCCCTTCAGTGCGTACTGGAATAAGTTCGATCGCAAGGAATCTCAATTGCGACACACCATGCTGTAAACTGTTGAAGTGGCGAGCCACTGGAGACTTCTGATTACTTGTACGTTTAGCACACACTAAGTAAAAATGTTTAGACTACAGGAGACATTTTTTAGACCATGTAAATAGCTTAGAAATAATAGTAAGGCCATGTTATTTGTTAATTAAAAACATGGCTTTATGACCTGTTTCTTGCAATACCTTATTCAATAGATTTGTCTTAAATAATTGCAATATCGACCTATCTAAAGTTACATAAATATTTAGTAACACCATTTTTTCATAATTATACTGCAATTTTATTTTTTATTGTATGGCTAATTCCTGTCCACAAATCACCACATGTATTTAACATTAAAAATGTATAAAAGCATTACTAATTAGTTTATTGATTGAAGATTGAGGAGAAAAATCTAGTGTGAAGATATTGATAAAGATTAAAAAACCCTTTGATTTTTTATTTTTTTATTTCAACATATACATTCATTAAAAGTTAGTTTATTTGCTCTTCTTATATTATGGATTAAATTTGTAATGCTATGTACACAAATCAGCCATAACATTATGAACATTGAGAGGTGGTAAGCTGGCAGAGGCAGTGTGATGCTTTACAAAACTTGCTTTTTAAAGAGAACTTTATATATCCAATTTACTTTCCTGAAGTTGTAAACAGACTATGCATGGTCTTTTAGACCATGCTCCCATGTGTGCAGCGGGCGGCAGGAGTTCATTTTTGGTAGGGAGGTACTGCCCCTGGTTATTGTAATGTCCACAATGATGTGGTTGTTGCCCTAGCGGATAGAAGGCTTTCCGCAAGGGTTAAAATTGCCCTCATTGACAGTGTGTAGAGGTTACTCTTGCGGACAGAATGTTGTCCCTGAGGGCCAAAAATTGGCAGGACTTTATCCTTAAACCTGGGCACAGTGCCATTAGGTGAACCACAGCTGCTGCTGCTTTGACTGCAGCTGTGGGAGAGCTGGCAGCTGAAGATATGGAGCAGCTTCTTGAGGAGTTGAAGAGAAGGGCTTTTTCAGAGTGGTCGAGCTGACTGGCTCCTGAAGTGCCTGTCCATCGCCCTTTCCAGTTCAGAAGCTCATGAATGCATTATCAGGCTGATCCAGATGAAGAGGAAGCTGCTGAACAGGATATCTCAGATGAGGCTGAGGTCTCAGTGACCAGGAGAGGCAGGAGCATATCATTAGACCAAGAAGAGTCTTCTCACCATTGTCTACCAGAGGGAGCAAGAGTAAGAAGCTGCAAAGAAAACTGAAATAAAAAAGAAGTAATTTGAAGATGGGCAAGTGCCAGCCATCTATGCAGGTGAACAAGCAGGTACTTCTTGTTCAATTTATCTCATTGAAGGCAGAGTGGATGGCTGGATGGGAGAGTGCCTCCCTGGGGTTTATGGGGATAAACTAGGGAAGGTGCCGGGTGGCCTCTTACACAACCATTAGGGGCAGTTCAGGTAGTCTGGCTCAGGCTTGTGTACACAGTAGCGTCAGTGAAATTTTCCTGACAGGAATACTGTGCCAGTTAATGAAGCCTGTTTAAAGGAAGCTATTGAGTGCAAATATTCGCTGCTAGGGTATCAATTGATGGGTTTAAATTAAAGAGAACTTTTGGAATGAAGAGTTTGAATACAGTTGAGCTCTTTTGCCAGCTTCCAAATATTTTTTTTTTAAGCAGAATAAAGATGATGACAGGAAGTATCCAGTTTCTAGATCGTTAAAGAAAATGACTAGTGATTGTCTGCATATATGCTAATGTATATTGTCAACATCATTCTACCAGGGCGAGTGGGCTTTTCCAACACTGTGAGGCTTTTTTGGAGGCATACAAGCAATGTGGATGATTGGCCTGGTACAACTATGACAAGCTATTTGGTCATAAATTATTGGAACATAAAATACTCAAATGGTGGGAAAGGACGTGACCAGTTTGCTGCCCAGCAGAATACCTTAAGGCCAATACAGGTTGTTTTTGTAATGGGTACTGAAGAGGGTATCCATCGTGCAGACATGGCTCAGCAGTTTGGTATTCCGCTGGCACTTGCAATGATGGTGCTGCTTACCACTTGCCTGCAATTACTAGGAATTACTAGAAATAATGGAGTTCTGACTTTCCAATGACAAAATTAATACATTGAGAAATGGAGTTATAAATGTATTTAATGTTGAGAAAGTAACTAGTAAGAAATTACAATCTGTTTTGAGACTGCTGAATACTGCGACATGGGTGATACCAAAGAATAAAACTCTTCCTCTGAAGACCGGCTTGTTTCATTTAGCTAATAAGCAGAGACTGTACTTCAGGATCATGTCAACACAGAACAAAACATAATTGGACAATCTCCATTATAATGTATCCTTCATTTAATCGTAATTTAATTATGTAATAGGAGTGGGAACACATACTTAGTATGACAGATAAGAAAAGACCTTACACATTTCAAGATGTCACCCACTCTTAATCTTAGGCAAACATCTGCCATCCAATTGTGTTTTGTTTTAGTTTGTTACAGTATCCTGACGTCTCTCAATATCAGCTATTCTATGTGTTGTATACAACAAATGGTTGGCCCAGTGTCTTTTGTTGCCACATAGACATAATTATTAGTTCACAGTAGTTCCCCTTTTAGTGAATAGATACCATAGTGAAACCTGTCCTTCTATTCCATCAATATATTTGCTTGACATGTGTTTCATATCAATATTCATACCTTTATCTACTTGGAATTCATGTATTATTGTCCTGTGTTAGAATACAGTTTATTTTCCAGTTTGTTATTTAATTTTGAATATACAAATAGATTTTTCATATTTATATTTACATTTTTCTCCTCAACAGCATTTCACAACATTTGTTACACAATGTACATTTGTATCAGCTTCCCTTGTTAGCCTGACTAGTAGAATTGTGCAAAATCTAATTTTCTTATAATTTGATATTTGCATCATGTTAATACATACACATTTTACAGTTAGAATTGTATAGTAAAATTCTGTTCATGTATTAATAACAATAATAATGTAATACATGTAATTTCTGTTGGAAGGATTTAAGGTACAACACCTTTGGTTTCTTAAACGTAAACATTCTTACCTCAGAGTAAAATTGGAATGGTTATTTACACTTATATATTTAATGTAACACTTTCTAAATGTGACTGTAATTCTAATTAGGCTTAAAAAATACTATAAGTATTATAAAATGTATCTCTTATTTACTTGACATATACTTTGTATGATTCCTGTGTGTGTTACTAGATTATTTAACTGTGTTGCCTGGATATTATACAAACAAATCAACAATAATTATTGGACCATTACATTTGATGATAGTATGGCTGCAATTAAAAATTAATTTTGAAAACAAAAACCCTTAATCTTAATTTTCAAGTTCAGAGAAAACTGGATGACATAAGGTTTAACAATCAACACAGACATAGTTTATGTGACCAATAATATTTTACACGGTATATAAATGTATTATTAAAAAAAAGTCCCAGGTGATTATTACATAGGCACTCAATATACTAGTATATGGAATGTAATGTTCAATGATTTTATCTAACAATCATCTAATATAACCTTACATATATCAAAGCTGTGAAGCGGAGACTGGATCTTAATGTGTCAGGTTGCATACAAATACCTGTAACTAACTCTGACAACTACTCTTGTTATACTTGTCTTTTAGCATTGTATAATGGCCTCAAAAATAGTACACATTGAAATACTTTATCACTTCCACTGGACAGGCAATAGATGTCAGTCTACTTTGTTTACCTCCTCTGTTGGAAAGCATCATTTTTTTTCTTACATTTAATGACAAGTGACTGCATCTGACCTGTTCTGAGAAAGCTCTAATAATATCTCAGTCCAGCTCTGGGTCTCATTAAGGCAGAAGGAACTGTCATGCAACTTTGAATGTGCAGTAAGTGTAGAGGTAAAGATGGGAAAGTATGAAATATATTCTTCCTTCACGTATTGGCACAAACCTGATATTTTGTGCCAGAAAATATAATTAAGCAAACATTCAGTATGAAAACTGAAAAGTCTCCTCCAAAATCTTAGGATTTGAAACAGGTTGTCTAATGATTTCTCTGTATTTCTCAACAAATATCAACAAAATATCAAACTTTCAGAACATGGAATATGAAATGAGTTTTTGCTGTTATTAGTAATAATACTACTAGTACTAATAATATAAAATTAGTAATAAAAGACATGATTCCAAAGAAAAAAAAATCAATCAGCGGTAATAGTCTTGGATAGAAATTAACTTTTCTTTTCTATTTCTTTGTCTCTGCAATATAACTCAATAGATATGAAATCTGATTTTAAAGCCACTTACAATTATGATTTGTCATATAATTAAAAACATGAACTGTTTTTAATAAAAAATGATTAACACAAAAGTATTTGTCTTTAAAGATAGATAAGAATCGATGTAAATATTACCCAATTATATAATAAACTTAACATGCATTGTAATACATGCTTCTCATTCAAAATACTGGTTGGTATAATATTCTAAATACAAAACTATATATATATACCAAAAACTATATATATAACCATTAAGATCACAGCTAAATAAACAAGTATACATGGATTTAAAGTACTTTATTTGTTTGTATTTAATTATTATTAATTATTATTTATTTAAGTTTCATTTCCTAGTCTACATCATACTATACTTCTTGTACAAAATATTGATTACTGTATTGTATCTAGATAGTGAAATATGGTACTACATATGGGAAAAATAGATATTGTAGAACTACTATAGCATAATAAATTGTGTATAATATATAATATATAATTAATGATAACTGTATTGTTTTTAGTGAGTATTTAGGTGATTAATGGAATTGCAAATATATACAATATATAGTGATATAGATAGATGCTCTTTGTACCTCAAGCCTTAAAGGTGTAACTTCACTAGGAAATAAATGTTTAAGTGTTATATTGGCATAACATCATTAATACATTAATTAATATATATCAGAAATGGAGTCTTGTTAGATGAAGTAACAGTGTATGAATCATTCTTAAATATGCTCAAATAAGAAAAAATGCCATATTAGGTGTATTTAAAATATATATCATTAAGTATTATTTAAATCAATTTATTAGAATATGCATAGTAGAATTAGGCTAGAAAATGAACAGTAATGAATCAAGTAGTCTTTGTAAGCTGATAAATAATTTATTTATTTATTTTTAAAGGTATGCAAACCATGACAGAAGGACACAGTAGAGCATTGCATCCTGTGGGGGGCAATCTCAGAAAAATGCTTAATATAAGAATGAGAACATCAGCAGCAGTAGAGTGTAGATACTGTCTGGAGTTTATTTGGGGAGTATTTGGAAATGAGAGAAGAGATGGAAGGACATTCAAGACAGAATTGCAAACAATTAGAAGTTAATGAATGCATGTGCAGGAGCTTTTGTTGAATCACACATTTGGAGGTTGTGACTACAAGTTACATGTTTAGAAAAAGTGTTGTATAACAAAAAGTGTTGTATAACAAAAAGTGTTGTATAAAATAACACCAGGACAGGTAACTCGTGGAGTTGGTATAAACAACATGCCACTCAACATAAGAGAGATCATTAAAGGAGTATCAATGTTAAAATTATAAAATCGAATGTCTGTCTTTGGAAGAAGATGGAGAAGAGACAGGTAGTGATACAATAAAAGTGAAGGTGTATATGAAATTGAAATGGCACTTAGCTTATACAGGTTTTGCTGTTTCAGACTTGTGTTGATCTCAGTACATAGAATAAAGCACAGAAAAAAATACTATTGTGCAGATGGCCAAAGTCCAAACTTTAATATATATCCACTCCCCGTTTGTGTGTCACTCACTTGGTTTAGAGCCACACAACCCGGCTCTTAATATGAGTACGATAGGTTGAACCTCCTGTGTATGCCACAAGAAGGGGGTAAGGTGGCAGGAGTATAAAAGAAAGGAAGATACCCACGTCTAGTGTAAATTTAATAGAAATAAATAATATCTACTTACATTTAAAATCAGTATATTGTGCCACCAATATAAGGTTTCGCTGTGAGGTAGTCTCAACTATCAAATATGAAGGAAACGGTATATCTGTGTACTTCTGGTCGCTTTGGTGTGTAGACATCTTCCACTACGAGTTTCGATGAAGACGTGAGCTTCTTCAAAAGGCGCATGCTCATAGTTACTCCTGCCATCCTTATATCTCCAGATGCTTGCTGTTGATTGGTTGATTTAGTTGGTTGATTTAGAGACAGGTAGTGATATGGTCCAGAAATGTAGGGAACATGTTAGTGGGAGGTTATTTAATGATTGTCAGCATGCAGGTGGTATTTGAATCTAAAATATGTTATCGGTTACTGAGGGATGACTGTAAAATGAAAACAGAAAATGACTAATGCAGCAGCCCAGTGATGGGAGTGAGCGCAGGACTTTTCTTTCTGCATTTGTATCAATTTTTTGTATTACTCAGCCTTGTTACAATGCAGCTGCCCATCCCATGTGTTCCCTATTAAGGGTTAATAATGTATAGGGGTGTTTATAAAAAAATACCCCTTTCTGTCTCATTAGAGATTTTTGCCAGAGGCTCAAAGAACCAAGGTGAATGGTTAGAGTTAGGACCCACCAAGGGGGGTCTGCCTTGATGTTGGCAGGTGGGCTCATCCTCTCATGGCCATTGGAGGTAACTAAAAAGCCTCCATTTGTTTTAAAAATACATAGGGATAAAGGAGAGAGCACAGGTAACTTGTTTTTCTTTGGTTTTTACTATATATTGGGGCTGATGTGTACTGTAGTCGTTGCAGCCGCCCAGTGATGGGAGTGAGCGCAGGACTTTTCTTTCTGCATTTGTATCCATTTTGTATTACTCAGCCTTGTTACAATGCAGCCGCCCATCCCATGTGTTCCCTATTAAGGGTTAATAATGTATAGGGATGTATATAAAAAATACCCCTTTCTGTCTCATTAGAGATTTTTGCCAGAGGCTCAAAGAAGCAAGGTGAATGGTTAGAGTTAGGACCCACCTAGGGGGGTCTGCGTTGATGTTGGCAGGTGGGCTCATCCTCTCATGGCCATTGGAGGTAACTAAAAAGCCTCCATTTGTTTTAAAAATACATAGGGATAAAGGAGAGAGCACAGGTAACTTGTTTTTCTTTGGTTTTTACTATATATTGGGGCTGATGTGTACTGTAGTCGTTGCAGCCGCCCAGTGATGGGAGTGAGCGCAGGACTTTTCTTTCTGCATTTGTATCCATTTTGTATTACTCAGCCTTGTTACAATGCAGCCGCCCATCCCATGTGTTCCCTATTTAGGGTTAATAATGTATAGGGATGTATATAAAAAATACCCCTTTCTGTCTCATTAGAGATTTTTGCCAGAGGCTCAAAGAAGCAAGGTGAATGGTTAGAGTTAGGACCCACCTAGGGGGGTCTGCCTTGACGTTGGCAGGTGGGCTCATCCTCTCATGGCCATTGGAGGTAACTAAAAAAACTCCATTTGTTTTAAAAATACATTGGGATAAAGGAGAGAGCGCAGGTAACTTGTTTTTCTTTGGTTTTTACCATATATTGGGGCTGATGTGTACTGTAGTCGTTGCAGCCGCCCAGTGATGGGAGGGAGCGCAGGACTTTTCTTTCTGCAGAAAATGACTAATAATTACCATTTTTACAAAACTGAGAAATGAATACTGGACAAAAAAAAAGTCCACAAATCATGCCTATGAAATTTCCATGGAAAATGGAGACTGTAAAAACCCTGGGTGCCACTAGCCAAATATAATTGATTATAGTATACAATGCTTTTCACAAGGTTTGACAATTCTTTTTATTAAGGTGTTTTCCCCCCAGAGATATATGTTAAACAGATTAATTGGAATCTTATTTCAAATTTAAAACTAAGTATTATTTAGAAAGATGGTAATATAGTCTACAGTATAGCGGGTAAACAAAGTATACACATTTTTTCAAAAAACCCACATAGGAGAGATTAGAAATTACAATTTTAGAGAAATACATGCAGCATATATTGACAGGTTCTAAGTACAAAATACACATAGAAAAGTTCCTAATGGAATCTAAATAAGCAATGGATAGATGCCCAATGAATGAAGAAATGTATGCTTTTGATCATTTCAGTTGGCACATAAAAAATGTTTCCAGACTTTTATATCAATACTTGACTTTTTGCTAAGGAATGGATTTTGCATTGTTATAAAATATATCAAAAGTATTCCCATGTGCTGTTTTGATTCGTGTCTAGTATTCACAATTGTTCTGGGAACTTGCTTTGAAGTAAGGAAAATCAAGTAAAATTATACTGTACAGTTATATAAAGTATATATAAAGTACATATATATATTTAAAAACGTACACACACATATACAAAATAGCAGGCGGCAGCTCTTATCTGAATACTTATATAGATAAAATAATGTGTTCTTCTGAAACTAACAAAAGTATATAGAATGCATAAAGGAATAAGTAAACATCAGCACAAAGCAGGTTAAAGGTTAAACCTATAGTATATTAAATATCTATATGAAATGAGACAAATTGTTGACTCTGTAAGATATATTGGGCTCTATTGTGTGACCTGTAAAGTGTTGGGTAGTGATAAAACATGTGTTATGTAAATTAGTGAATGTGCTTATTTCATTCATGCTGATACTTTAAAGTGTGGAGGGAAGATTGAGTTTGGCAGAGATACTGTGACACTAATCTGGTGCTTTTCAGCGCCTAATTGCTTATACACAGGCTGCGCCGGAGAAACGAGAATTGTGGTACCGTAGTATGCTTTGTAGCATATAGCTTGCATTATTAGCCAAGATTTTGCGTTATCAACGTGTGCACAGTGTTTATAAATAACACCTCATATGTGAGATCTATCACTTTTGGGTGTTCTTGCACTTTTATCACTATTGCACCCTACAGGTACAAAAAGACGTTAAAAAATACACTTGTAGATGCTATTTCCTGCTATTTTCCAGTGTCGGGATGTAATAAAAAAAAAGTTGGCATTATGCATAATAAATGCTTATTATGCCTTTTTGGTACCTTGCCGACACTTTCATGTTTGGGATTTTCCATAAATAACCTTCATTGTGTCATAAGCTAGAAAAACAAACAAACCATGCAAGCGGAAAATAAAGTAATATCACTAAAACATTTGCACATAATTACTATAATTAATTGATTTTTAGTAATTTTGAAATTTTTAAGAATCACCTTACATTTTATCAAGTAATATATGTCTCAAATAGTGAAGAATAAGGTGAAGAAGCAACATCATTTATTTTTTGTTTCTTCAACAGAAATAAAAATCACACCTTCTCTTATGCACTGTCTAACCATATGCTGTGTGCTAAGCAAAATCACAAAAAAACTACGTAAAAAAAGCACAGCAGGTTTTATTTCAGCTCAGCTTTCATTTCTTTTTTTCTCCTTCTGAGTATAAATATATGCAGCAGCAGGAGGCACAAAGACAGGCATGTTCTGTTGTGGCTTTACAAACATCACTTGTACTTAAGGTGACTTTACACCTGCACGCACAGAGAACATCTGCTGGTAGCTTACATAATGCAATGCTTGTAGGATATGATCTCTTGTTGTACTTGAAATACAAAAAAGATTATGTTTAGTTCAAGTCCTTTTAAAAATCTGCCTTAAATTGTAAAATCAAAATTGCATGTTATTTTACAGCAGTCAGTGACTCAAATCTGTATTTGCTAAATATAGTAGCTAGATATTTTTATCTTTTGGTTGTTTAAAAGGAGTGTGTTTACCAGTTTGTTTTCTAGTGTGTGCCAGCCCACAGCAATTATGAGTAAGTGGAAACCCGCATAACTTTGCATCAGCATGGACCCAGTTGAGAGATCAGAAGTGCACAATAGAGATAGCGTCATTTTCGTTGGGAAAGTGGAACAGCTGCTACAGGCACCTGTTCAGGACCTGGGCCAGCTGCTTCTTTTGACTTATGTAAAGGCAGCACTGACAGTAAAGTTGCGGTTAGTAGATGGGCATTTTGAAAGAGAGTCGGTTTATAGACTTTTGGTTTATGGAATGTATGTAATGCTATTGGCTTTCTATAAACCGAAAAAGAGTTGAAATAGGTCAGTTCGTATGAATGGGGACTCTATTTCGGTTTAAAGAATGCCAATAGCATTTACTACATACATTCCATAAACCGAAAGTCATTCATTATGTCGGTTTATGGAATTTATATAATGCTATTGGCTTTCTATAAACCGAAATAGAGTCCCCATTCATACGAATTGACCTATTTCAACTCTATTTAGGCTTATAGAAAGCCAATAGCATTACATACATTCCATAAACTGAAAGTCTATAAACCAAAAGAGAGGTCAATTCATACGAATGAATAAAACGAAACAAAAATAATGAACGAATTTCATCTGAAACGAATGCAGTAATGAACGAAATTCGTTTTGGACGAAATAAATAACATTTTCGTCTGAAAACGAAACGAAAATTTTAGTTTTGCACATTTCTAAAGTACACAATGTGTAGACATATGCGTTACTCTTTCAGATCTGCTATCCTTACAAAAAACATGCCTTAAAATACATTTGAGTAATTGCTGTTCTGATAACAATATTAAAAAAAGTACTTTGATCCAATGGATACATGGAATAAAAAAAAATCCCCACTGAAGCCATTTCTAATTAAGCCTCAAGAGGAACAAAAATTATTCCTTACTGACTCCAAAAAGCAATCATATTTCTTTCTGGATCAACAGCCTACTTGTATTTAAATTAATTGCCGTAACCTGGTACACAGGTTCCTTTTTTTTTTTTTGCTAAAATAAGATATTCCACTTTATCTTGAAGTTATCTAATGTACATGCCAAATCCTCAGTAACAAATTCCTCCTCTTTACTGTCCTAATTGTAAAGAACCCTTTCATATTTCGAAGGAAAATTATTTTTTTTTATAATCTCAAGGGATGACCTTATGTCACCAGTACATGGGTTTCATTGAAATTTTTCCCAGAAAGTTATTCATGTTGACCTTGAATACATACATCTTCCTGTAGAAGATATATGCATACTATATTTTGCTTTCATTAGTAAAATGCCCTGCTCACTCATGAATTTCCATACATTATATGGATGTTTTCTATTCTTCCTGGGCACATTCTAAATTGTATTACAAATATTATATGAATTTATATTTACATATACCAATAATTTTCCTCATTTATTTATAATCCTTTTTTAATCTTATATAATACCAATTCTCATAGGGGACAACTAGAAACCATCATGCCACATACCACCATACATCCACAGTTGTGCATATACCCCACTTTTCATGGTACTACATGTGCACTTTCCAAGCCCTGTCCTGAGCATTGCATACATCTCATACTGTGCAGCACCTGGTGTCATAGAGTTGGGGAGAGTTTGGTAGAGATTGTCCATCATGAATGATATTGGCTCTCTTGAGGCATTACACTATCATAAAAAACATTTTCAAGCCTCCACTACTTTCTCCCCTATTTCACCTAATTCTAGATATCGAGTAAGATCCCCCAAGCCCAGATACTCTGCCAAAGAGAGAGAAGTTTTTTTAGGGATGGGGCCATTCCAAAGAGATGATCTTCGAAAAGAAAGAGAAACAGTAAAATGGGATCTTACCAACAGATACGCTCCCCTATCCCAAACACCAATGAAAGGAGAAGTACAGGCATAGAGGATGTAGAGGAGGGGGAAATAGACTCAGATTAACTCCATCAAAAAAGGGTATCTTTAACCTCTCAGGAATACCTCTCAAAGGAGAGGAACTAACCCTACTTTCAAGGGGTTTAAAATTCGCCCCAAACAAGAGACCCGATGTATTTTCCACATTTATAGATGCCCAAAAATTTGTAAGAAATCTTACATTTAAAAGATATTTCGTAAAAAATAAAGATAAAATGACCACTACCCCCACCCCATCCAATGAAAATAGCATTACTCACACTAGTCAATATATTCATTCAGGCCTAAAACCCAAATCCAAATTTTTTCCCTCATGGGATAAAGGCGAGAACATAAAAGTCTTTGAGGATATTTTTATAACAGAACTTGATAAGATCTGCAAGGATGCTGGCCCTAAACATAACCTCACCAAAAAAGAAACACGAAAGACAAAACACAAAGACAAACACGAAATCATCATTAAACAAGCAGACAAAGGAGGTGGAATAGTCATCTTAAAAAGAGAAGATTACATACAAGAGGCAAAAAGGCAACTTAATGACAATCACACATACACAAACCTGAAAAAAGACCCCACCAATTTATATAAACTGGAAGCCTATAGCTTCCTACAGAGAGCACAAAAAGAGGGCATTTTAAATAGGGAAGAATTCCTTTATGTGTACAGAGAATTTCCTAAAATCCCAGTGTTATATCTTTTACCAAAGATTCACAAATCTCTGGAAAACCCTCCAGGTAGACCAATCATCAGTGGAATAGGATCCTTAACTTGCAACCTATCCGAATATATTGATCATTTTTTACAAAAGTATGTAACCCAAGCCCCCTCATATTTAAGGGACACCGGCCATTTACTCCAAATTATAGACGAAATCACATGGTCTACTGACTATATCTGGGCCACCATTGACGTCACTTCTTTGTACACTGCCATCGCACACGACAAAGGCATTCAGGCAATAAAAAAAGTTTTGGACTCCGATCACACAATACCAGAAAAACAAAAGATATTTATATTAGATTGCATCTCATTTATTCTCACTCACAATTATTTTACTTTTGAAGGAGACTTCTTTTTACAAATCTGCGGAACAGCCATGGGCACCAGATTTGCTCCAAGCTACGCCAACATCTTTGTAGCAGACTTGGAGAAAGAGACCTTGCTGGGAGGCGAATATGCAGAGAACCTGGTGCTCTGGCGCAGATACATAGATGACATTTTAATAATTTGGAAGGGCTCGGAATTTGATCTTATTAATTTCATTTCATCTTTAAATACCAAAAATCATGGCCTGCATTTCACTTCCACTATACACAAATCCCATATAAACTTTTTGGATTCAACCCATATAAACTTTTTGGATTTGACCTTATCGGGATCAGCAGACACCATTACAACCAAATTTTTTTTTAAACCCACAGACACAAATGGCTTCATCAATTATCGAAGTAGCCATCATACAAAATGGCTAAACAATATTCCAAAGGGACAACTAACCAGAATAAAAAGAAACTGTATGTCTGATTTTGATTTTACATCCCAAGCAAAATCCTTGAATAAGAAATTTAAGGAAAAATGATATCCAAATCACTTATTGGAAAAAAGTTTAAAAGAAGTTAGTGATACAGACAGAAACACTTTAATAAAAGGTAAACTAAAATTTCAGACGAAGGATAACATCACCACAAAATGTCCTTTCATCACCCAATATAATCCACAAGCCAATAAGATCAAAAAAAGTTGGATAAATTGTGGCCGATCCTAGTGGGCGATGAATTTTTGAAAGAAGTACTCCCTCCCAGACCCACCATCATCTTCAAAAAAGCCAACAATTTAAAATCTATGTTAGCTCCAAGTGCCTTACCACAGATCAAGCCATCAGGCCCAACCCACTTTCTTAGTCAAAAACCGAACGGCTTCTTTAAATGTGGAAACTGTAAAATGTGCAAGCACTTACCTAGGAATACTACCCACTTCAGAAGTAATACTAAAGGGAAAGAATACCATATAAAGAATTTCATTAACTGCAATACTAACAATGTGGTATACCTCATACAATGCCCATGTGGAATTCAATATATAGGGAGGACCATCAGACCACTTAAAGAACGAATCCTTGAACATATGGGAGGTATAGGAGATGAATAAACCAAATTCACCGTACTTAAACATTGCAACAAATGTTCCCTTTTCACTTTAGACAAACTCTCGATAATTGGTATAGACAAAATCAGTCCTCATTGGAGAGGAGGTAATCTCACCCAAAAATTATCCCAAAGAGAGACAAAATGGATACACGAGATGTAAACTCTAGCTCCAAGAGGTCTCAGTATAGATTTGGATATGATGTCCTTCTATGATATCTAAATCCACGCCTCTATTAAGGTGACACATAGGACATGTATCCCCACATACCCCCACATGACACAAGGTTCTATTTCCATTCTTATTTTTATTTTTATTTTTACTTCTCGGTTATCATTTTATCCTTTTCCCTTTGTTATTTACATTACATGTTGTTCTTTTTTCAGATGAACATTCCCATCTCCCTCTCCCCCCCCCCTTTTTTTCCATTATTATATTATTATGGGATGGGAAGGAGGGGAAAACAAAATTAGAGAGGAAATCAAATAAAAATACATCATTCCATTTTTCATTTATTTTATTATTATTTTTATTGTTTGTGTGTACAAAATATATATAAATCTCTTATTATGCATGAAACAATTCATTACTATTATTATATTTCTCCACCTCTATTATGCATGAAACAATTTGTCATGTTATTAATACCATTATATGCATGTTAGCCTGTTTTTTATATATAAACTGAAGGTTCCTGCTCTGTATATTTTCTAATAAAATTATTCCCTTATTGTTTATTTGTCAACCCTGCATATATGGAGCACTTTCCCAGCTCCGTTTTTCTATTAAATGGACCTTCCTCCACCTCTGTCAACACGTGGAACGCAAGAATCGTTGGTGGAACGCATGGTGGAACGCATTGTGGAACGCAAACGTCACTTCCGTCAGACGTTTTCCGTGTACCGGTAGTGAACGTCTTCCCGGCAATGCCTCCACCACACAATAAATAGACGGTGTTTTTCACCGTCCAACATCTATTTTCTCTCCTGAGGAAGCCGGGACTACTTTCAACCCGGAGAAACGCGTTGAGCTGAGCACCACTAGCACCAGACTGGGACTCTTCAACATTCCCCTGTGGACTTACATACAGATGCTTTTATGTATATGGATCCTGTAAGTGTTTCCTCACGTGCAGGCCATTTGTATTGTTAATTTTACTGCTCTATGTATGTCTTTTTGCTTTTATCCCACTATCCCAGATTAAACCTGAAGTTTATACAGAACACACATCTTCTGTGAAGCCTTTTGTTCCCTGGACACTTGTGAGTGTACCTTTACACATCCATTATCCTGCACAGCATCATCTCACAGAGTTGCACTATATATATTTTTTTTTTCTCGTTTCATATATCCCCCTGCGTCACAATCTGCGCCCTCGCTTCTTGACCATTTTTTCCATTTACATATGGCACATTGAGGAGTGCCAAGAGTGGCAGCGTTTACACACTAGGGTATTTACTATTTTTCATTGTATTTTGGTTGAAAACACTATCTTTTTTTGTGTATCACCCAGATAATACAGCCAGTGAAAATACTGAAATAATAGTATATAATATTGTTATGTGGTGCATTTCTCCCAAGTAGATTAATAGCTATTTTGATTGCCCCACAACCAAATTGGCATGTGATAATAGATGATATTACCTAAAAATATAAACCTCACAAAATGTATAATATACACACTCATTCAACTCTTGACAAACAATATCAATTAATTAAATTAAAAAGTTAATAAAAATGTAAATGTGTATGTTAGTATGAGGTAAATAGAAAATATATTAGTTATGTTTTTGAAGAACAGGGTAAAGGAAACCAAATGTGGCTTGATTACTAGTGAACTAGGACTTATCGAAGAGAAGTCGTTAGCAGATGAAGCTAGGAATCAAGATGTATACTGCCCACCAGAGACTCTATCCCATATTCAAAAACTCCATTGAGTGATCTTTAATGAGACATATCTGTTAGTTTTACCCCATATGTACTATTTGATACACTTCCTTTACCTGCCTTTTTCAACATCTTAAGGGTCACCACTATTCCCCACTTCCACTAGTTTGTAAGCTTATGTGCAGGTTCTCTCTATCTCATGCTTGTATTTGATCATGTAACTTAGTCCAAATCTCCCTTTTATTCACTGTACTAAGTGTTGTTTAAATGATTGGTATTATATAAATTAATACTAATCTGATTTAATATCTTTATATAATACAATTCAACTTAAAAAAATATTTTATAACTTACAAATTATTAATTTATACTTTTTTTGCATGTATCACGTTTCAAAATAATGTTGTAAAACTATTTAAACTAATAAAAACTATGAAAATTCTTAAAAAATTATATTAGAAAATTAATTTTATTGTTGATATTTATCAAATTTCAAAGCATGTCCAGAACATATGCTTAGTGTGTCTATATATATATATATATATATATATATATATATATATATATATATATATATATATATATATTTAACATTTAGGAAAATATACCAAAAGTATGCACAGTGTATCAGAAGTAAAATATTCATAAAATGTAAAAAGTATCTCATAAAAAGTAATTTAAGGTAAACCAAGTGTTTCATATAAACATGCATTTTAAAAAATCCTAAATGACAAGGAAGTACTGTTGAGCTCCTTGACATGCAACTTTTTAAGCATTGCCATAATAGTGCCATCCAAAACAACAACTAATTATTGCTTAAAACATTATAGGAACTTTTATAGAAATTATTTTTGAAAAATGTAATTTAGATCTATGGTTCTCTGAAATATGGCATAAAATAAACCTACATAAACTTTAGGTAGACACAATTCTTAAGGATATGAACAGACAATATTACTTATCTGAATTCCCAAGATACCCTGTGATTGAGCACAAGATAAAATGAGGCTGGCTTCATTTTCCTTGTGCTAAGTTCTGTCAACCATACCATATGGCTATGAATAATTTTAGCACCAGGATTTTTAATTCAAAGTCAAGGGCTGTTTTCTATTTAAGGAATGTACCACTATGAGAATGAAATGAAAGGAATAAACTACATGCATTTATGGAACAACAGCAGACATCTTTTGAAATAAAATGTATGTATAACACTATAAAGAAGTTAAAAGATAATGAGGAAGACAATTTATTTCCACCCAAAATCTAGCATAATGAAGCTGTGATATCTTGTGTTGTTCACTTACAAGAAACATGCTTGATGAAGCCCAGTGTATGCCAAGTTTCAGAGAATGATCTTTGGGAAATAATTAGGAGACACCATATCTGAAGTCATGAGATGCCTACAGGGAATCTGAACTTTCAAGCACAGACATTGATAAAGTACAAATTATTGTAGATAATAAAACACTTTTCTTTTTCCCTAAATAACTATCATGCTATGAACCGAATTTGAAGACAAGCTTGGAATTGTTCATGGGTGCAGCATTGTTGAAGCATTAACATTTTAAAAATATTTTCGTTAATGTAACTGTTTAAAGTGTGTGGAGAAACATAAGGCTTTGCAAAATGGAAAGAGGGTGCCGTATTTAATTTGGAAAGGGCATTTTGAAATGCATTGGTGTGTAAGCAGTTAAAAAAGGGGAAAAGGAGAGCGCAATAAGTGATTTGAGATTTGGCAGCCATACTGTAAATTATAAAGATGAAAGTGGATAGTGAAGTTCAATATAGAGAATAGTATAATGATCACTGTGGCATTGATAGATCAAATTGTCCTGATGGCAGACATATACATGTAAAGGGACATTTCAGGCTTGCTTATTTGATGGAGAAGGAGCAGAGCAACATGATTACTGCTTTTGATAGACTATGCTTCTGTCATCATGGAGACATCCAGGTATATTAGTGAAAATACACTTAGTGACAAAAGACAGCTCAAGTGAGAGGTTAAGTGAGGAGACTTGATTTGAGTGTTTTCAGAAAATAGATGTTAATGAAATTGTACATAATATATGCCTACTGTATCTGTATTATTCTGAGACCGAATTTAAAAAGGGGCAAAATTGCACAGGCTATTCTAAGATTCTAATTATATAAAATACAACTGAAAACCTGTACAAATGATTATGAAATTGCAGGGATATTCTTCACCAAGTTTGAGAATATAATGTATTTGTTAACAGATATGAGAGTCAGTGAGAACAGCATTTTTATTATGTTGGATGCAGCAGAGTCAATGGTCATGGGTAGTCATGGATGGAAGGTTAGGATTTTTGTTTCATTCATCTTGTAATTTCATTTTCCCATGAGAAGTCAAAATATATTTTCTGCATTTTTTCTCTCATCTGTAAAAATTAGCATGTGACACATTGTAGTCATTTTTGGTTCTTTCACACTTTTGAAAAGAAAAATGAGTGTATACTTTATAAGACATATTTGACTTAATTATATTAGGCTCAGTAAAACTGCTGAGAAGGTATTTTGAAAAACTGGTGGCTGAAGAGCCACAGTTGTGTGTGGTAATTAATTCCCTTACCTGCTGGTTAGTATATATTAATAATACATGTAATATCACTAGACATGTGCAAAACTAAAATTTTCGTTTCGTTTTCGTCCATTCGGACGAAAATGTTATTTATTTCGTCTAAAACGAATTTCGTTCATTAGTGCATTCGTTTCAGACGAAATTCGTTCATTATTTTCGTTTCGTTAATTTTTTTCGTTCGTTTTATAGAATACAATGTAATACTATTGGCTTTCTATAAACCGAACGAGAGCCCCATTCATAAGAAATTCTTATGAATGGGGCTCTCGTTCGGTTCATAGAAAGGCAATAGTATTACTTGTATTCTATAAGCCGAAAGTCTATAAACCGAACGACTTTCGGTTTATAGACTTTCGGCTTATGGAATACATGTAATCCTATTGCTATTCTATAAACCGAACGACTTTCGGTTTATAGAATAGCCATAGGTTTACATGTATTACATAAGCCGAAAGTCTATAAACCGAAAGTCGTTCGGTTTATAGGCTGTCGGCATTTAACTGATATGAGACAGAGTCTCCATTCATAAAATTATGAATGGAGACTTTGTCTCCGTGTAGTAAAATGCCGACAGCCTATAAACCGAACGTTCGGTTTATAGGCTGTGGGCATTTTACTACACGGAGACAAAGTCTCCATTCATAATTTTATGAATGGAGACTCTGTCTCCGTGTAGTAAAATGCCGACAGCCTATAAACCGAACGTTCGGTTTATAGGCTGTCGGCTTATGGAATACATGTATTCCTATTGCTATTCTATAAACCGAAAGTCGTTCGGTTTATAGAATAGCAATAGGAATACATGTATTCCATAAGCCGACAGCCTATAAACCGAACGTTCGGTTTATAGGCTGTCGGCATTTTACTACACGGAGACAGAGTCTCCATTCATAATTTTATGAATGGAGACTCTGTCTCCGTGTAGTAAAATGCCGACAGCCTATAAACCGAACGTTCGGTTTATAGGCTGTCGGCTTATGGAATACATGTATTCCTATTGCTATTCTATAAACCGAAAGTCGTTCGGTTTATAGAATAGCAATAGGAATACATGTATTCCATAAGCCGACAGCCTATAAACCGAACGTTCGGTTTATAGGCTGTCGGCATTTTACTACACGGAGACAGAGTCTCCATTCATAAAATTATGAATGGAGACTTTGTCTCCGTGTAGTAAAATGCCGACAGCCTATAAACCGAACGTTCGGTTTATAGGCTGTCGGCTTATGGAATACATGTATATAATAAATAATATGTTATAATGTATATAATAAATAATAAAATTATGAATGGAGACTTTGTCTCCGTGTAGTAAAATGCCGAAAGCCTATAAACCGAACGATCCGTTTATAGACTTTCGGCTTATATAATACATGTAATCCTATGGCTATTCTATAAACCGAACGTTCGGTTTATAGAATAGCAATAGGAATACATGTATTCCATAAGCCGACAGCCTATAAACCGAACGTTCGGTTTATAGGCTGTGGGCATTTTACTACACGGAGACAAAGTCTCCATTCATAATTTTATGAATGGAGACTCTGTCTCCGTATAGTTAAATGCCGGCTTTTAACTATACGGAGACAAAGTCTCCATTTATAATTTTATGAATGGAGACTCTGTCTCCGTATAGTTAAATGCCGGTGTTCTGACAAATTTCTGGAGCAAATTCTCCTGCGCAATCGCAGGAGAATTTGCTCACTGCGCATGCGCATAAAGTTACAGCTGATAACTCAGCTGTAACTTTGTGACCACCGCGCATGCGCTAGCTGCGCAACCCACCTCCCGCCCCCTCACACCCCCTGCACACCCCTTCTTACCAGATCATCGACCACAGCGATACACAGCGCATGCGCACGCCTATCCAGCCGTTTGGGAATGTGCGCGTCCGTTGTTGTGTTCTTAAGGTGGTAAGTAACATGGGGCGTCGGGACATAAGGGGGCAAGCATCCTGGTGAGGGCTGCCTCATCTTGATGGGATTTGTGATCCTCCTGCTGCATCAATAATACAGCAGGAGGATCACAAATCCCATCAAGATGAGGCAGCCCTCACCAGGATGCTTGCCCCCTTATGTCCCGTGTTACTTACCACCTTAAGAACACAACAACGGACGCGCGCATTCCCAAACGGCTGGATAGGCGTGCGCATGCGCTGTGTATCGCTGTGGTCGATGATCTGGTAAGAAGGGGTGTGCGGCGGGTGTGAGGGGGCGGGAGGTGGGTTGCGCAGCTGTCTCATGCACGGTGGTCACAAAGTTACAGCTGAGTTATCAGCTGTAACTTTATGCGCATGCGCAGTGAGCAAATTCTCCTGCGATTGCGCAGGAGAATTTGCTCCAGAAATTTGTCAGAACACCGGCTTTTAACTATACGGAGACAAAGTCTCCATTTATAATTTTATGAATGGAGACTCTGTCTCCGTATAGTTAAATGCCCACAGCCTATAAACCGAACGTTCGGTTTATAGGCTGTCGGCTTTTAACTATACGTTTGTCTCCATTCATAAATTTATGAATGGAGACTCTGTCTCCGTATAGTTAAATGCTATTGTATTCTATAAACCGACTCTATTTCGGCTTATAGAATGCAATAGTACTACGAATGGACGAATGAACGAATGATTTTCCTTTATTAACTATTCGTTCATTCGATTTAGTTAGCTTAGCATTTTCGTTCTTCGTTTTTCGTGCGAATGGACGAAAATGCAATTTTCGGACGAAAATGCATTCGTCCGAAAACGAATGCACATGTCTAGTATATATTCACATGTAAATTGCTTTTTTAATAAAAAATTATGATATAAATAAAATCTTGTTTTTATTTCCTTTTATGTGACAAAGCTGCCTCTCTCTTTCCCTTGCCCCCAGATTTGTCGCTCTCCCCCCCTTAGTGTTGTCTCTCTCTCACCCTCCCTTTGGCTCCCCCCTCGCTCCCCTTGTGTCTGTCTCTTCCCCCCTTCCCTCCCCTTGTTTCTCTCTGCCCCCCCCCCTTGTTATTCTGTCCCCCCCTCACCTGTTTCTTGCTCCCTGGTGGCTAGTGGGGGCAGCCGGGGGATGTATGCACTATACATAATAGACGGAAGTGTCGGGCAGCATGGAGGTTGTCTGCACGATTCGTGCAGACATCCCCCAGCTGCCCGATTCTCCCTGGTGGCTAGCGAGGCAGCGGTGGATGTCTGCGCGATGAGCGAGACCTCCCCTGCTGCCGCCCGGAACGACAGCCAGGACTTTTATGAGGAAGCCGGAAGTACCCAGCTTCATCATAGAAGTCCCGGCGGTCATGCCGGGCGGCAGCAGGAGAGGTCTCGCTCATCGCGCAGACATCCTCCGCTCCCTCGCTAGCCACCAGGGAGAATCGGGCAGCTGGGGGATGTCTGCACGAATCGTGCAGACAACCTCCATGCTGCCCGACACTTCCGTCTATTATGTATAGTGCATACATCCCCCGGCTGCCCCCACTAGCCACCAGGGAGCAAGAAACAGGTGAGGGGGGGACAGAATAACAAGGGGGGGGGGGGGGGCAGAGAGAAACAAGGGGAGGGAAGGGGGGAAGAGACAGACACAAGGGGAGCGAGGGGGGAGCCAAAGGGAGGGTGAGAGAGAGACAACACTAAGGGGGGGAGAGCGACAAATCTGGGGGCAAGGGAAAGAGAGGGGCAGCATTGTCACATAAAAGGAAATAAAAACAAGATTTTTTTATATCATAATTTTTTATTTAAAAAGCAATTTACATGTGAATATATACTAGACATGTGCATTCGTTTTCGGACGAATGCATTTTCGTCCGAAAATTGCATTTTCGTCCATTCGCCCGAAAAACGAAGAACGAAAATGCTAAGCTAACTAAAGCCGGATGAACGAATGGTTAATAAAGGAAAATCATTCGTTCATTCGTCCATTCGTAGTACTATTGCATTCTATAAGCCGAAATAGAGTCGGTTTATAGAATACAATAGCATTTAACTATACGGAGACAGAGTCTCCATTCATAAAATTATGAATGGAGACTTTGTCTCCGTATAGTTAAATGCCCACAGCCTATAAACCGAACGTTCGGTTTATAGGCTGTGGGCATTTAACTATACGGAGACAGAGTCTCCATTCATAAAATTATAAATGGAGACTTTGTCTCCGTATAGTTAAAAGCCGGCATTTAACTATACAGAGACAGAGTCTCCATTCATAAAATTATGAATGGAGACTTTGTCTCCGTATAGTTAAATGCCCACAGCCTATAAACCGAACGTTCGGTTTATAGGCTGTGGGCATTTAACTATACGGAGACAGAGTCTCCATTCATAAAATTATAAATGGAGACTTTGTCTCCGTATAGTTAAAAGCCGGCATTTAACTATACAGAGACAGAGTCTCCATTCATAAAATTATGAATGGAGACTTTGTCTCCGTGTAGTAAAATGCCCACAGCCTATAAACCGAACGTTCGGTTTATAGGCTGTCGGCTTATGGAATACATGTATTCCTATTGCTATTCTATAAACCGAACTTTCGGTTTATAGAATAGCCATAGGATTACATGTATTACATAAGCCGAAAGTCTATAAACCGATCGTTCGGTTTATAGACTTTCGGCATTTTACTACACGGAGACAAAGTCTCCATTCATAATTTTATGAATGGAGACTCTGTCTCTGTATAGTTAAATGCCGACAGCCTATAAACCGAACGACTTTCGGTTTATAGACTTTCGGCTTATGTACTACATGTAATCCTATGGCTATTCTATAAACCGAAAGTCGTTCGGTTTATAGTTTAGCATTAGCATTACATGTATTCTATAAACCGAACGTCGTTCGTTTTAAAGACTTTCGGCTTATAGAATACTATTGGCTTTCTATAAACCGAACTAGAGTCGAGTCCCCATTCATAAGAAATTCTTATGAATGAGGAGGGACTCTAGTTAGGTTTATAGAATGCCAATAGTATTCTATAAGCCGAAAGTCTTTAAAACGAACGACGTTCGGTTTATAGAATGCATGTAATGCTATTGCTGTTCTATAAGCCGAATGTCTTTCGGCTTATAGAACAGCAATAGCATTACATGTATTCTATAAACCGAACGTCGTTTGTTTTAAAGACTTTCGGCTTATAGAATACATGCTGCTATTGGCTTTCTATAAACCGAAAGAGTCCCCATTCATACGAATAGGTCAATTGACCTATTCGTATGAATGGGAACTCAATTTCGGTTTATAGGAAGCTAATAGCATTACATGCATTCCATAAACCGAAAGTCATTCATGTCGGTTTATGGAATGTAGTACAATGCTATTGGTATTGTAAACCGACTCTATTTCGGTTTAGAATGCCAATAGCACGAATGGACGAATGGACGAATGAACGAATGATTTTCGTTTATTAACCATTCGTTCATTCGGATTTTGTTAGTTAAAATTTTCGTTATTCGTTTTTCGGACGAATGGACGAAAATGCTATTTTCGTCCGAAAATGCATTCGTCCGAAAACGAATGCACATGTCTAAATATCACCATATACATTACTGTGGGGGGAAAAAACTGTAAAATAGTAATTATTTCAAAAATAGAAAGGATAATCATTTATTATTATCAATTAACAAAAAGTGATTAAACGAAACACTTATATAAGTCCAATCAATATTTAGTGTGACCATCCTTTGCTTTCAAAACAACATCAGTTCTTATAGGTACACTTGCACAAAGTCAGGGATTTTGTAGGCATTTAATCAGGTGTATGATGAAACACATATAGCAAACAAGTTCCAATAATAATCAATTTAATATGATGGGTTTTATAGGTTAAAACACAATCATTAACTGAAACTAAAACAACTGTGTAGGAGGGATAACATTGGGTGGGCAACAGCCAAATTTGTCTAAGCAAACATAGTGCAGCAGATGAAAGACATATCATGCTTACTTTACTTCACAATCAGACCATGGTACAGCTATCTACTGTCCAGAGAACTCTGGTCAGAAGTGATCTTCATGGATCAATTGTGGCCAAATAGCCATACCTCCAATGTGGAGACAAGTCCAAGGATTCCACTTTACATTAAAACACAGGAATATGGCAGCAGTGCTCTTTACTGATGAGTCAAAATTAGAAATATTTAGCTGTAGTAGAAGGCAGATTGTTCACTTAAGGGCTCCAGAGTGGTACAAGAATTATAGTCTGCAGACAACACTGAAGCAAAGATCGCGAAAACCGCTTTAACGGTGCTGGTCTATTGCCTCGATGTCAAGGCAATAGCCAGCACTGAAATTTCTGTTTTGGAGCACCCATGATCGCCCATGCTGCTCCGTCAATATGGCTAAGCCCTCTGCCGGTCTGAGCTTCGGAAGTGAAAGTAACTTCACTTCCGTCGCTCTGAATATGCTACTTGACAGCCCCTAGTGGTAGTTAAGTAGCATTGCAATGGAAAATATTTAAAATACGTATTTAATTAATTAAAAACAGGTAATATAGCTATATTAGCCTATAGGGTTAAAATTAAATAATTTTTAGCATAAGGGATAGGGTTCAAATTAAATTAAAATTAAAAATATTAAGGGATATAATAAGGATTAGAGTTGGGGTTAAATTTAGTGTTAGGGTTAAATTTTGGGTTCGGGTTGGGGTCAAAAGGTCAATATAGGGAAAAACCAAAAAACACCATTTTTGGTTTTTGCCCCATAACTCGCCAAAAAATACCAAAAAATATGGAAACATGCATATATTTTAACTCGGGACAACATTTATAAACTATTTAGAAGGGGTCTTTTTTAATGATTTTATTTGTGTAAATTATATTTTAGGTCAAAGTTGGAAAAAGTGGGGTTTTTTTATTTTTCATAATATTTTATGATTTTATTTGTAGTAAATTATAAGATATGATGAACATAATGGTATCTAATGAAAGCCCTTCTTATGATGATAAAAACAACATATAATTTGTGTGGGTACTGTATGTGAGAAAGAAAAAAATTACAGCTAAACACAAACACCCTAGAAATGTCAAAACAGCCATTGTTAACAAGGGAAAGTCAAGGTGAAAATGTCTTGTCACTAAGGGGTTAAACACATGCTTTATTTACATAATATCTCTCATACTTGAAAAATATGTATTTGTGTTCCATTTTTTAAATGCTATTTATATTTCATGATATTTAAAAACATATAATTAAAATAGAACTGTGTGCATGTTTACCTAGAAGAATTTAAGTGCACCTAATATAATTAAGCCCAACATGTCTTATAAGGCACACACTCATTTCTATTTTAAACATATGAAAGGACCAATTATTATTTTAATGTGTCACATGATAATTTGAAGGCAAAGGGTGATCACATTAAATATTGATTTGTTCTAGATTTTTCTTCTGTACACTCACTTTGCATTTTGTTAGCATTCATAAAAAATAAATGATTAACATGTGTATTTTTTAATGCATTCTTACTTCACATAATTTTTTTCACACCTGCCTAAAATGTTTGCACAGTCCTGTTTATGCAATTAATTTTGCCAGTCAATATAGCTATAAAATCACATTACCTGCTAACTAAACAATTAACTACTGTATGATGCTCTACGTCCATCTTTGGCTTTAAGAATTCATAATTACGGCCTATGCATATTTTAGCAAGGATGACAAGGTGTCAAGTATCAGGATGTAAAATCTAGTTCCCAGGAAGCTTAGGCTTCAGTCTGTTCCCAACATGCTTGGTAACCCCACATGCACCATGTCAACCCAAAAATCCCATAATATTACTTTTATTACATCCCATCATGAAATGAGAGAAGATACAGTGGCCACCTCTTTCCTCCTTGTATTTTTGTTATGCCTCCAACCCACTGTCTAGGGAAAGAGACTACTCCATTGTACACGAGTTTGGAGAAGTTTTTGTCACCTTCTACCTCTTGCATGTGTATTGAGGGTAGGAGAGGGAGCATGCCCTCTAATTTTTGATGTTTTAATGGATCCGTAATTCTTTTATTTGTAATTACTTTATAACTTTATTTCAAATGGTATTGGGAGTAAATAACATTGCTTAAATTGCCTACATTCAATGCGATTTGCAGCCAAAAAAAGTTGAATGACTGCAAAAAAATAGTTTAAAAATTTAAAAAAAAAGATTTTTATTGAGACCTTGGTCATCTTAGAATGAAAAAAAATCAAAAAAGTGATGAACAAAACGTGGCATCAACAGAAAAGACCACAAATAAATGATGAATTCCCATATGCCTACCATGATGTAACTACTGTGAATGTGAGATTTCTATGGAAGTCTTTAGACTTGTTTGTGTGTGTAGAGTTGTTTTTAATAATGCTTCACCTACCCATTCAACTACATGATGACTGTAAATTACATTGTTGAGTGGAGTGCCTCAAGGTTCTGATCTTGGGTGAATCATTTTTTATTTATTTATTGTTGTGGTCATGGCTTGTAGTATGCTAAAGTATGCTAATATTCACTAAGAATTTTTTTTTTATTATTTAGACAAACAAGACTAACAGTATATACTAACAAAATATTGAGATGTTCATCAGTGAGAGACAGTACACCAGAGGCATGCTGGTCCTCAGTGTGGAATTAATCTCTCTCTGTTGAGTTCAAGTGCATGTTATACAGTTTTGGGAGGATTCAGTCTTTGTTTTCTGTAATGAAACTGGTAGAAGGAGGGCTTGTAGAGATAGACAGGACTGTTTCTATAACAACAGCAGTAACTTATTTGCAGTTTTTAGGAGCTAAGACCTGTAATAAAAAAAAAATATGATAGATCTGTTTATTTTTCTTTAATTTATAAGGTATAATACTTTTCTAAAAATCTGTTTTCAGAAACTGTAGGTGGAAATGCCCATTTAACGAATGTTAGATCTATCATTACTTCTTTTTAGAAGATTAAGAAAAATCATAATTAAGGTTAGTGCAAAAAGTGTAATATGTTTCAAAATATGTTTTCCATAAAGACATATGGATCTGTTCTGCAAATTGTGTTAGGCAAATAAGAATAGAGATGTCATGTGGATGAGGTATAATAGGTTTTATACAACCTGCTTGCATTTGTTTCTTTTTTTTCATTTAATGTTTAGTGCATTGCTGATTCAGTCCGTTCTCTTAAATTGGCTGCATGGCATCATACATACACACTGGTGCTGATGCATCTGTATGTTCCTCAGGAGCCTAACAAATGGGATTTCAGGGAGTTTTATTTAGGTACAATTTATTTTATAGAACCTGTACTGCATCACAGAAGGTATTTTGCTCTTTGTGATTCTTTGTCTGTCTACAGTAAAATAATTCATGAAAAGTAATGGAAAACTGACCATACATCTTTCCCAGAAAGCATATTTCAAATCTTATAATATAATAGTTTATGCCATGTGTTTCTATTAGTGTAAAATCGGTCCTTGGAATCCTTCAATAACTGTTCTGTGAAGATTTACTTGTGTTGTATATTCTCTTCATTAGTAATTTCCTTACTGCCCGATGTTCCTAAAATACATTTTGTACCTCCACCTGACATTTCTAGGTGATATACTGTTTTTAAATGTGTTCATGACTATTTGCAAGTACAGTACCTTAAGGAATAGATTGTGATGAATCTGCAATTTTAAACCAAATATCTGGTCTTGTCCGATATTTGTTGCATACAGATTGTTAGCTGAACCCCTGCTGGTAGAACACGTAATTGAATATTGTTTTTGTTCCCTTTGCCCCTTCAATTTTTTTCTTTTCCCTAGTAGGAGTTATTTTCTGTAGGTTATTTGCTGTAAGGAAAAAACATGCTGAGTCAGGTGCACACTGAGAGGCACTGCCACGGATATGAAAATAGGCATTAGATAAGATCAAAATGAGAAGAAAAAGTATTGCAATAAAAAGCATGAGTAACCCCAAAACATTTTTCAAGTATATTAGCAGAAAAAAGATGGGTAACAGTGGCATTATTAGACACATATCTACACACACCAAACAAATCAAAAGACTTGCTTTTCCCACAGAAATCTCACATTCACATTGCTACAACCACTGCAAGGGATCCTGGGAAAGGCATGTGCAAAGTTCAACAATGATCACCTTTTGCCTCTATATCCACTTTACACATGGACTTCTTGGAGCGTATGCATGCTATGCAAGAACATAAAAAAACATAGCTCAGGGCAGAGCTGCAGAGCAAGGTATCCACTCAAGGACAGCTGTATCTCCCTTAATACATGAGGTTGGTTACTAGATTCTGCTTAAGGCTTGGGGACGTACAAGAAGCACATACAACATAAGTTATGGACGGACAAATTGAATGAGAAGCCTTCCACCATGTCGTGCAGTATGCCTTTTAACCAAAAAAGTTGGATGAAACGCCAAACAAAATTAGTTTAAAAAGATAAAAAAAAGATTTTTATTGAGACTTTGGCCATCTTAGAATGGTAAACATGAAAAAAATGATGAACAAAAAATGCCATCAACAGAAAAGACCTACATATAATATTAACAAAATGGCAACATTGTGCATAACTTATTTGGTGTGCAGACCCTTTTTTTCTTATTTTAATAACTTTGCTCTTATGGCATATATTAAGCAATTACTGTACCATGTCAATTAACCATTAAAAATATATATTTTTATGTATTTATGCACTTAAAAGTTAAATTCTCCAACTATTAATTGGTGAATTAAAATTGGAAGGGTTCTGCAATGACTTTCTGACCCATGTAAATTCTAGTTCTGTGGTTGAGGTCTCGCTGTAGAATAAATACACCTTTTCACTTTAAGTGCTGGTCATCGTATTTATTAATTTTTGCCTTTTAAATTCCACTGAAATAGCTGCCATATTTACTTGAATATAATATGATTTTTTTCAGAGCAAATGATCTTAAAAAGTCCCCCCATCTTGTATTCAATTAACATAGAACCTGGATCCTTCTCGCAGGCAGCAGGTGGATGTTTATGCTATGCGTATAAACATTCATGCTGGCTAACAATTCTTCCAAGGCTTCTATGATGGAACACAGGGGTCAAGTGACCTTCTAGCATTCCATCTCAGAAATTCCAGCATAAGTATTAGGCAGCATAGGAGGATGTCTGTAGACACTGAGCAGCACACAGGCATGATCCACCTGCCTCCACTAGACACCAGGGAAGTATGTCGATGCCTTGACAGTCCTGGGTGGCACATTGACAAATCTGGGGATCTGAGGATCTTCGGGCAGATTGGAAAATCTAAGGGGCAGATTGGCAAGTTTGCGGATGCATTGACAAATCTGAGGTGCAGATTGCATAGTTGCCAACATTGGCCATGTTTCCAGGGACACGTATGTGTTTAGAGGATAATTAATATTTACAATTAAACTTTTTTTTTCTATAGAGTAGTCTTATATTTATGGTTTTTCTTTTTCCCCCTAAATTAATATACAAGGTTTGGGGGTCGTCATATAATCAGAGTTGTCTTATATTCGAGCAAATGTGCTTTTTAATATCTCACATTAAGAGTTTTACTGTTCAGCTATACACCAGGAAAAGCTGAAATTATACAGTGTTTTCTTAGGCCATTGAGTTACAAGTCTATATTTAAGTTGACATTTTTCTCTTGCAATTGTTCAAACTTTGTTCAACATTATGTAGTAGCTGTCTTCCTGATCTCAAAATGCCTTGATCACATAAGTACTTCCACCATTGATCTGCCACTTTGTAATGGCATACTGTATTGATCCATTAATGCCTTAACCTTCTCTTTTGACAATCTTTGCATTAATTTGCCATATGTAATTCAGTCCTTATTCTACTGTAAAAGAAAGAATTGGGTTTTTGCCACGTTTATGTCCTGAAATTTCACATAACAATATTTTTCTTCTTATTTCCAATAGAAAAAGATGTTGTCATCGAGTAATGTTAATTGAAATACACACTATCCATTAATCAGTTTCATTTAATGAACTTATTGGACAGTTGATAAGCCAGTTTACAGCTGTAACACTATTACAATAAGTCAATTTAGCAGACGGTAGCATCTGAGGTAGATTCCATGGCCCCCATTAAATACAGAGAAATAACATACAAGGCAACTAAAATTAATACAGGGTCTAGGGGCTGTCAAAATGCCCCTGTCTCATTAAATCAAGAAATGCCCCTCTGGGGTCAGTTGATATTCTTCATCTTGAATCCGCTGAGGATTTATACGGCTGTGGCACTTTTTTTTGCTCTCTCTTTTTCATAAGGTAGGTGGATTATTTTAGATGTTTCGTATTTTATTTCATTTTTATGTTAAGAGGGTCCCTTTTCCTGTGCTGAAGATGAGGACCAAGGACGTCGCTGTTCATCGTTTGACATTCTAAAAAGGAATTATTTCTTCACAGTCACCTTTTCCAGGAGTGGGCAGTGATTTTCATAATGCCACTCAAAAGATATTATTTTTCTACAGGTATCTACATTTTCTAAGAACGCTGATCACATTTATACCTGTCCCAATAAACCATGTTTCTTGGTACTGCAAATTAGAGGGCTGATGTGGCAAAGGTAAAATGAATTAAGATCAAAAATAGGGGTTTGTTTTACCCAAAATATGAACACTAGAAAGGAATTATTAACAGTTTTCACCTAAATTTGCTATTATTACTTTTAAACCAAACCCTAAGATGATATTTGATGCACCTTTGTCTAACACTGGGCCCTCAGCCCAAAGTTCTTTCTATTTGGGGAAATACTGGGCTTTGACCACCCCTGTCCCCCCAGGACAGAGGTGCAGCACCCGCCAGTGCCCCCAGCTTGTATGAAGGTCCAGAAGACTTGCAAAACATGTTTTAATATTAGGGTTAATCCTTTCAGTGCCGTAGTGCCCTATAGCACTGTTTGTGTTCCCTATGATTAGATTGCAACAGTTGCTGCATTTAATGCAGGGCATTGAGTTAAGTTTTACCCATTAATGTACTGCGATATGTGATTTTTGCATTAACTCTTTGATTCAGCCCCATTTACTCTAAGGCATGTTTTATAGTAAACTAATATAGCTGTCATATTCAAGGCTATAGGAGGGCTGGGGCCCAGCAAAACTATTAATAATTAATTTGTTTTACAGTTAATTGTGAGTAATATATCATGTAATCATAAATTTATATTAATGTGTTTCTTTCAAAAATCTTATATTGTATGAAATTATCATCCTGGCAATTTCCTTAGTTCATGAAGCTGATGTTTCTGATTATTTTAGAATAAAGAGAAAATTCCTTTCTAAAACCTCACACTCATGTAGGAAATAGAGATGTCTTATTATTTTTAGTTGATTAATTTTTAAAAATAGAAATCATAGGGTGTGACAGTTGTAGAACAGATATTTGAATTCTTTCATTAATCTTCCTAACTTCGCTGGTTCCTATTCAAATATATATCTATATACATAATATACAAAGAACAGAAAAAGAAATGTAATGTAACAGATTTCCCGTTTTTCTACTTAACTCAATATAGTTTCAATCAGTCACTGTATTGGAAAAAAAAATGTCAAAAAGACAAATAATAGTTAACTCGGTATGTTTTTTGTCCTTGTCCTACTCAACAAGTTGTTCAGATATACTCATACCAAGCTTGATTTATTCAAATTGGAAGTTCTTTAAGAAAAGATGATGTTTAATATTATACTGAGGGGCAGAGTATGTATCAACATAGCATATTTATTTCAACCTTCCTGACATTAGGCATATCAAGTACGTCACAAAAAACGTGTCACTTAGTGACAATGGATGTACCCAGATAGGTAACGATCAACGATCACTGCCTATTCTTTATCTGTGATCTAGGTCAATTTCACGGTGTCATGCAGCACTGAAATTTGATACCTTGATCACCCCATGCATTAATCATGGGCATCATATTGGAGAGCAGAATGCTTTTCCAATATGGTGCTTTTCCGTATCCGGCAAGAGTGTTGACTAATCCTAGATTACTAGATCTAGAGTTCGGGTTGGAGTTCAATTTAGGGTTACAGATAAGTTAGGGTTGGGGGTATCTAGGGTTAGTGTTAGGTTTGGGGCCACTGTAAGAAAAAAAGGTTAGGAAACAAAACACTACTTATGGTTATTGCCCTATTACTTGCAAAAACAACAGAAAAACACGTTAACATGAATATTGGTTCCAGCACTCTGGAATACCTTACCTGCTAGAGATAATTACAGAGGCATTGTTGACAAGACCTTCCCCGCTACCTCAATTTAAGATTCCAGAAGGTTCAGTAGATCACGAACTACAGCAGATCATCCTTGACAACCTCTACCTCCGTACAGTGCCATGCAACCAAAAGAGCAGTAAGTGCCTGGTGTGGACTACAACTTTATAACTGTGGAAGCGTTTATGGAATTAGAGAAAAGTGTAGCTCATTAAGAGAGTGAAACCTATGAAGGTGTATAGAGCACAAGAAGATTGGTCCTGTGCTAATATTACTAAGTGTATTTTTTTTCATAACACTTATTGTGCATTCTGTTTATTTTCACAATATTCTATAATATTGTATTCAATATTATTATTATTATTATTATTATTTTTGGAATTTTTTTGCACTTTCAAAATACCTTGAAACACATTTTATTAAGAAAACTAATGGTCACCTTAAGGGCATTTATATATTGTTGTATTCAAGTGTTTATGCACTGTGCACTGGAAGCATCTCTTTTTTTGCACTTTCCCTACACAGTTTGAGACGGTCTGTTTTGTTTTGTTCCTGCTGTCGGCTCTTCACCTGTGGCACTGCATGTTTGCTTGTCTATTTTTCCTCTGTATTCACACTTACACACACAGACTCACACAGACTGTGTTTCTGTGACAGTGAGTCTGTATATTTAAGTTTACAAATTTGTGCAATAAATATTCTTGGAAACATAAAAAAGTGTGTTTTTTTTTTACTTTTTAAAGTTGTGGGATTGGGGGGTGCCAAATACAGGGTCTGCCACGGGTGACAAATGCTCTAAGTACACCCCTGACATTACAGAGATGAATAGTAAAAACAATAGGATATAAAGGGCTACACACTGAGGCCCTCCAACTTTTTCTGTATTAGAACTATCACCATTTCCTGCCTTTCTAGAAAGCTGATAGAGAATTATGGGATTAGCAGTTGTGAAGTAGTTGGATGGCCACAGTTAGACTTCTAGGCACTAGGGAATTTAAAAGTGAAAAAATGTGCAGCTACAGCTCATTAATCCAGGGTAGAAAGGAGCCTGGGGGACAAAAGCCCTATAACCCCTTTCCAGACCACCACTGGCTTTTTTTTTACCATCAGCACACCTTTGTCAGCTAATAAGGACCTCACTGATTACACTACATTCTGGAAGTTCGTAGTTGTACCAATAGTGATCTAAACCATCGGGACCTGAAAGACTGCAGAAGGGCGGTGGAATCGCAAAGTGGACCTAGCAGCACTAATAAAAAAAGCAATACATATTGACAATACCAACTGGTACTGTCTGCAGAGACAGTATGGTACCACCTATCAAGTAACTGATATAATATGGTAAAAAAAAATTCTGTCTCTGTCTACATATCACCATATTATATCTATTACACATTTAAGTGGTACCAGAGCTCCTCTCTGCAAACAGTGCCAGTTGGTGTTGTCAGGATACATTGATTTTTCACAGTTGGTTTATCTTTCTTCTTCTATGGAGGCAAGCAGCCAATGGATATCATACACTGAAAGCAAGAAGCGTTCTCAATAATTTCCCTTTCTTAGTAGCACTTTATTTGCACTGTGACCAGAAATATTCTGATGGAAATGCAATCGACCTTAAATTGTATTTGGGTTATAAAGATTTGACCCTTGCAAGTTAGTTCGATAACCTGAACTTTGACCTTTTGCCTGGTATAGGATATTACCTTGTCTTGGGAAAATGCTATTTTCATATTCACAGTTTAGTAAGCCATAGGTTTGCCCAACTGAATTAGTCATTATTATTAACTATCAATGATCAGTCTATTTTCTCATATACTGTCCCTGTTTAGATATCTTGTTTGCTGTTTATATTCAGACATCAGTGTTGGTGATTTCTCTGTGGAACACCTACATGAGTCATATATTGATTTTTGTTTCAGCCGATGTTGAACTTTCAAGAGACAATAGTGATTTATGTATGCTCCCTGACACAACAGAGAAAAAATAACCAGAAAGACATGTTTTTCCTTCTTACATGACAACAAAGTGACAAACATTGTGTTTTTCTTTTTAAACTCAAACAAGAGTAACATTTGCTGAATTTCGCCAGTATTCCCTTCCAAAGTCCCTCAGAAAATGAAGATGTATACAGAATTATTTTTGTTCTGGTATACAAACAATTTTTTTAACAACATCTAACGTGCTGTAATGTTTTAATGGAGATTACAATGTATTGTGACAATCATCACAATACATAATTAATCCACACACAAAAATAACTAGCTTATGGGAAATGTGTGTTTTGCTTTGGACCTGGCCAATATCCACTAACCCAGTTTATGGATCATTAGGGTTTCTTATATTATCAGGGGATTATTATAAAGAGGTGACAGTTCCTGGGTAGCACTCACAAACAGATAAGGGAAGAGGAGGGAGTGGTCATCAACTTCTTACTTACTTATATGAGATCTAGAAACTTCTGTTTCCATTGTTATTATTAATTAGACATTTAATTTTGTATGTATTTATTTTACAATGTGAACTCTGGCAGTGCTTGCTTCAGGCAGTGCTTTTTAATATTCATTTGAAGATGTTGTGATCTCAATGGCCGCTATCCTAAAATACTAATCTTGAACAATACCTGGGAGAAACTAGGGTTCAATTAATCTCTAATTTACAATTAATATTATTGTCATCATTAGTGTTATTTAATTTTGAAATGTGTTGACATAATAATGAGTGGGTAGCTTTTTTTTTTTTTTCGAGTGCAATGTTTTTGTCTTCTCTCTCTAATATTGTCTCTACATATTATATAACTATTTATATTTATTTCAGGGTTGTTATTTGTAGACAACTGGACACAAATGGCTACACTAGTGAGGCATGTCAAAAAGGGTGATGCTTGAGCATCTGGAGTTGACACATTTCAAATAGTATAATGATCCTAACATCCAATTTCCTGGTTTTTAAAGGTATTATTTGTCATCGCAGAGCAATAAAGTTCAAAGTGTGGAATTTGTAGAAAATAGTAATCACTGTAGAAACTGGTGGAATGTTTCTGCTGCTTGCTCAAAATGAATCAAGTCATATTGAATAAATGAGCTATGTGTCCGTTACGTTACTATTGTTATAGTATATATTTTCATATTGCCCTCTAAGGATACTGCATTTTTTTCCAATGTACATACATGTGTTTATTTCTTTCTATAGTTATTCTTTTTCTATTATTTAACTGTTTTATATATTACTTTAGTTTGTACTTTCACTGTGGTGAATTAATAACGTTGCTAAATGTGTTAACTAATTACTGGTCTCTAAAAGATAGCTTGATTAACTGTTTGCTGTACTTTCTTGGTAATATGGTTAAACATCAATAATAATTAAGGGCAATAAAAACAATTTAAGTTTAAAACGCAATTAAAAAACAATTAACATTAGATAGACCATAGTCATGATTCTGTTTGCAATGGGAAAATCACTGTATTCAGTATCCAGTAATGCAACATGATAGAAAATTGATTCCAGGGTATATTTTCATGCCGCAATAGTACCTTCATAAAGAAATATTATTATTATTATATATGATTATTATTATTAATATCTCATTCATTAATGGAGCCCTAGGGGCTATTTCAATTCCTGCTGAGAAAGATGATTGAGATCTCTCCATTATTGTTGCATAAGTTCTGCACACAACCAATAATAATTGTATATGATATTTAATATTCTTTAAAATTCTACGAAATACTAAAACATATAATCCCTAATTTAGATTTCCCTACGTGTTACACATCGATTACAGTTAAACTGATTCATGGCCAAAATGTTCTACTATAAAAGGTCATAGGAGGTCCATAAAACTAGAAGTGTATTGGGACACTAAGGGGTCTGGATAAGAGAGGCCATTTGGATTAATGGCTCCTTTTTTTCACAGGGAGACAAAGAAACAAGATGTTGCTTACCTGTAACTGGAAAATAATATGCACAGGGAACACAGATCAACAGGGCAGGGCAGGATGAATAATAAACATTGCAAACAAGACAGCGTACAAAGGATCAAGAACAGAAACAAGAAATAAAGTGAGACTAAATTCATGGAGTGATATCCTGGGTTGAAGTCTGCCAAGGTAAGTTCAAGCATGTTGGTTACAGGTGAAGTTTTCTGTTTATGTGTTATATGTGTGTTAACAATTATTGCTTTATATCATATTTTTTGTCAACATTAAAGTAGTAATGTGACTTTTTAGAATAAAATAGTTTTTACAAAACATTTAGAAAACCTTGTGATGATGGACCAAACAAAAGTATAAATAAATAGATGCTATTATAATCTATTTTCTTTTTTATACAGCTCTCTCCTTCCCAAGTTCACTCAGTGCTTTAGGACCTTAACTAAGTTGGATGTTAATATTAGATATTATTACCAACAAACTTAATGGTACCTGACCTAGCAACCCTGAGGTTTCACCATTAACCAACTGAGCTATCTCACTGGCATAGTAGCTGCAGGGAAAAGTAGCATTAGATTTGTGCATTAGAAAGAAAATAAAAATTTGATTTGAAAGGTGCTCTCTATTTTAATCAGAGACAAATAGCCTTCTGCCTGATTAAAATAATTTGGGGAATTATTTAATTTTCAGTTAGAATTTCAGGCCTACCCAAAGGATTTGAACATATCTTGTGAAGAAAACGAACAGAAATACCATAGACATATAATTAGTATATTGTTATATTACTTGTAAATGACAAGCGCACCTAAAGACCACACAGCACAGTATAAATAGCACTCTGATATTTAGAATACAGGTAAAGATTTGAGTATACCTTTAAATGGCAACTAAACCACACAGTGATATCACAATATGGATTAGAAAGAATGATCTAATGCTGGCTTTAGGTTAACAGTCCAAATGAAATTCCCTACGAGTCATTCAATTACAATTGTAAAAAGGTAAACATGACATTTATAGCATTCTGCAATAATCAAGTATAAGCATTTTCACTCCCATTGTCCTATCTTTTCTATGCAAGTATCTTAGTTCAATCCACTGTTCCCGAAGAAGAATATTTCATTTATGTGCTATTTCATGAGGCATTTTATGTGTGGAAAAAGTGCTGGTTGTTTGTACATGCTGCTTATGTGGCAACCTTCATTACATGATTTCATGCTTTGCTGATGGAAAATTAGACCCCTGTGTATTAAAAAAAGAATAGATGATAGCTATAGCATTGCGATGTGATTGCCTTAGGACATTCTGTTGACAGCTAGAAATATATACAGACAAAGCAATGTCACTGGATGCTAATGTGTGCTATGTAAGTTGATGAGTACAGTAAATTCTTAGAGAAAGAAAAAAAATCTAAATCATTTTATTTGAGGGCTACTATTAGCTACCATTTCAATGCATAGTGCTGAAGAATTATTGTGTGATCATTTTATATTATAATTATGTCCTTAAAATATTAAAAGATAAATATGAACTATATTAAAGAGTCAATAAAAGTCAATTGTATACTCTAATTTACATATTACTCTTGTAATATAAATGCTCACAATTTAAGTTAATGTCATTTCCATACGATTTTCAGTGATAACTACAATTTCATGTTATGTTCATTACAAATGTGTAAGTTGACTTTTCTAGAGATTATGCTTTGTTTGTTATAGCACATATGGACATATATAGACAATAATGAATATACAGATTACTGAAATGGAACCTAGTTATCCAAAGACAAATTAGTCTGGTATGAAACTATAATTAAAAGTATGAAAGATGGATGGTTGCATACATTAGAATCCCCTGCTACAAATGTGTAATTATTAAACCCATTAACTTTTGGTATTAAAAACATTGTAGAAAATCCATGAAAAATCCATTGTAGAAAATCCATTTTATTTAGAAAATTGGGCAGACTGGATGGACCAAGTGGTTCCTTTTTGCCGACACATTCTGTGTTTCTATGTTTCTATGCTTTAGTAGTGTGCAATAGTAACATTTCAGAGACTCCCCATAAGTTATTATCACCATGGCCTTCTGGATCATAGGTTTTGGGAAAGGAGGTAATAAATCCAAAGATTCTTCACAACGGTATGTTCTTTAAAATAAAGTCTTAAGGACAGAACATTTATTGACGGGAATCTCCACAGTATATTCATTGAAAAATTTGTTACAGATGAGTAGTTTTGACAATATCAAATGAATACTGTTAGGATGCTAAAATAGGGACTTAATTATTAACACACTTAATAATTGACACACCAGGTGTCTAATTACCTAGCTCTGGTACTCCAATATTGGGTACATTTGCAACACTTGAATGTTGTAAACCAGATCGCATAGTGTGTTTATTAATTCATAAATCCACCAGGATGTTCTGTTTTTCTAACTCGGTTACTTTGGCCTAAAGTTGGTAATTCCCATCTCAATTCCCGGTAATTATCTCTTTATGAATAGACTCTTAACTATCACATCCAATTGTTTCATATATGCAGATCTCAGATTAAAAATCATACATTGCAAAAGGTGCACATGTTCTGTGTTGGAACAATTAGACAGTAGTGTCATATCTGTGATCCAAGGATGGCATTCTGAATTACTGTTGATCGTTTGGAGTTTTAAAAGGTTAAATTAGCTTCGTATCTGTGGGAAATGTTTCCAATAATACTGTTTAAATAATACAAAAAATAAGTTTAATATTTCAATTTGAAATGTAACTGAAAGTAACAAACCAATCAAGTGTGTAAATAATGCTTACGCCCAATGTTTCTCTGTACATAGACCAGCCGTTACAGCTTCCCTAATAATTGGTTTGCAAAGTCGATGGTTATCATCATTTTGATGTAGCAGTCTGACACATTATCAATATCACAACATTTACAAGGAGCAAACAGGAAAAAGCAATGTGCCACTTTGAAGCATGTTTATTAAACATAGAATTAAAGAGATGATGAAAACCTAACAATATAAGCAGATGTTCATTTCCAATTTAATCTTGTCAAACTGCTAGGCACCATTGCCTGCAACCATTAATACAGACACATAAGCAATCTCAGCCCCTACCATTTTAAAGAGACATGAGGAATGTTACCTTGAAACTCTGTAAACCTCCTTGCATAGTTTTATTATATGCAAATTAAAAGCATCTGATTAGGTCCTGAGGCAGCAGCACCTAGGTGTTCAGAGGAATAGAAATGGAAGTGGAGCAAAAATATTTCATAACTGAAGTGTCAATCCCCTTGGGGGATGCCACCATTTGATTTTGACATTTATTTGTCCTGTACAGTAAAGGACAAAACTACAATTACATATTTTTCTACTGTGCAGTGGGCAGAATGTCGGATAATATTAAATCAAAGGTTGTGTATGCAGACAAAAAATAAATAAAATTAGCCCTAGCATCTACACTTTCAAAAATAAATACAGTAGGAATAATAAATATGTACAGTGTATGTTTCATTGTTGTTGATTTTTGTAAACCATGTTTACAGATATTAAAAGCAAAATTGTTCTAGTAACTAAAATGCTTTTTAATACATGAAAAACATGTTGCTTTAATAGTTTGCTTCATTGAAGTTGGGGAAGGCCTTACATAGCACGGGGTCTGTTATAATTGATGTCAAAACACATAGATTACATTATCAAGTCAAGTAAGAGAAATCTTAATGAGGGTTTTTCAATATAAGTAAACTATAATTGTTCCAAGAACACAAGGAAACCCTTATTGTAGCTCCATTTGGAATATACATATAAAATATATGAAAGAATATCTTATACTACTAATCCTCGAGTTTGCCTGCTTTATAAAAAAGTTAATGGACAGACTGGTCTTTGAATTTTAATGGTTTAGCTAATTTTAACGCTAGTACAAATCATTTAAATTCTAATTTGAATTATGCAAAATAAATTAGTGTTTGTGTTTTCTTTATTCACATGCAGTACTACTATAGGGGTGAGTTGGTTAGCTATTTGTATAATTATGTATTTGAAGTGTGTTCTACTAGAATTGTAAACATAAAATACTATAATAAATAATGGTAAGGCATTGTAATATAAATTATTAAAGCAAGAATAAGTCATATTAAATCAATGATCCTTGATACCAAATACTAAAGTCTACAGCATGGGGATGAATATTTCATGCTGAAAAGATAAAACTCTAATGTAGAATGTTAATGAATGCAATGAAAAGGTAATGCTAAGTCCCAAGTATTTTCTGTCACATGAAATAGCAGCATATTACTGATGCATAAATAGCAGTGGAAGGGTTCCTTACACTGAAAGTAACAGAAATGGGAAAGAAAATGAATGGTATACGCCATTGTCATTTACCATTAAGAACAATATCATAAAAGGGAATTAGAATTCTGTGCACAAAAATGCATTGAACCAAGTGCCTATGGTGAACATCCATCTACACAGGTATCTCCATATAAAAGAGAATCTTTGACTTCCCTGTTAAGCCTTCCTGGTGAACTTCCAGTGAATTACTAACAGATAAATTCTGAATACATTCCCAGAGCTATGTCTGTGTATTTATTACATCCTGTCCCAAAGCTTTTCTTTTAATGTTGGGTATGTTTTATACTCTGCTCTAGCCCAGGGACATATGTTCCCCTTTATGCTTCACCCCTTTTGTTAGATTTATCCAAATAAAATAACAATCCTAATTTTTTCTTGAGTTTTGTCTAACTTCACACTAACAGCTGCTCCGGTATGGTAGTGCTGGTCCGGTATGACTCTCTGCTTTCAGGCAAGTCAACCCCAAGACGGCGTGACACTGCCGTATCCGGGATGTGGAATAGTACCTGGGGAGCTGGGGGGGGTGCCGTTGATGTGGAGCAAGACGCAGCAGCAGAAGAGGACTCAGACGAGGAGGTTATGGAAGAGGATGGAGTAGGAGGAGTAGAGGAGGTGGCAGCAGGCCTGCCTGCAAGTCGTGGCGGTGTCACCAACTCCTCTGCAGAGCCACGCATTCCATGCTTGGCAGCCGTCAGCAGGTTTACCCAATGCGCAGTGTAGGTGATATACCTGCCCTGACCATGCTTTGCAGACCAGGTATCAGTGGTCAGATGGACCCTTGCCCCAACACTGTGTGCTAGACATGCCATTACTTAATTTTGCACAATCGGGTACAGCCTGTTGTGCAAAGAAATTTCGGCCAGGTACCTTCCACTGCGGTGTCCCAATAGCTACAAATTTTTGGAACGCCTCAGACTCCACCAGCTTGTATGGTAAAAGCTGGCGGGCTAACAGTTCAGACAAGCCAGTTGTCAGATGCCGGGCAAGGGGTGACTTTGTGACATTGGCTTCTTACGCTCAAACATGTCCTTGACAGACACCTGACTGTGGGCAGATGAGCAGGAACTGCTCAAGGTGAGAGATGGAGTGGCGGATGGTTGAGAGGGGGCAAGGAGGACAGCAGTGGTTGACGTGGCTGAAGATGCTGGACCAGGAGGAGGATGGTGGCTTTGAGTTTGTGTGCTGCTTGTACTCATGTGTTGATCGCATAGGCATTTGTGATGTGCGATCATGTGCCTTCGCAAAGCAGTTGTACCTAGGTGGGTGTTGGACTTCCCACGACTCAGTTTCTTTTGGCACAGGTTGCAAATGGCATCGCTGTTGTCAGAGGCAGACACACACAAAAAATGCCACACTGCTGAGCTCTGCAATGACGGCATTCTGGTGGTGGCAACAGCATGCGTTGATTGGCGTGCTGTCTTGCTGACCCCGGGTGCCGATGCTGTCTGACTGTGCCACTAGCTCCTTGAGACGACCTCCTCCTGCTTCCAACTCGTCTCCTCCTCCTCTCTGTCTCCCCATCTGAACGTTCCCCCTGTTCTTCTTCTCTTCTAGCGGGCACCCACGTGACATCCACGGACGCATCAGCGGGTACAACATCATCATCATCACACCGTACGTCCATGTGTGTATTGCTGCCTGACTGAGACATATCCTTGTTATCTACATCCTCTGGCAATAATGGTTGCGCATCACTCATTTCTTCCAACTAATGTGTAAATAACTCCTCTGACAGATCAAGTGAAGCGGCTGTGGTGCTAGTGTTGTGGTGGCGGCCGGCGGCGAGTAGTAACTTGAGAGGTGCCCGAAGCTAAGATGGAGGAGGATGGTGCGTCAAGGTTCCGAGTGGAAGCTGTAGAAGATTGGGTGTCCTGTGTTAGCCAATCAACTATGTCCTCAGAACTTTTCGAGTTCAGGGTACGTGGCCTCTGAACACTGGGCATTATTCTAGGGCCAAAGGGAATTACAGCACCACGACCACGACGGCCCCTGCGGGGTGGCCTGCCTCTGTGACAACAGATATGAGTGGCACTGTGCACTGGCAGAAGTTGGCAGAGTAGACGCTGTAGGCCTGACACACAAGCTTGCAGACAACTAACTGCTATTCAATCTATTACAGTCAAATTTTTTTTTTTTTTTAAATGTACACTACTGTTACACCAGATATGAGTTGCACTGGTGTGACACTGTGCCCTGGCAGGCCCTGAAACGCACACGTGTATAGGAAACTGACTGATATTATTTCACAGTCAGAGTTCTAGTTTTTTTTTAAATGTACACTACTGTTACACCAGATATGAGTTGCACTGGTGTGACACTGTGCCCTGGCAGGCCCTGAAACGCACACGTGTGAAGGAAACTGACTGCTATTATTTCACAGTCAAAAAAGTGTTGTTTTTTTTAAATGTACACTACTGTTACACCAGATATGAGTTGCACTGGTGTGACACTGTGCCCTAGCAGGCCCTGAAACGCACATGCGTGAAGGAAACTGACTGCTATTATTTCACAGTCAAAAAAGTGTTTTTTTTTTTAAATGTACACTACTGTTACACCAGATATGAGTTGCACTGGTGTGACACTGTGCCCTGGCAGGCCCTGAAACGCACACGTGTGAAGGAAACTGACTGCTATTATTTCACAGTCAAAAAAGTTTTGTTTTTTTTAAATGCAAGCTATTGTGACACCAGATATGAGTGGTGGCACTGGGCAAGTGGGCACAGTATACACTGTGAGCCTGACACACACGCTGGCAGGCAGGCAACTGCAATTAGATTACACAGGAAAAAAAAAAAACAGACTGATGTTCTAGCCCTAAAAAGTGCTTTCTGGGGTGCTGTCCTTACAGCAGAGATCAGATCAGTCCTTCAGGACTGTAGTGGACACTGAATACACTAGCCTAGCTATCGATTTCCCTATTAAATCAGCAGCAGCTACACTGTCCCTCCTCTCACTAAGAATGTGGCTTCCGAATGAATCTAAAATGGATGCTGTCCAGGAGGTGGGAGGGTCTGGGAGGGAGGGTCTGCTTCTGATTGGCTGGAATGTGTCTGCTGACTGTGAGGTACAGAGTCAAAGTTTACTCAATGATAACGAATAGGGGAAGGACCGAACATCGCAATTGTTCGCCCGCCGCGGCGAACGCGAACACGCTATGTTCGAACTATTCGGGACATCTCTAATCACTACTAGTAGACATTAGATCATATGTATTCTCTAATACAATAGTAGACATTAGAGTATATACATTCTCAATAATAGTAGACATTAGTTCGACATTAGTCCAATGATTAGCAATATGCCTGGTTTATTCTTAGCCCAGTAATGCATTTATTAAACTATATATATTTGCTATGTTCATTCTTCAAAATGCATTATTTTAATGTTCTCTCAGACTATTGTCCCAAAAGTGTAAATATGTATATTTTTTTTATTTGTCTGCTTGTCCTGCAAGACATTACCCAAGCTGTCCCCTTTCTCTGGAACTCAATTCCACAGAGCATCCAGCTCTCTTCCTCTTTTGCAATTTTTAAAAAGTGCCTTAAAACCTATTTTGTAAGACACTTACTATTCAAAATAAGGATTAGAGGAAGGGAAGGTTTTAAAGAGAATGGATAGGGGAAGGGTGAGCAATGGAGAAGGGAGTAGGGAATCACTGTGAGCAATGGGGAAGGAAGGGAATTCACCATGACCAATAGGGAAGGGTGGAAGTATCACTTTGAACAACTGGACTAGAGTGGGGGACCACTGTGAGCAACGAGCATGGAGGGAACACTGTGAGCAATAGGGAAGAGGGAATAATTATGGCATGTTCTCTGGGGCAAAGTGACACTGTGGTATGTTTAATGGGGCACTGTGCCAAGTTCTTTGGGGTTAGGTTGAAACTGATGTCGGTTAATGTGAAAATGTCTCAAGTACTGTGGGGCAGTATGATACTGTGGCAAGTGTGGCATTTGCAGTATCACCCATGGTCAGGGGCGTTGCTAGGTCTCCAAAACATCCGGGGCTGGAGCCCATGATAGATTTTGTAGAAGTAGAGTAAATAAAATCACATGGTTAGGCAGCATACAGACTGATATAATTGACGCCAATGAGAAATAGGTATATATGGGTATATATCGGGGCTCAACAAATCCCAGGCACCAGGAAATTATACCTGGCACCCAGTTATTGTTGTCCCTGCATGGTGCCCTCGCCGCTGGGATCATTTTATTTATCCAGCGGAGCGCCGGGGAGCAGTGTGTGCACCGGCTGCACAGTCTTCCTGCTCCATCCCCACATGCACCGTACTATAGTGTCCGAGCGCTGAGTGTGCTCAGCAGGGCTAGAAACAACAGCAGGGCACAGACCAGGCCAGAATGAGGTATAGCAGCCAAGAGGGGGACATATTGATAGATGCATTTTTTTTTTATCATAAACAACAACAAAATTGCTGACTTGTGCGTAAGTGTATGTGACAGAGTGTGTGTTTGTGTGTATGACTGACTGCATGTGTGTGTGTGACTGTGTGTTTATGTGACCCACTGTATGTGTGTGTGACTGTATGTCTGACTGTGACAGAATGTATATGTGTGTGTCTGTGACTGACTGTGTGTGTGTCTGTCTGTGACTGTATGAGTGTGTTTGTGTCTGTCTGTTACTGACTATATGCGTGTGTGTGACTGACAATAAGACTCGCAGCACACAAAAAACTCACATTACTCAAAGTTACACTTATACACAAAAATACACAGCCACAAATACACACACATACACATGCAGCCACACATACACACACATTCACACTTGCACAGTCACACATGCACAGTCACACATACATACACACACCCTTACACACAGAGACACACAATCCCACTTACACACACCAACTTACATCACACACACACACTTGTATGTGAGCAAATTCCCATGATTTAAAAATAACTGAGCATATAAAAATGACTCAACCCTGACCCCCCCCCCCCACATAGATACCCTTACATAGACAACCTTACACTAACACACACATCCAGACAACCTTACACACAGACACCCTTATACACACAGATGGCCTTTGCCACACAGACATTCTGCCACGCAGACTTGTGTGTAAACCTGCAACTCTCACACTCACATCACAAATATTTTTAATTTTTTAATAAAAAGGGGTAAAAAACTTGGGGAGAATAGGCTGAGGTATGAAGGTATGCTCCTTCTACCAACCTAATAAAAGAGAGAAGTGCAGGGAATTGAGATGGGAATTCAACTGAATGCGAGAATTTTTCCAGCTCTGCTACTTTAGCCTTAATTTTGAAATTCCCATCTCACTTCCCTGCAATTCTCTCTTTCATGAGTAAAGCCTATAATATAATGAGCAGCTCATACACTCATAATGTATGCGTTTAATAGTATAACGAGGTCCATGTGATGTTTAATGCCATGTGTATGGACTCATTGCCATCAACATAAAGACTATATATAAAGATGAATCACTATTATTCATATTGAATGTGATAATCAGGTGTGAAAATAAAAATGGTATGAGCACTGTTTCACACTTGATTATCACATTCAATATGATTAATAGTAATTAATCACATTTTCTCCTAGTAATCTCACTGCCACTGACACACACACCTAACTCTGCTGCTCACGCTTACACTCACACACACACACTCATATCTCTGCTGCTCACACTTATACACTCCAAAACTCTGCCACTCACCCACACTTACACTCTGCCACACACATACACGCACACTCATAACTCACACTCTTCCAAACACTCACACTATGCACACTCACTCATACAATCACACTCTGCCACTTACACACACTTACATTCTGCCACTCACACACATACACACTCATAACTCTTCCACTCATGCTTACACTCACTCACACGCACACTCATATCTCTGCTGCTCACACTTATACACTCCAAAACTCTGCCACTCACCCACACTTACACTCTGCCACACACATACACGCACACTCATAAATAACACTCTTCCAAACACTCACACTCTGCACACTCACTCATACAATCACACTCTGCCACTTACACACACTTACATTCTGCCACTCACACACATACACACTCATAACTCTTCCACTCATGCTTACACTCACACACACTCTCTTCCAATCACACTCTGCCACACTCACACACATACACTTACTTACACTCTGCCACTCATATACATACACATGCACACTCATAACTCTGCCACTCACACCCACTTACACTCTGCAAATTACATTCTGCCACTCACATACATACACATGCACACTCATAACTCTGCCACTCACACCCACTTACACTCTGCCACTCATATACATACACATGCACACTCATAACTCTGCCACTCACACCCACTTATACTCTGCAAATTACATTCTGCCACTCACATACATACACATGCACACTAATAACTCTGCCACTCACAGTCTGCTACTTACATACACATGCAGACTCATAACTCTGCCACTCACACCCACTTACACTCTGCCACTTACCTCACATACATACACCTGCACACTAATAACTCTGCCACTCACACTCTGCCAAACACTCACCTGCAAAACTTGAGGGGGCGGAGCTAAACACGAGGGGCGGAGCCTATCGTGAGGGGATGGAGTCTGCTGCTGTTCAGCATACAGGATCGAACGTGAGGGGGCGGAGCCGAGCGCCAGGGGGCGTGGTCAGGGTCTCCATTCGGGGCTATGGAGGGGAGATCCGGGGCTTCAGCCCCAGTAGCCCCCCCCTAGCGACGCCTCTGCCCATGGTTGTCCTCTTGGGGCAATGTTGTACTTGTGAAATTGGGGAGAGATTGTTGCCATTTGGGTAGAGTGGTTGCCAGAGAAAATGGGTTAGACTAGAAGTGTCACAGATTGAGAAGGGTACACCCATCTGTGAGTACCAAAACATGTCCCACACCCAGGCATCAGTGATCATAGGCTCAGCCCTGGCTTAAAAGGAATCTTTTAAGAAATTAACCATTCCTTGTAATATTGCATAATTTGAGTTGGGTACTGCTTTGCACCATGTGAGTGTGCCATCTATTTACCCTGCTCAAGTTTAATTACAAGTCTGTCACATTTTTAAAAAAGCACTGTGTATATTTTATCTCTCTGACATGTATTTGAAATTAAGTATAAGAAGTTTTTAGAAACCTAATGTGAGATGCATGTTTTGAAATGTGTATTTATATTGGTGGCCACAAGCAGGTGCGCAGACACTCTAAAATAACACAAAACCAGACAAATCAGTAACAATATTTCTTAGCTTGTTATGTATTCTGATTTTTAGCTGATCTGTGAGGTTCCTCACTGTAGCAGCCTATTCAAGAGTGTACTCCCCTGTGTGAAACTAAGCTATGAGGGCATACTTATAGTTTCATTGGGAAAATAGCAGACATCTATTATTCCCAAAAGGGCATTCTGGCAATAGACTACTGAAAATCATAAAAAAGGAATGATTTTGTTATAGCTACTAAAAATTGTCATTGTGATATATAAACAAGCATTAAAGTCCTTGTAACAGTATGGATTTGCAGCACAACCATACTTTATTTAAAAAAACAAAAACCTCACAGTGCACTCATGTACAAGGTCTAAAGGTCATGGGTTACATGACATTTAGACCTTGTCTTTCCCTTTGTGACAAGGGCTGTTTTGACATTTCTGGGGTGTTTGTGTTTAGCTGTAATTTTCTTCTTTATCACATACGGTACCCACACAAATTATATGTTGTTTTTATTGTCATAAGAAGGGATTTCATTAGATAGGATTATGTTCATGATATTTTATAATTTACTAAAAAAAAATCATAAAATATGATGAAAAAATAAAATACACTTTTCTAACTTTGACCTAAAAAATTATTTTCAGAAATACAATCATTAAAATAGACCAAGTCTAAATAGTTTCTAAATTTTGTCCCGAGTTTAGAAATATGCTTGTTTCCATGTTTTTCTGTTGTTTTTTGCAGGTTATAGGGAAAAAAACAAAAATAGCATTTTTTGTTTTTTTCCTACAGTGAACTTTTGACCCCAACCCGAACCCTATATTTTACCCTAACCCTAACTCTAATTCTTATGCTAACCCTCAATTTATTCTAATTATAGTTTAATTTTAACCCTTACCCTTGTGCTAACCCTAATTTAATTGTAGCCCTAACCATTATTCTAACCCTAACCATAGATTTTTAGCTAATGAAGTCTTTTTTTTTTTATATTGCTGTCTAAGCGCAGTCAAGCAAAAGCATCAGAGCAATGGGAGTGAATTTATTTTTCACTTCCGACTCTTTACGCACAAGAGGGCAGAAGCCATATTGGAGGAGCATGCTGCTCTCCAAAATGGTTTCCACGATCGATCGGTGCCCCAGTTTAAAAACTTCGACATTGATCGTGAAAACCGTTAGTTCCACCGCAGGATGTGTCAGGCACGTCCTTTGTCGGACACAGAGTTGCCGGCTGGACATGCCTGACACATCCATTGTCACGAAGGGGTTAAAGAATGACCCACTTATTGAAAAACTTGCATTTAAAAATGATAATAGTACAATGTTCACTTTTCAAGTGTTTTGTGTTGGAGTACAATATTGGTATGGGCTGTAACAAAACAAATTGTGATTAGAAATGTTATGTTACAAAGAATATTTAAAAAGTAGTACACACTATATTTTGTTTCTATTTTATCAAGTACTTTGAAGCAGAAAAATAAATTACATAATACTACATTTATAGAATCTTTAATTGTATAGATAGTTTGTATTTTGTCTTTTAAACTAGGTGATCAAACATATTGATGTCCATTAAAATATATAATAGTTCAAATATTTCCTTTAACCCCTTAGTGACAAGACATTTTCACCTTGACTTTCCCTTGGTGACAATGGCTGTTTTGACATTTCTGGGGTGTTTGTGTTTAGCTGCAATTTTCTTCTTTCTCACATACTGTAACCACACAAATTATATGTTGTTTTTATCGTCATATGAAGGGCTTTCATGAGATACCATTATTTTCATCATATCTTATAATTTACTACAAAAAAAATCATAAAATATGATGAAAATTTTAAAAAAACCCACTTTTTCTAACTTTCACCTAAAATATAATTTACACAAATACAATCATTAAAAAATACTCCATAGAAATAGTTTCTAAATGTTGTGCCGAGTTCAGAAATATGCATGTTTCCATATTTTTCAGTATTTTTCTGCGAGTTATGGCGCAAAAACCAAAAATAGTGTTTTTTGTTTTTTTCCTATATTGACCTTTTGACCCCAACCCGAACCCAAAATGTAACCTTAACACTAAATTTAACCCTAACTCTAACCCTTATGCCATCCCTTAATATATTTTAATTTAATTTTAACCCTATCCCTTATGTTAAAAATTATTTAATTTGAACCCCATAGGCTAATCTATGTATATAACCAGTTTTTATTTAATTAAATATGTATTTAATTTTTTTTACATTGCTATGCTACTTAACTACCACTAGGGGCAGTCAAGTAGCATATTCAGAGTGACGGAAGTGAAGTTACTTTCACTTCCGGAGCTCAGACCTCCAGAGGGCATAGACATATTGACGGAGCATGCTGCTCCGTGGGGCGATCGTGGGTGCCCCAGAAAAGACATTTCGATGCTGGCTATTGCCTCGATGTCGAGGCAATAGACCAGCATCGTTAAAGCAGTTTTTGTGATCGTTGATAGCAACAGAGTTCCCGGCAGGACCTGCCTGACACGTCCATTTTCGCGAAGGTGTTAAAATGTTTCCTTATCAGAGGGACAACACGGTGCAAACCTGTCTAAGACTTGCTCAAAGACAGTATAATTATCTAGCTGCACTACCTATCAACTGATTGGTCACCTAACCATTTAAATGGACTGTATCACCTAAATATTGTTTTTACAGTGCATGAAAAGCATAACAAATTATTAAACATTATCTTTATATTGTATTAGCAAAATTGCAAGAGGTAAAGGAGTAGTACCATGTTAGCCATGAAAAAACAGGAAACAATTATGGTTAACATGATATCATTTATTGGCTAACTGAGAGTTTGGTTGCAAGCTTTCACAGACAAGGGGAGGGAGGGGGGGAAGAGAAAGACAAGGTGAGGGAGGGGGGAATAGAAAGACAAGGGGAGGGGGAGAGAAACACAAGGGGAGAGGGAAAGAGACATACAAAGGGGGGAGAGAAACACAAGGGGAGGGGGAAGAGAAAGACAAGGGGAGGGAGGAGAGAAACACAAGGGGAGGGGGGGAGAGAGAGAGAAAAGTTTGGGGGGGAGGGAGATAACACTGGGAGAGAGAGAGAGACAACGCGGGGGGGAGAGAGGCAGCATTGGCACATAAAAGGAAATAAAAACAAGTAATGCATTTGTTTAATATCATAATTTTTATTACATATTAAAAAGCAATTTACATGTGAATATATACAAGTTAAACTTTTTTCCTATAGAGTAGTCTTATATTCAGGCTTTTAGTTTTTTTTCCTAAAGGAATATCCAAAGTTTGGGGGGTTGTCTTATAATCAGGGTCGTCCTATATTCGAGCAAATACGGTACATATTACCTATGGAAAAGCAGTTCATTGGCATACCGTGCCACAGGTGATGTCATAAGCAGGAGACTCCACAGACACATTTAAAACACATTGTTCTCCGAATTTAAGCATTTAGTTGCAGTTTTTCTAAAACAATATATAGATCATTTTCAATAATTTTGTATGCTCTACATTCACAGTGAAAACAATGTTCATGTGATACAGTCCCTTTAAGGGTTTACACACACAAACACAACCAGAGAGATACACAGGCAAACAATCTCATATGCATATAATTTAGAATAATTTAATATTATACAACACACTGTGTTGTTATATTAGTTCATTTGGCTTAGTTGGTAACAGATGGGTTAGACAATAGATTAGAGGCTAGATTATAGACTTCCATTATGCCCAAGATCTTACAAAGCACAAATGGTGGAAATCAGATGGGCATGTCAGATTCAGTAATAAGTGGGTAATGTGCCAAATTTGTCTGAAATATAGGTGTGGTTATGTAAAGTAAGCATAGCCAAGCTTGTGCATATGTACAGCAAATTCACAAGTCTCAAAAATCTTATTCTTTCTTTCTTACTGGAGTCTTTACTTTTGTTTACAAACATAAAAAAAAAAAAAGTTTTGTTTACTCATGCATTATGTAAGATTAAACTCTTAGAGGTGGCATGGGGTTTATGCCTCCATGGCATTTTTTGCCACATGGACAACATGAGAGCATAAAACATTGTGCATCACAAGCTGCTATGCACAATTATCAGCTTTTCACTGCTATTTATGAAGGCCTTGTTACCACGATAGTTCCAGAAATAGCACAGAGCGAAACTTGTGTGCATGTGATCACTGTAATAGCCAATCACAGCGATCACTTGCGTTTAGCTGTCAAAGCCAGTCCCAGTATGAACAGCTTGCACAGGTCCCCCAAGCACCCCCCACACACTTATTTTATATAAATGAAAAAAAACCTAACCATAAGTAAGCCTGAAAAAAATGGTTAGGAAAATGCAATGTGCTATTTGCAGTTATTAACTTATAATGAGAAAAAATTGAAAACAAACATAGGGTATTTACAAACTCAGGAGAAATATTAGAAACTATTAAGGTTTTCTTATTAGCTTTTGCAGGTATATAAAAGAGTATTCAGTTTTCTTTCATATGTTATTATTTTTTTATAGTAAATTATATGATATGATCAAAATAATGGCATATAAATAAAGCCCTTCTTATCCTTAAAAAAAACAACAATATATAATGTGTGTGGGTACAATAAATGAGAAATAGGAAAATTACAGCTAAACACAAACACTGCAGGAGTGTAAAAACAGCCTCGTCCTTAAAGGGACAGTCTAGTCCCTGAATTAATTTGAATGACATTATTCTCATTGGTTCCTGCATCCCAAAAAAATGTCAAAAAAAGGAAATGACTTTTACTCAGCTAGTGTGGGCAGTCCTGGCTTCTTGCAAACTGCTGTAATTTCGTAAATTAATCTAGCTGTAATTATTTTATATTTTAAGCAATGTAAAACATGCATTTTAAAATACTTTGAAAGCACATTAATATGCATTAATATTTGGAAGATGCATTTTGGGCACTAGACAGTCCCTTTAAGGAGTTAATAAAATCTTAAAAGAAATTAAAAATGTGTTTATACATAAACAGAGTTAGTAACACGACACTTTTAAAAAGCACATGTTAAAGGTGACTTCTAATGAAGACTGTAACATGCAGTTTTCCAAAGAAGATGGGCTCTGACCAATTTAATTAAGAATGCATAGTCATGGTAAGAGGGTAAAACTAAATCATAACAAAAGCCTTCAGGTGAGTTAATTAATCTTGAACTGTTTTAGCAACACACCACTGATTCTCATTTCACAAAACTCTTTGCATCTTCCATGTAGACATTTTTGATTAAGGTTTACTGTTCGCCACCAATTTACTCTATGCATCATATAATTAAGATACAAGACGTATTAATAAAATGGGGACAGTCTTCTCAGGAATGAAGATAACAAGCTCTTTCTGCATAGACCCTGGGGTCATGGAAGAAGCAATTAAATGTTCTCCAGGGTACACTATAAAGAAAGAAGTTTGATGGGTGAATGGCCTTCTCCAAGCCCCCTAATTCTTACATTTTGTCTTTTATTTTCATACAGTGAAAATGTGAAGTTACAAAATTAACAAAGATTAAATATGTTACTTATGCGACTGATGGCTATTATTTGCATCACATTAAGCAAACAGTAACAACAATTATGTTCTTCTTCCAGAGGGCAGCAAGATCATGTTCAATGTGTCATTCAACCAGTATGTGACATGAAAGAACCATACAAAGTGCTATTTTTAATGGTTTTGTAATGGTACATTCAATGAAAAATATTGTAGGTGATAGCTACATGGTCATGGCCTTCCATTAAATATAAACATTTAATTTATGAAAATAATTGCCTTGTCTGCAAAAAAACAAAGGATTACTTAAGCAATAACTATACCCAGTTGTAATATTGCAAGCATTATACACGCTGCGTTCACTGCAAATATGTGATTTGAAAGAATAAAGTGAAAGAGAACAAAGGCTTCTTTAAGGGAATGGTTATCAAATGGAAAGTATAATCAATTGTTATTGCATTTCAATATAATTTACAGCTTTCTTAGCGTGAATAAACATGTAAGCTGATGAATCTAGATTTGTCTTAATATTAAATTGAAAAGGTACTTAAACATACTTAAATAAAAAGAAGCTAAATTAACACACACAAAAAAACACATCTTATTTTTCCAAACATCACAACTGAGTAACTTGAATTACTTTTATATTTTTCAAAGAAACCTAACAATTACAATAGCTCTCTATTCACACAGGCATTAGAGAAAATATTGTCTACACATTAAAATTAATATGTAATCCCTTACATTCTTAGGCAGTTCATTACCAACAAATAATATATCAACTGACCCAATATAAATATGTTAAGGTATACATATAATTAATATTATAGCCAAAACAGTGATTACATAAAAATAATCAAATGGATGGCACTTAATTAATATGGGGCACTTATGATAATCATATACCTTAATAATGGTAAAGCATATCAATAAGCAGCCACATTACATTCATAACAGGGAGATTGATTATTGATTGTTGACCAACATTGTTTTAATACTTCTTGACTTTTTAAATTGTTTTACTTGTTTAACAAAAGTGGCATGTTATTAGATCTTTTATACCATATTATTGCAGTGTAATATTAGATTGAAATATATAATTGTTCCTAATTATATTATATTTATAAAAATTTACTCCTTGATTCAGGAAGTGTTCCTTGGGCTCATTTTTTTTAGAAAACTTTTAGTGGCACAGCGCACTTTGAAAAATTCTAATAGTTTTGGGTGGTAAATAGTACATTTGCCTCTTGCGATACACTTCATATCTGAGAGTCAAATAGAACAGTCCAATACTGTGCTTACAGCGCATTTTGAAAAATTCTAATTGTTTTGGGTGCTAAATAGTACATTTGCGTTTTGCGGTGCACTTCATATCTGAGACTCAAATAGAACAGTCCAATACTGTGCTTACAGCGCACTTTGAAAAATTCTGGCTACCTCCTCCTCCAGCGCCGCTTCCACCTACACCGCCACGGTCACCGCCTCCTCAACCTATGGGTCACTTAGTATAAACTGAAAGAGAATACCCTGCACTCCAACCCTCTCTCAAATGGATAATTATGTTGATCCTCCTGGCAGCCATGCTTTAGATTTAGATTTTTGCTCTTCCAAAGCTAAAATCAAAGATTCCATCTAGTGCTATTTTATGGCTCAGCTGTATTTGTAATTTGCATGTATTATATGTTATTTTAAGTTATTTCCCTATCCACATTTGCTTGCAGGGCACTTGCCCTACTCTTACCCACATTTTACTTCATTTTGCAGCCCTATAGCCCTTTCCAGAACTTTTTTAGAGGCATTTTAGTGGCCAAAAGTTTGTGTCCCCGTTGACTTCAATGGGGTTCGGGTTCGGGGTCAAGTTCGGGGTCAAGTTTGTGTACTGTTCCGGACATTTTTTTGAAGTTCGGCCGAGCCTGCCGAACCCGAACATCCAGGTGTCCGCTCAACTCTAATTATAACCAATTGTCTTGGAGATGGGTGCTGTAGCATCGGAGATATTGTTTGAGGATTTGATTGAATCGCACTGTATGCCCATTGGTTTGAGGGTGATAGGCTGAAGAGAGCCTATCTATCTGAAGTCCTTTACAGGAAGCCGACCAAAATCTGGAAGTGAATTAGACACCTCTGTCAGATAGTAAAGAACGAGGAAGACCATGAAGACGAACAATAAATTTCAAAAATAATTCTGCGATCTCTGCCACCGTGAGCAAATGAGTTGTAGGGATAAAGTGTGCCATCTTGGTGAGACAGTCAACTACAACCATGATGGTATTATGTTGTAGTAATGGTGGTAGCTCAACTATAAAATACACAGTCAGATCCTCCCAAGGTTGATCGGGAGCTGGAAGAGGTTGAAGGAGTTCTACCGATTTGGTATGTCTTCCTTTGGAACGAGCGCAGATGTCACAGGAGCGGATGAAATTTTGTATATCTTGTCTCCATCCAGGCCACCAAAAGGATCTGTGGGCTAGATCGACTGTTTGTCGGAACCCTCCATGTCCTGCGAGAGGAGCATCATGTAGAGATTTTAAAAATGTAGATGAGATTGTCCTTGTACCAAAGACCTTGTTCTTATTCTCCATGGCGTTGGGACAGGACTGCTCCCACAGCAGTCTCTGAAGCGTCCACTTTGAGAAAATAAGTTTTTTTAGGATCTGGAAGGACCAGAATGGGAGCATGAGTAAATTTATGTTTGAGGGTATTGAATGCTTTTTGGGCCTGTGGAGTCCAACGGAATGGAGTATTCTTCTTGGTAAGTTGTGTTATGGGATGGATGATGCGTGAAAAGCTGTTGATCAGTCTGCAATAGAAGTTTACAAATCCTACAAACCTCTGTACTGCTTTCATGGAATTAGGTATAGGCCATTGAAGAATTGAGGAAATCTTCTTGGGATCCATTTTTAGACGTCCCAGAGAGATCACATATCACAAAATTCTACTTTGGTGGTTTGGAAATACACTTGGATAGTTTGGCATATAGATGGTTTTGTTGCAGTCTCTCAAGGACTTGGAAAATGTGTTGACGATGAGTTTCCAATGAAGGAGAATAAATCAAAATATCATCCAAATAGATTACCACTGTCACGTTCAGGAGCGAGGTTGGAACCGCTTTGCAGAGAGATAGAGGTTAGTGCAACGAACCCCGGTAATAGAACAGAATTCTTCTGCCTGAAGGAAGTCCACCTTATGGTTGAGCCTCAGGTTTCGTTCCCCCTGGTCTTTTGCACTCTGTACTACTACCAGAGTATCGAAGCTGAAACCAAGGTACTGGACTGGAAGCTTTAACAGGACCGAAGCAGAGGTGCAGGATAGGATGCTGAAACAGGACCGAGGCGAAGGTAACAGGGACACAGGCAAAAGAGTAGTCAGGCAGGCGATAAGTCGAGGCTGGCAGAGTTCAGGCGAAGTCAAAACAGGCAACAGGTCAGGACAGGCGGCAAACAGGCAAGGTCAGGTAGCAAAGTTCGGCAACAGTGATATAGAATAGGAAGTACAAAAACGCTAGTAAAGGCTCAAGGCACTGATGTGACAACCACGCATTTATCCAACATGTCTCTACAGATGTCATTAAGGAAATGTTGGAAAGTAGCCGGAGAGTTACATAGTCCAAAAGGCATTACTCGGTACTCGTAATGCCCGTAACGAGTTCTAAAGGCCATCTTCCACTCATCTCCTATATGGGTATTTTGCAGGCAATCCATGAGTTCAGGAATCAATGCCAAGGGGTATTTGTTCTTTATCACTATGTTGTTTAGTTCCCTGTAGTCTACACAGGGTCGTAAACCTCCGTCCTACTTGCCAAAGAAAAAGATGCCTGCTCTGGCAGGAGAAGTGGAAGGACGAATAAACCCTTTTTTACGGAGGCTGTCATCCAGATATTCTTTTAAGACAGATAATTTGGGTTCAGATAAAGGAAATATTCGCCCAAAGGGGATGGCAGCCCCTGGTAAGAGATCGATAGGGCAATCGTATGACCTATGAGGAGGTAGACGTTCGGCTTTCTTTTGATTATAGACTGAGTGGAACTTTTCGTAGGCCTCTGGTAATTCTTCGGGTTGAGTGGTAGGTTCTTGCAGAAGGGATATGTGGGCCAGAGTTAGACAATGTTGGAGGCAAAATGGAGATGACCAATGGATGACAGGATCATGGAGTTTGAGCCATGGTAATCCCAGGATAAGAGGAAATAATGGACACTGTACTAAATTGAAGGAGATGTCTACATAGTGGTGGTATGTCCACAGTACAGACAGAGTTTAGCCTTCCATTTACAGTCTTTCTCTGCTTCAGAGAGGGGTCCACAAGCCACTCCCAGTTGCATAGGTTCATCTGTTCTAGTGCAAGAAGGAGGTGGTGTAGTGGTAGAACTGGCAGACCGTGACAAAAACCTGGGCTGAAGGAAGATATTTTGTTAAGCCATTCGCCCTTCTTTCCTTTCCCTCATATGTCTATCCATTTGTGTGACCAAATTGATCCAAGCATCTAATAACCCCAGGGTTTGGCCACTTCATCCTTCAGGAACTCAGATAGACCCAAACGGAATTGGTGAATTAGAGCGGGTTCATACCATTCAGTCTCCACCGCTGTTCGGCATAAGTCAGCTATATAATCTTCGACAGGACGTTTACCTTTTTGGAGAGATCTGAGATTGGATTCACCAGTTGACTTTCAGTGGAAATAATCATAGAGGGTATCCATATCTTGTCTAAATGACACCCATGATACTAGAGAGGGGTGTTGACTCTGCAGTAGATGTTGGGCCCAAGTCATTTGATCTCCAGATAGAAGGGAGATAGCCATTTGGACTCTGACAAAGTCTGTGGCATAGGTTCTGGGTTTTAATATGAATAATAATTCACCGGCCATGATGAAGGTACGATATTTGGTGCTGTCTCCTTCAAATCTTTCTGGGAGTTTAATGTGGGGTTCTGGGGAGGTGGCATCTCCATCCTCAGGTGGTTCTGTGATGAAAAATAGAGGATATATGGCCAGGGCTGGAGGAGGGTGTGCAGCTTGAAGAGCCTGTACCTGATTATGCAAATTCATCTGTTGCTCTTGTACTCCTTGTACAGTGTGTGTCAAGGTTGCAATTTGTTGGGTAAGTGCTTGTATAACTTCAGCCATCCCTGCAAGCTCCATTATATGGCTTGCTTGTTATGTGAGATTCAAGGATAAGGAGCGTAGTGCAGGGTGGCGGGTAGGGAGATGGGGTGGCCAAAAAGCTAATACCAGAATTGACACAACAAAAAGGGTAAGGCAAAAGAGTAGTCAGTCCAATCCAAAAGGTCGAGACTGGCAGCACAGTTTGAAAAAGCAGGTTAACAAGTCCAGGTAGGGTTACAACGATGAGGGTAGTCCAGGGGAAGAAGCCAAGGTCGGTACACAGGAAGGTAGCAATAAATATCAGGTAAATCACACAGGAATGGTACTGAGAACAGACACCACAGCTCAACAAGCAAGCAATGATTAAGGTGAGTTTGGGGTTTTTATAGAGCTGCTAATCAAGGAACTCTCCCCTTTACACCTGGGGACCGGCCCTGAACCCTGTTGTAAATAGGGAGAAGGAGTACAGCCTCTTCTCCCTATTTCCCCGGACCTCTTGGTAGCAACCAATCGCGCAACGTTTCTCGTGAGTAAGCCTCGCTCCCTAAACCTCTTGGAAGTAGTTGCATTCACTGTGAACGGGTGACTAGCAACTCGAAGCCGGGGATTCGGCCTACCTCGCGGTCACGCTAATGCTTGATGGCCGCAAACCGGGACAGAGGGTGGCTTTGGTTGTGAGGGTCCCCTGGGCAAGGTAAGTGACGGTCCTGGGACCTGACAGATAGAAGGAACAGAATATTTTGCTATGCTTCCAAGAGGAAATCTTCTCTAGGATAGTGATCAAAGAAAAAAAAGCAAAATAGATGGTGCCTTCTTGTCGCAAAATAACAATCACTCATTAAACATTTCCACTATTCTATGAAATTAGTGGCTGAATCTAAAAAAAAGAGCAGTTTCTAGGCCTTACATACCAAAGTCACATACACTTTATTTTCCAGAAGGCTAATAATTTAAGATTTTTTTTGCCCCTAGTGAATTAAATAAATTTCAAATTAGGAACCATCTCAATAATAGAAACTTCAGTCATAGAGTTTCAGGGTCTTAGAAATAAGACTACTGTCAAGAAAATCACCAATTTCCAAATTCGGGAGTAACCATATCATGTGTTTCATTCGTTGTCATTCATTGGTTATTTGATATAGTGTCCATGTTCAAAAACGGAATATTAGACCTTTTGGACCTGTTTATTTAAAAAAAGAGGGATTTTGTTTGGGGGTGGGATGGTTAGAACTAATTAAGAGTTGTTGGAGAAAAGGAAACAATAAAATGTTTCTCTCTCGCTCAAAGAGAAGGATATTGGATTCATAAATGAAAGACAACCTCCAAGGACTGAATGTGCTCAGTTTATTTACAATGCATTCATTAGGGAGACACAATCTGTAATTTCCAATATAAACATTTAGCTTTTACTTAATAGTTGTAATAATTGATTTTAATATAACATTTAAAACATGATCTATAATATTATGGAACTTGGAAATTATCTTTAATAATAAAGTTAATGCTTTGCCAATCAACAGGTATAAGTATGATGATATGATTCAATGAACTACTCTAGTATAATAATTAATTAGATTATTGGGTAGGCTTACTGCAGTCATGTTCCTGACCAATGGAATCATCACTGTGTTATAAAATAAGAATAGTCCTAGGATGAAATGTCAAGAAATATGGTGGATCACAAATCTAAATGACACAGATTCTAATAAAAGCAAACAACTTTATTTGATATTAAACAGGTCACAGTGATGGGGAAAAAGAGAAGAGATAGAGTCAGGCTCCTGGTCCCTCTCTTGTCCACCGTCAAGGTCCCCTACCTGCTTCCACTGCCTCCCGACTCCCAGAGTTCAGCCAGGGTGCCACGCCGTTGCGACGTAGGCCACATCCCCAGTCACATATTGCGAGCGTGATTGCCTGGTTCCGGGCAGGGGGGCATGTCCTACAGTCCAATCACATGCTCCTACTGGAGGGTGTAGGGAGGAAGGAGAGAGGAGGCTGGTACCTCCATAAGCCTCTCTATTACAGGGAACCAGAGATGGGTGGCTACTTGATGGAGGGTGGGAGGTGCCTGAGGTCTGGCAGGCTATAAAACCGCAGAGCACTGTTCACTCATTTTCAAGCTAGTTACTGTGCTCCTGAGCTCCCTGTGTATTCGATCCCTTGCCCTTGCTATTGATTGACTTCCTGGCTACTGACCCTTGGCTTGTCTATTTCATGTTTGAACCATATCTGCCTGCCATGACCTTCAACACTGTTTTTGACTCTGCTCTCTCTCATTCCCTTGGTACCTTATTTTTGCCTTCACTACTCCTAGTGGATTGCTCTGGTGTCCCCTGTTGGCTGCTCTCAGCATATACCTGCACTAATCTCCTCACTACAGTCTGCAACAGATAAAGATTTGTTTTAATATCTTATGCATTTTGAGCTATTTAGTAGATCTTTATTATAGACTACTAGATAGAATGAAATGAATAAAAAACTAAAATGCCTTATACATTTTTTGTCAGGGTTAACACATTTACTGTCAGGGTATGAGACCCACTCAGCTGCCAGCCAGGGGGACCTTACCTCCTCCAGCCCTTCTCTGCCCGCTGTGTGGGTGCTCCACAAAGCGGTAGGCCCTCTAGTAACACTAGCACCGCTAAATCCAAGTGCTTTTGTGTTGTGGCCGTCGAGGGGAAGTGGCCAATTGCTGAATACCACAACCGCATTGGTGGACAGGGGAGAGGTGAGGGAGAAGGCTGGAAACATTCCTAATCTAGTACTGGCAAGTAGTAGGGGGGGGGGGGGCCCTCTAAGACTGAGGGAGGAGTTTTGGTCCTCCAGCCCTTTATAATCTCAGCACTGCTTTCAATCAGTGCTTGGTTGCCAAGCTGTTCATAGCTTTGCTGTGCTCATTTCTTGTTACCTGCTTGTGGTTATACCTTGCATATCCTGATTTTCCTGGCTATTGACCTCAGCTCTATCTACATATTTTCCTGCTTGTACCCTGCCCCGATTCTGGATTGTTGTGCCACTTTGACCTTATGCTGCTTGCCCTAACTCTGCATTGTTATACCGTTTTTCCCCTTCACTACTTACCCAGACTCTGGACTGAGTGTTCCTTTATCTCTGTGGCCTTCCAGTTATCAACCCAGCTAAATAGCTCCCCTCATGAATCCAACACTTACAATGAGTAACGTGTTACAATATTCATCTGTCAGCCCTTTTTGCTCCTTCCATGTGAAATATGAAATAAAACTGTTTGCTTTTATAGGAACCTGTGCCATTTGAATTGAATCCTTCCACACCTAAAAAAGTTTCTCAAGATTTTCGATTTTCCTTAGAAGGATTTTTTTTTTTTTTAATAAAATATCACATTTTAGTCATCTCATGCTATGACAGAATATAATTTGTAAAAAAATGTTTGAACCCTGACATTAAAGAGTCTACTATATTTGCACCGATCAGTCCCAAATTGGATTCAGATTGGGCATAATAGCCAAATCGAAGGAATCCCCAAAATGTGGCTACTCAATGAATTCAACTATGAATTGGCTGTTCAGAAACTGAAGCATTGGAGCCCTTAAAATCGGAACAATTTCGTTATGCAAAGCATAAAAATGTGGCTACCCAATATGTGTTCATCAACCCGAAATAAAATTCAGACTCAGGTATGATAAGCACATTTTGTGCATTTCAATTCGCCAGATCTGATCTCGAGAATAGAAATTAAAATGTTGAAAATGTAATTACACTTTTTTTAAAAAGTCTTTCCCTAGGGTCATCAGACATCTGCCACAGAAGTGCTAAAAATGACCTCACCTCCTTAAAATTAGGGTGGGCCTTGGCCTTCCCTAGTACTAAACAGGGCTGGAAACTGGCAAAATAGTCCCCTGCTCCCATAATATACATAGGGGGCCTGGGCAAGTAGCCTTAACCCCCTTATCAAAACCAGAGCTCCCAGCTGCCATTACACATATGGAGGGTCAGAGCAGGTAGTATTACCACTGCCCTGGTTCTCCCTAACATGACCAGGGCTGGGAACTGCAGAAATGGCTCTCAGATCCATAAAATAGAACATAAATACAGTGACCTGTCTGGTCATTGACAGTACTGACCCTAAGATCCACACTGGAGACAGCAAGGTAAAGGGGAAGGGACAGGGTACATCATCACTGATGTTAAAGGGGTTAAAAGGGGTTATATAGGTATAATTGGTGATTCAGAAATCTCTGAAATCCGACTACTCAAGATTCTTGAATTCGGGTTTAAATCGAATGTTGGGGTCGTTCAGAAACCGAACCATCAAAACACATGGAACCATTTTGCTATGAAAACGATAGCTTTTTGGCTACACAATTCACCATTGTACTCGCTCCAAATTTGTGAACCATAGATGAAATTCACACATATCAAGTCTCTAGATTTTAGCTGGAGAATTGAATAGAAAAATATAGACGAATTAAACATATTTTAAACACAAAAATATGTATATACAAACATAATATATTAATGTTACATATTATAATTACAGCCAAGTTGGCTAACTGAGTATGTTTAGAGTGCAAGCTTTCAAGATCTCTCAGGTCTCTTTATCAGGCATATAATAAAAAATAAATGTGAAAAACGTCTCTCTTAAATACAATTACACATCACATTGTTACAAATGGAAAGCAGATTAGATCAACTGAGTCCAGGTCTTAGTTCTTTGATCAGTCAATGGTGGTGTAATGAGATGTAAATTACAGTCTTCCTCTGGAGGTTTCAGAAGACATTCATACTTTTAGTGGGCACTGCATGTCTGGTTTGCAGGATGAAATGCTATAAAGGGACAAAAATGCTCTATCCCAGTTGAGACCATCATTTAAAAAACTGAATTGAAACATTAATTTAACTTCACATTATTCCCTCTCCATTTGAGTTTGGAAAATTCCAATCAATACCAGGGCTGACCTTGGGTGCTCATGAGCCCTGTTTGGGCCACCTCTGTGCCCCCCCTGCCAATGACAGGCAGTGGTACTTATCGGATAATAAAATGTTTTAAAAAAAATACTTTATACTTTCTCTACCACCCTTCACTCAATTTTTCCTGTACTCCTTTAATTTTTGCCCCAACATCACTTTCCATTGAACCCACTGAACCAGATTGCATTCACATAACTTGCCACACCCAGCTTGCACCCAATGGTCTTGCCCGAGCACAAGTGTTGCACACACAGGACTTGCCAAGCATGTAGAATGCACTTACAGGTCTTGCAAGAGCACATAGATTGCACCCAATGGCACTGACAGAGCACCCATATTGCACACCAAGGACATGCTCATTTCAGCACCCAGATTGCACACCCAGGACATGCTCCATTCAGCACCCAGATTGCACACCCAGGATGTGCTCCAGTCAGCACCTAGATATAACATCCAGGACATGCCTCAGGTAGCAATTAGATTGTACACCCAGGCCCCGGCCCATATTTAGGCCATAACTAACAGCTGACACACCACCTGTTCTTAACTACAGTCCCCATGAGGCTCAGGCAGACATACTGCTTCCGTGATGCTGGCTGAGCATCATGGGGAGTGCAGTCAAAAGTAGATAATGCTGCAGATGTTAGCTGTGGACTACAATTCATATGATCTTCGTCCAGCCAGTTCTCCTCCATGACTTAGCATCATGGGAATTGTAGTTCACAACTAACAACTGTCACACCATCTGAGGTTAACTTCAGTTTCCATAAGGCTCTGTCAGACATTACTGCTTCCATGATGCTAGCTAAGCATCATGGGAAGTGCAGTCAACAGTAAATACATCTGAAGATTTTACCTGTACTACAATTCCCATGATGCTCAGTCAGATGTCCAGATGATGCTGGCTGAGCATCTTTGAAAGAGTCCAAAAGCCTCCCTCCAAGGAGCATAACTTTCTGGCCTGAACGGAAGCTCATCTAGTACCTGGGGTTGTATGAGGCACACACCTGGGCTTGCTGTGGTGTCTAGGGAGCTGCTGGTCTTTCTCTGTTGCAGATACCTGCTCAATTCATGCAGGCGCTCCACACTCAGGGATGTGGATAAGATGAGGCATATGCTCATAGTCAGTGCTATATTTACCGCGAGGCATCCTAGGCGGATGCCTAGGGCGGCAAATTTTGGGGGGCGGCCCCCAGCACTGAAAAAAAAAATTAAGAAAAAAAAAATTACAAAAAAACAATCTGTTCCTTTAAAAAAAAAAAAACGCGCTTTCAGGCAGAGGCGGAGGTGAGAAGGCATCGGAAGAGAAACCTCCGTGCTGCCTGTTCGTCTCCCCTGCAGTGTGACACGTCATACGCGCGCCGGGTCACGTGACCTGTCGGCACAACCGCCTGGGAGCCGAACAGGCAGCATGGAGGAGACCATGCTGCCTGCCACCAGGGAAAACAGGTAAGTGCTGGGGAAATTGGGGGAAATTGTCTGGGGCATATTAATGGGACATAACACTGGCATATTATTGGGAAAATTGGCTGTGGGCATACTAAATGGCAAATAACACTGGAATATTATTAGGCAAATTGGCAGGGGCATTTTAATAGGACATTACACTGGCATATTATTGGGAAAATTGGCTGTGGGATATTAAATGGCAAATTTACTGGGGCATACTAAATGGCAATTAACACTGGCATATTATTGGGCACATTTACTGGGGCATACTAAATGGCAAATAACACTGGCATATTATTGGGCAAATTGGCTGTGGGATATTAAATGGCAAAAAACACTGGCATATTATTTGCAAATTTACTGGGGCATACTAAATGGCAATTAACACTGGCATATTATTGGGCACATTTACTGGGGCATACTAAATGGCAAATAACACTGGAATATTATTGGGCACATTTACTGGGGCATACTAAATGGCAAATAACACTGGCATATTATTGGGCAAATTGGCTGTGGGATATTAAATGGCAAATAACAATGGCATATTATTAGGCAAATTGGCTGTGGCATATTAAATGGCAAATAACACTGGCATATTATTGGGCAAATTGGCTGTGGGATATTAAATGGCAAATAACACTGGCATATTATTAGGCAAATTGGCTGGGGCATATTAAATGGCAAATAACACTGGCATATTATTGGGCAAATTAGAAAGTGGTATATTAAATGGCAAATAACACTGGCATATATTTGGGCAAATTAGCAGGGGCATATTAAATGGCAAATAACACTGGCATATTATTTGCAAACTTACTGGGGCATACTAAATGGCAAATACTGGCATTTTATTGGGCAAATTGGCTGGGGCTTATTAAATGACAAATAATACTGGCTTAATATTGGGCAAATTGGCTGGGGCATATTAAATGGCAGAATAACACTGGCATATTATTGGGCAAATTGGCTGGGGAATATTAATGGCAAATTAAGTGCTGGGGAAATTGGGGGAAATTGTCTGGGGCATATTAATGGGACATAACACTGGCATATTATTGGGAAAATTGGCTGTGGGCATACTAAATGGCAAATAACACTGGCATATTATTAGGCAAATTGGCAGGGGCGTATTAATGGGACATTACACTGGCATATTATTGGGAAAATTGGCTGTGGGATATTAAATGGCAAATTTACTGGGGCATACTAAATGGCAATTAACACTGGCATATTATTGGGCACATTTACTGGGGCATACTAAATGGCAAATAACACTGGCATATTATTGCGGAAATTGGCTGTGGGATATTAAATGGCAAAAAACACTGGCATATTATTTGCAAATTTACTGGGGCATACTAAATGGCAATTAACACTGGCATATTATTGGGCACATTTACTGGGGCATACTAAATGGCAAATAACACTGGAAAATTATTGGGCACATTTACTGGGGCATACTAAATGGCAAATAACACTGGCATATTATTGGGCAAATTGGCTGTGGGATATTAAATGGCAAATAACAATGGCATATTATTAGGCAAATTGGCTGGGGCATATTAAATGGCAAATAACACTGGCATATTATTGGGCAAATTGGCTGTGGGATATTAAATGGCAAATAACACTGGCATATTATTAGGCAAATTGGCTGGGGCATATTAAATGGCAAATAACACTGGCATATTATTGGGCAAATTAGCAGGGGTACATTAAATGGCAAATAATACTGGCATTATTATTGGGCAAATTAGCAGTGGCATATTAAATGGCAAATAACACTGGCATATTATTGGGCAAATTAGCAGGGGCATATTAAATGGCAAATAACATTGGCATATTATTGGGCAAATTAGCAGGGGCATATTAAATGGCAAATAACACTGGCATTAATTTTGGGCAAATTAGCAGTGGCATATTAAATGGCAAATAACACTGGCATATTATTGGGCAAATTAGCAGTGGCATATTAAATGACGAATGACTCTGGCATATTATTGGGCAAATTAGCAGTGGCATATTAAATGGCAAATAACTCTGGCATATTATTGGGCAAATTAGCAGGGGCATATTAAATGGCAAATAACATTGGCATATTATTGGGCAAATTAGCAGGGGCATATTAAATGGCAAATAACACTGGCATATTATTAGGCAAATTGGCTGGGGCATATTAAATGGCAAATAACACTGGCATATTATTGGGCAAATTAGCAGGGGTATATTAAATGGCAAATAATACTGGCATTATTATTGGGCAAATGAGCAGTGGCATATTAAATGGCAAATATCACTGGCATATTATTGGGCAAATTAGCAGGGGCATATTAAATGGCAAATAACACTGGCATATTATTGGGCAAATTAGCAGTGGCATATTAAATGGCAAATTACTCTGGCATATTATTGGGCAAATTAGCAGTGGCATATTAAATGGCAAATAACTCTGGCATATTATTGGGCAAATTAGCAGGGGCATATTAAATGGCAAATAACACTGGCATATTATTTGCAAATTTACTGGGGCATACTAAATGGCAAATAACACTGGCATATTATTTGCAAATTTACTGGGGCATACTAAACGGCAAATACTGGCATTTTATTGGGCAAATTGTCTGGGGCTTATTAATGGCAAATAACACTGGCATATTATTGGGCAAATTGGCAGGGGCATATTAAATGACAAATAATACTGGCTTAATATTGGGCAAATTGGCTGGGGCATATTAAATGGCAGAATAACACTGGCATGTTATTGGGCAAATTGGCTGGGGAATATTAATGGCAAATTATACTGGCATAATATTGGGCAAATTGGCAGGGGCATATTCAGTGGCAAATACTGGCATATTATTGGGCAAATTGGCTGGGGAATATTAATGACAAAATAATACTGGCATAATATTGGGCAAATTGGCAGGGGCTGATTAAATGGCAAATACTTGTATATTATTAGGGAAATTGGCTGTGACTTATTAATGGCAAATAATACTGGCATATTATTCTGCAAATTGGCAAGGGCATATTAATGGAAAATGATACTGGCATATTATTGGGCAAATTAGCTGGGGAATATTAATGGCAAATAATATTGGCAATGTGTATATAATGGGGTGATGGAGGCATGTAAATTTGGTGATGGGGCATGTCCTTGGTGTGCAATGTGGGTTATGGGTCATGTCGTGGGTGTGCATCATGGGTAGGGGGGTGCCCAAAATTTGTCTGCCTAGGGCAGCACAAAACCAAGATACACCACTGCTCATAGTGCCCTCTGATTGGCCCCTGTGAGGACTGAAAGCAGCAGATCTCTGCCTTTTCTGGCAAAGACCTGCTGCTACTCAGAGGCTAGTCAGTGTGGCTCCTTGTTACTTAGTGGCGCATGCTAATAGTGATGGTGCTGATCAGATGATTGGATGATCAGCACCATAAACAGTTTTTCTAAACTTGCTGGCATGGGGGTAAGGATGGCAGAGGTGAAGCCGGTAGGCAGAGGTGAAGCCGGTAGGCATTTTTGACTGACTTCATTAATCATGGCCCACCTTTGAGGTATCTCAAGAAACGGCAAAAAAAAGTCAGCTTAAAGAACTATCAGTTCAACAATGAATTGCTGAGATGTCATGATTGCCAATATTATTTGCATAAAAAACTAATGGATTTTTAATAGCGAGTCAGAAGTATTTTCTGCTTTTTTTATGCACTGACGAGTAGGGAAGGAATATAGCACTTGCATCAAAAGTTTACTAGTCTTCTACTCTAAGCACAAAACTATATTGTTTTTGTATTTATGAAGTGTCCATTGTTTTGTTTCCCAATAAAGATTTTCCTTTTTCTAAATTGATCCATCTCATACCGTCTCTGATTTATGTTGTATTGCTCAGCTTTTAATACACACATATTTAATAAATGTAATTTTAAGAAAAAGTATAGTGACTTCAAGAAGCAGTAAGTTAAGAAAAGATTGTAGTACATTGACTGCTAAATTATAGGGAAAGTTTGATATTTCTTTAACTTATAGAATATTTCCACTGTCCATGCTTGCTTTATAATAGTAAATGCTCATGTTTACTTTTTCTATAAAACAACATCAGCTGTGAAAATATTCTGTTTTAAAAAGAATCAGAAACTATGTTGAGAATATATTGCATGTTCAGTTCAAACAATGGGTTTGAGAAAATTATGTGCTTTTGTAGTCTACAAAGAAATGACTACAAAAGTATGTTATCCGAAAAAATAAAAAAATAACAGCCAAAACATCTTGGTGCATTCATTCTGACTTTCTAAAAGTCATAGGCAATAACATGATTCCATTAGATCTCGAGAACAGCTATAATTTTGGGTTTTATACAAAACTCTGAAATTAACATAAAAGACTTGGTTGGAAAATGTATCAATTATTTTTAACACTGTGAAGCAATAAATAAAAAAAAAAAGCTTCTTAAGTAGGTCATCATGATGTCGGGTGGCATGTCAAATGTCATTTTCCATTATTAAAGTGACGAATTCTTAAAGTTACAATACAGGTACATTTTTATTGCATTTAAAAGCTGCAATTAAGAATATGCTTTGTTCGACTCTTCATAAGAAAGACTTTTCTAATGCATTGTAAATTACTATTAATGTAATCCATGATTAACACTTAGGGCAACCCAAATGCGTTCGCTCATTGTGTCCCTGTAAATTAAGGCAAATTATGTATGATTTCTTTTTGTTGTTATTTTTTGTATGGGTTCTTGATGCTTAAGTTCAACAACTCTGACAACGCAGCCGCAGGCACCCGACCCCACATCAAAATGGACTGAGATCAGAAAAGAGTAGCCTTTTGTGCAATCTGCCATTTGCCATAACACATCACTTCACAAATAAATGTATAGTACGTTCTTTCACATTATTAAATTGTATCTGTCATTTGCTTTATAAGATAGCTACAGGAATACATTCCCGCTTTTTAACTCCCACAATCTCTGCAAAAGATTTGTGATTTGCCTGCCTCCGTAAAAGGCCTGACTTGTGTTTTCTCAAAGGTACTGTAAAATTCAAACCATTGCCATTCATTTCAATCAACATTATATCCATCAAAAAGGTTCTTTCCAGTATGACTCTCAAGAGTTTTTACTATTTAAGGTTGAAATGGCTGTGCATATTACTACAACTCAATTGGAAAATAGTAAGTAAGTGAATAAAAAGGGTTCTGCGTTATTCCGCTTTTGAGTACCTCATAAAAAATAACTTTTTCCCTCAGTACAAAGTGCTATTTAATGCTCCTGTTATGTATGTTAATCAATTGCTCCAATGCTTATATTTTACAGATGATTAGAATAATAGAATGATGAAACGAACAAGACGTTATTCCTTTCACTAATTTGACAAATCTAGCAAACAATTACAGGACAGGGTTTTAATTTGACAAAACAGTCCTGACTTTTCAAAAGTTATATACTAATGTGTACAAGTGAATGCTATATGATGGAATGTATTTATTGCCTTCTTTTTGTTTGTTCCAGAATGTTATCTTCATATTCATATTCATATTAATATTGAATATTGTGTAACTCTTCTGTTTTTTTATTTTTTTTATATAATATCTATAAAGGACCGAAATAAAGCACAAAGCGGCACAATGAATTTGAAAAATTAATTATTATTATTTTGTCCATTGATAAATTCTGTCATAGCATAAATATCGGGGACTACAAGTCTGTATAATTTTCAACTTTTGTAGAATGTGTGAAGATGACCTATGTTACTGATTAAAATTCCTTTAGGGCATACTTATTTTAGGATTGACCATTGAAGAAAATAGAGGTGATGCAGTTATAGGCAGTTTAATTGCGCCCCAGAATGAAAGCCAGATGTAAGATTAAACTAAATTATTTATTAAATAAAATAGAGCTGAGTTAAAAATACCACGATCACATCTACAAGCATAACTATTCATATTATTTAAAAAAACAACTGAAAGATAAGATGATATCCATATTGTTTTTGATGTAGTCTAAACTTGACTGACTATTTCTTTTTTAATGTTTATTAAATAAAGAGAATTAACTTGTATAACTGTTTTTTCAGAAAACTAGCCTCCGTTTGTACATATTTATTGCATAATTTGGTGTAGATCCCTTAGTTATTTGAATTATGAATTTGGCTTTGTATAGAATTGTTATTTATTTTTTGCTACCAATCTTTGTAGAAGACCAACTTGTCACCTCTTGGTCAGTCTGTGTCATATCTCTTTTGAGGCTATCTTCTCTACTTTACATGGCTGTCATCTACTGACTTAAGTTCAATTATTTATCCCTCTCAGCAGCAGCTTCAGAATGAATTTATATGAGGATTATAATTTTTAGAATTGACAAGTCATATGAAAATATAGATTTTACAAAGGAATTAAAAGGATTTTTTTTAAGAGGGAATCACAGGAAAAGTTAAATGCTATTTTTTAGGACTGGGATTCAACTACTGTTTTATACATTTGTGCAAGGTTGGCAAATAATATATAATTCACTCGCCCTGCAAGTTAGCCAAAAACTAAAGTAGTAAAATATTATAAAATGTGTTTTACAAACATTTCACAAAGATTAAATTAACACATCTTGAATAATTTGAATAATAATTTGGTTAATTTTGTGTATATATATATATATATATATATATATATATATATATATATATATATATAAATAAAACTAAATACTCTAATATACACATATTGGTAGTCCTGTGTGAACATAGCATAAATGCAGCAAAGATTGTGCATGGAAGAAATTATTTGGCATTGTGGCTTTATATGGGTATAGACAGTAGGATAATATTTGACAAATTAAACCATATGCCTTTTTTTTCCATTGTTCTGAGGTACAGAGTTTGTGCACCGTAAACTAATCTATTCATATATCTCTGTTCGTTGGCTTTGGTTATAAGTGTTTTCCAAATTGCGAGCCTTCCATAAATTCCAGCCTTGATATGCAAATTAAATATTTTCCATTAAAAAAAAAGTTGACTTGCCTACCCGTGATTTCATAAATATGTGATCCTACAGACATACTTAAAACACATTTTTCTCCTAATTCAGACATGTATTTGAAATGTTGATAACAATGTAGAGATCATTTGCAATAATGTTTTTTATTCTCTACATTGCCAGTAAAAACAATGTTTAGGTGGTAGGGTCTCTTTAATTAAGGTTTACTAGGCTTTTTTAATTATTTTTGTTCTTTCTTTAGGCATTGGACATATATATTTTAAATGAAAACATTTTATAATGCATATATTTTTAAGCCACTGTAATCTGAGGTGAACTGCAATACTTGACCACTGGTTGCTAAAGATTTATAGGTGTTGTTTGTGTCTTGAATTTCTTCGCTTTTGTTTATTTGGGGTAAGCTGGATGGGATACAAACATTATTAACAACACCACAATTGCATTATTTATGAAATCAGCTAGACAAATACTTTGATACAAAGTTTGGAATTTGAAGCCTGTCTGTAACGATTACCAAGAAGTCATAAAACAGTTTTACAAACTAAAATAGAATTAAATTAAATGTACTTTCTATTGTCCTAAACAAAAATTATAAATAATTCCCTTTTTACAGTGTATTTCTTCACAGTACATATTTATATGGCTATCATTTCTCATTTTGTTTAGCGTGATAGCGTAACATTTGTCTCCCAGGAGATAACACCTATTTCTACACACCTGCAAGTGGAGCATTGTTTTTTCAGGCGTGCTACAAAATCAAAATAAAGAGACAAATCCCTTTAGATAACATTAACTATATTAATAAAAGAAAACATTAAATCTATGCATTTTTCATTCAATATCCTGGACAGCACATTTGACTCTCATTGTGCTATCATTAGTAATGAAGTGACAGCAGCATTATTTCTGTTTACATATTGGTACCACATTGGTATGGATTTGCATAATATATTGTATATCTATGCACTAGGGAGCTGCATTGTAACATATTGGTGTTTAATGAACTCTGAAAAAATTGATTTTCCACAGAGTAAATTAAGAAATGCATTATAACTGTTAAAGCAATCTTAAGGGAAATCTGAGGCTTCTACAGCAGCACTATGCTTAGTAAGTAATAAATTACATGTTATAGTTATTTGCCTTAATTCATGCTAATTTTGTCCAATTAATGTATCACAGTAATTCAGAAGCTTGTCACAGGAGAGCTAATTATTTATATGATTTTTGTGTTCAGCTCCCTAGGAGTCTGCCAGCAAACAAACTTGTGACTGTCTTTCTGTTCGGCCTTCAGTGACATTCTTATGTATTATTGTGGGCACACAGGACTCCATGGATGTTCCAGTAAAATACCTGGCCTATAGTTTTCTTGTTTATGTAGTGTGACAAAGTAACACATGGCTTACCTTGAATGAACTGGTAATTTCTACGTATGTCAGTGTATGCAGACTTGCAGTGACTTCCTAGTGTACTGCAATACTGTACAATAGTTGAACCTGGTTATTTATTTTAAATCCTTGCTTACTGCATAATCTACTAACAATAATTCATCCATGCAGTACATTGTAAAATATGTATGGTTCTTGAATTAGTGTTCTACAGGGCGTTATGCTGACACACAGAAGCAGAAGGGCTGCTGTTCATTAGTTGTAAATCTCTGACCTGGAGCAGTAACAGATGTTACCAAAATGCTATGACTTATTATGATGCAGCATTAAAAGTCAACAAGTGCCTTTCTCATTATGAAGATTATGGGGGGATGACTATTTTAGAGAAAATATTATTGTATAATTATTTTTGTAGTGTTTACCACTTTATGATTTCCCTTGCTGATGCTATGCATCACAGAGATATATGTTGTTGTACATATTATATTTTATTGATAGATCCCAAATTAATAGATCCATTTTGGATATTAAGTAGTCAGATGGTAAAAAAAAATATTCTCACATCTAACACAAGGATTTGGTTTTGTTTTTTACTACTACAAATATGAGGAGGAGGTTTCTCTAGAAGTGGAAAAAGTAACTTTTTTACCATTTGACTCTGGATCCCACTTTAGACAATTACAATTTCTTAATGTATGGTCTGTCTTTAAAATATGACTCAATAGATTTTCCACCTGAACTTTGACATTTTTTTTCTTTAGCACCTCACATGACAAAAATGGATAAATATATTTTTCTTGGTATAGAGTCTTCTACGTGGAATTCCTGGATATACACACTATTTGGATAAAAGTATAGGGACACACTACTTAATTATTAAATTCCAGTATTTCCTTCTGACCGATTGCCACAGATGTATAAAATCAAGCACCCAGACATGCATTTACAAACATTTGTGAAAAAATGGGTCGAAGAGCTCAGTGATTTCAAGCATGGTACTTTGCAATAAGTCAGTTCATGAGCTTTCATCCCTGCTCGATATTCCATAGTCAGTGGCAAATGGTATTATCGGAAAGTGGAAACATTTAGGAACAGCAGCAGCGCAGACACAAAGCGGAAGAACGCGTAATGTCACAAAGTGGGATCACCGATTGCTGATGCGCATGGTGCATGTGGAGCATAATTCCCCCTACAGGGAGGAATAAGGTTTTGTCCTTGTGTCCTAATTTAGTCTGATGTCTCTGTATTAGGATGACCATGTTATCATTTCTTTAGGGATACATAAAAAAAAGTACTTCAGGACTAAATTAATACAACTGAAGACAGGGCTACATTTGACTGATTACAGCACTGCACATTATTTATTTATTTTTTTACATCAACTTTACAAATGTTGGTTAAAACTAAGTAAATCATTGTTTTTTTTGTTTTTTTAATTATCATGTCAAATATTTGTAACTTTCTTTGTCTACTATTGCACAGAATAAAAACTGCATTTTTGTATGAATACATTTTCTGCTGTATTTTCAGCCTTACGTCCATTTGATATGGGAAACTTTTGCCTTTAAGGTCTGTGAAAGTGGAATATTGTTTGATAGATTTGGCACGCATAATGGAAAATTATAATTAACCATATTTTGCAGACCTATACACGCAAAACAGAATCCACTTTAAGAACTAAAAGTAATCCAAATAAAAGATAAAAGGAAATAGCACGCAATCAATACTGTATGAGATGATCTCTCCAGAATAAAAGTGTATTGCACGGATACTAATTTTAGAATTTTTTTGCTTAACAACTCTTAAATGAGCACCTGTAAAAAGCTGCAGATCACAAGATCAGAACAGAGCTCAATTCTTTCTGTTTTCCATTGTTAACATTCCTTTATTCTGCAAACATTTAGGAATATTGTAACCTCATTATACGTAATGGTGTTTTTATGTTTTTATTCTTAGCTTATATATCTTTTTTTGACATTTTTTATTGACTTTTTAGGGATACAGAATATAAGACTAATGGAAAAAAAATAAGAGGGGATGATGCAATAATGTAGAAGTAAACTGATCATTTGCATTACTTGCAAAGAAATATAAAAAAGAACATTAACTATGTGAACTTTGAGAGATTAATAAAATAAGTAGCCTAGTGTTTTGCTCTATTTGCTGGCAATGTACATTGTAGTACTCATTATGAAAAGTCATACCATGACACAGGGGTGTACCTAGAGCATTTGGCACCAGGGGCGGACCCTGAGTGTGGATTCACACACCCCTTTAATTAACCCACCCCCCTTTAATTAATCCACTCCTTAATTAATCCACCCCCTTTAATTAATCCACCCCCTTAATTAATCCACACACACCCCTTAATTAATCCACCCCTTTTAATTAATCCACACACCCCTTAAATTAATCCACCCCCCTTAATTAATACACCCCTTAATTAATATACCCCCCTTTAATTAAACCTCCCTCCCCTTTAATTCTTTAATTAATGCATTATCCACCCCCCCCTTTAATTAATTTAGCCCCATTACATAAAATGACTACTCACATTTTGATGATGCCTTGCCTCCGAGACTGACCACTGGGTGCCTCACCGCCCGGATATTGGATCCTTCCGCTGAGGCATAGGTGCTGAGGCTGTGCGCAGCATAATGATGGGGGGTGAAACATGACACTGGAAGTCATGGCACCCCCCCAGTCAGTGGCACCCCCCCCCCTTAGTACGCCACTGCCATGACATTATTTTCATTCGAAAACCACAGCAGTGATAGATTTAGTAAACAGTTTTCAGCTGAAATATTCAAAACGAAACAATACAAAAAGTGCGCTGTAAGGTATACTGAAGTAGAAAATATAAATGTAAGAATAAAGTGTAGTGATAAGAATTGAAGCAGGGGAGGCTGATATGCTCCGCCTGAAGATATGCACTCTCAGACTTTTCTGATATAGGCAGGATTTCACACAGAAATCTTTGTTGCAGGTATCTTGCAGTTTCCAGTCCTCTTCCCATCCAGCTCAAATACAGGAGAAAGATGCCCACAAATATAATTAGTGTGAAAAATATACAACTTTTAATAAACAATAGTAACTGCTTACATTAAGGTTCTCAAGTATCCATGACAAAATGGGCACCACACAGTCAGTGAGGTAGAGGAGTTCTTTATCTCAGCAGCATATAATGGAAAAGCAGCTAAAAACAATGTTTTACCATTAAATTAAAACGAAAGGAAGATGCAGGTATGTACAGGGACGCTACACGTTTCGCCCTTAATCGGGCTTCAACCAGGTGTCTGGACATCCTGCAGCAGACTAAGACTTTATAGCTTGGAGATTCTGATGTCGGTTGAATTCACTTCATGGTTCGTCATCTTCTCGCGAGAGTTTGACTTCAAAATCTTTCTTCTTCGCGGAGAGAGCTTGTTAATTTTCCAGCTTTAACTTCCACAGAGTATAAGGGATAAACACAGAGAACAAGTGTTTCATCCTAGACTACAATCTTATCAATATAGCTTTTGTGAGAGAATGAAGGGGGATATTTCCCTTACCATTACTTATGAAAAAAACGCAAATACAAATAAATTAATCCTCTTAAAGAAAGAATATTTTACTTCTTCTTCTTTTTATTTTTAGAGGCTGAAAACATATTAAAAACAGTAAGCAATAAAAAAGGAAATGTATAAGAACAAATTTGAGTAATAGATGTATTACTTAAATTTGTTCTTATACATTTCCTTTTTTATTGTTTACTGTTTTGAATATTTTTTAATCAGCCTCTATAAATAAAAAGAAGAAGCAATATTCTTTCTTTAAGAGGATTAATTTATTTGTATTTGCGTTTTTTTCATAAACAAAGGAAAGGGAAATAAATGTATTATATTTGTTTATTAAAAATATTATTCGGGGTGTGGCTTTTGAAGCACAATAGGTGTTATGTAGTTATAATTTTTGTTTGCTAATTAATGGATCCATTTCCTTATTGGCTAAGCTTTTTGGAAATCATACGCCACAACTACTGGAGTGCAAGGGGTTTTACCTACCCATGCACAAACACAAGTGAATGCAAATGATGAATAAGGATGAATATGCTATTGTCCATATTCCAAAAAATTTACTGATTCTAAGTGTTATGCAAAATGTTCAGGAATTAGCTCATAGTGCATTGCAGTTTTACAAGTCACCTCAAATTCACAACTTAGTGTATAAAACCTCAAGGACATGAGTAAAGTAGACTTTACCTACAACAGCAGAAATAGTTTTATGCAGCACAAATAATAGAGACATGAAATAAAGCATACCTATTAAATATCTGGATGCATTTTAGCTAAACATCAGCTGAATATTGCTAATTTAACAATTTGAATAATGTTATTGTAATGGTAAAAGGAGATAATGCAATGACATGTTAAAGTGAATTTTATGTTCCATTTGTTTAAGACAAATTGAAAATAGCAAAGAAATGTTTGACTCTTAGATAAGGAGCAGCAACAAACATGCAAGTTTGAACTAGGTGGAGTACTTTTTACTGTATTAATTTTTATCCTATCATGCAACTTAAATCCTAATAGAAAAATAATATTTTACTAAATATTAAAAGCTATAAATGTATTCAAAATAGCATCATCAATTCAGGAAACAAAAGCATAAATCATAATGTTGTGACAATTGATTTTTTTTTTAAATAACATTACTTCACTTTTTACACCTATATGAATAAGGAAAGATTATACATACAGCTGTATGACCTTTTCAACAACCACATCATATTATACAGATTGTCACCTTATGTAACTAACAACATCAACTCCATGGAGACTTCCATCTATTTTCTAATGTCTTAATGATTTGTGTCTTACCCCCCCCCCCCCCCCCCTTAAATGTACACCTTTTTGGGAGTGACAGATTATGTCTCCTCTGTTTACAGTGGTTCTAATGATGCACAAAATTGGTTGAAACATTGACAGTTACTGTTCATTATAATCTTAATGTTATTTTTACAATGCTCTGCACATCTCCTTCTTAACTCCTGATTTTTTTTGACAGGCAAAGGGCACGTGGTGATGCAAGTAAAGAAATATGACCTACATGCAAAAGCATAAATGTAAATATAACACAGATCTGTATATTCCCAGATACTGCAGATTATTAATTCTAAGAGTTATGCAGTTATGGTGTGTTACTAAAATTGATATAAAAACTGTTTACCTTTATATTATTTTTAGAGGGTTTTTGATGCAGGGTCTCACATTCCCTCCACTTAATGGTCCCAACATAGCAGGGTTTACCCTGGGTATTTCCTGGGTTTGTCCTGTTGTCAAAAGGTGATAGGTTCCATAGGTGACACTTCTAGCCATCCAATTATCTTACCAATCTCCTATAATCATTGTCATGCTGTAGATCACCAAGTAATTATGGGGAACTAGCTGTGAATTATTACAGTAGGAATCTACTTACCTGCGCATTTTCTTGGATTGGCTTAACTGGAACTTTTATGTACAAGTGTCTTTGCCCCACTCACAATGAAGCAGACCAGCAGGTGAATCAAGAGTGGTGGAGATTAGTTGATAAGTCTTACGGTTGTCCGTATTTAATATAAATACTTTTACAAATATAGGGATAATCTCTTGGAGTCACAATTTCTATTCCATTGAATGTCAAAGAAATACAATACATCAATCTATTTAAGCCATGCACAATACAATAAAAATATCATATGTCATAGTATGGCATCACAGAAGTGTCCTTTATCAATATATTATAGTCTATACATACAAATTGTAGTTTGCTCTTTCTGAAAATTGTGGTCACTGCTTATAAGTAGAAATAGTTTAGCGGGAAAAGCAATACTTTGTAGACTATGACTTCAGCAAAACATCCATAATACAAAGCTATAATAGTAACATGGATATAGAAATGACCTTTTATTGTATTGTTTGGTTTAATTTGTTATTGTGTTACCATGGAGGCCTGTTAATCTATGTGTAACATAGTGACTTACATTTTCCATATTCATGTTAAGTAACATTTCAATCTGTGTATGTACTACATGCATGAGTTAATTGTCATTTACTTGTTTTTAAACATTTTAACATATACAAACAATAAACTAAAGAATATTCTCCAAAACCTATTTTATTTTGAAGATTTAAATATCTGTTTTTGAAGAGTATATTTAATATCATTCTTTTGAAAAACTACTGGTTTATTAATTCAATTTATGAATAAGCAAACATTTCAACATATTTTGCAGCTGATATTATTTAAAATCATAAGTTATACTTGTCTCATATTTTCCTAGCAATTGATACATTTAAAATGAGCAACCATTAAGATGTCTTTGGCCTCCTGCTCTTCCCATCTAGTGAATAGCATGCTCTTTGGAAAATGCATATATGTGAAGTACCTGGATATTATTTTTTACAGCACACCTATGGTATACAAGACATTAGAGAGGTCTATTTAAACCCTACACAGACCCCTACATGCTCCCTACCTTCAACAATGTCTTTCTTTTTATTCCTGCCGCAAGGAAGCACTCACATGCACCCTTTCACTGTCCAGCAAAATACTGAAGAAGAAAAAACAATGCTGCCACAGGATGCCATTGGACAAGGTCACGTGATGTTAGATGTGTGGGGTCACGTGATCCCACTCTGGTCAAGGAAAGCTACAGGGGACTGCAGAAGGTTCTCCTGACAGAGTCTGACAGAGTCTGACAGAGTCTGACAGAGTCTGACAGAGTCTGACAGAGTAAAACTAACCAATGCTCAAAGTGAACATCAGTTAAATTTAGACAAATCTCACCTTGTCCAAATTTCCAAGATCTGGCATACCTCCACGAGTGACGTTGCAATGTCTAACAATGTTTTGCCAAGGACCTACAGTGTCTGCAAATAAACTGATTTGATCTGAGCCACTGTGTCCCTGGCTCAAAACCACTGGATTATCCAGTACCACAACATTACCTTTCTTGTACTTTTCGTCATTAAGGATGAAGACACAATTAGGTATCAAGGGTTTAATGCCCTGGTCAGACCTTTATTTTTGATTTTCAGGGTTTCTTGAGTTTCAGGTGTGGTGTAAAGCCAATGCCCATATTTAAAAAGGGATCAAAAGCCAGGGAATAACAGGCCTGTAAGCTTGACATCTGTGGTGAGGAAACTGCTTGAAGGGTTTCTAAGGGAATATATTCAAGATGTCATGTTGAACCCGAAAGTCATTAGCAGGAGCCAACATGGCTTTGTGAAATATAGATCTTGCTAAAGAAACAGCACCCTAAGAGGGGATTTGATAATATGTACAGTGCTAACACAAAGACCTGTTTATTAACAAAACAGCACAAAGTACAAGAGTACACCCACTGAGATCTGAAGAAAGGCAATTTAGTCAACGACAACTAAAGAGATTTTTTACGGTAAGCACATTCATAGTATGGAATTCACTGCTTAGAGGTGGTGCTAGAAAATACATTAGATGCCATTAAAATTGGCCTGGATACTTTTTTAATGAACCAGAATGTAAAGGGCTATGTATGTTATCATAGACATTGATATTTATTGAGTGCTTGTTGATCCAAGGAGAAATCTGGAGTCAAGAAAAAAATTTCCCCATTGAAAGCAGATTTCAAAATTGGATTTTTTTTTTTTTTGCCTTCTTTTGGATCAACAGCAGTAAACAAGGAATAGGAAAAGGGTTGAACTTACAAATAAATGACTATGTAACTATATGGAATTATCGACAACAGAATTATATTTACAAGTGCAGTTGGACACATGTTCTATTTTCCTCAGCTCTTGTAATTATTTACAAAATGTTAGCACTTTTGATGTCCATTTTTCATTTGTAAAACACCCCTGTTGTATGCATATCATGTATTCTTCTTTTGAGTCAGGGAAGTAAAGCAGCTAAGGACATGATTGTGATAACACACTAGTAAACCTTGTCATAGATTACTCTTGTTTCCCTAGATTGACTGTGGCTCCCCTAGTAGGGAAGTTCTTTAAATTAATGCAGATAGTCACTAATGAGACTTTAGGATTCATAAACAGAGATTTGGCTGTTAGTATAATAACAGGAGACCATATATTATAACCTTACAAGATTTAGAAACTAGGAAAGCTTTTAGTATAACCCTACAGTTGGCTTGTGTTGCACACATATTGATCAATAGGTCCTTTGCTCAAGGACACAATCTTTTATCCCTTTTATTTGTCACATAATCTCTGAAATTCTCTACATTGAGTGGCTTAAGTTTATTTGCTTTATTATTTCAATTATAGTGATGTATATGTGCGTCTCAAGACTATCTATGTTTTGTAAATATAAATGAAACTTAATTTGTAAATATTTTTTGGCAGTCACGTTTTTCATGTCCCACAGTCTGTTTATCCAAAAAAGCAAGAAACACAGTTTTTTACACCACTGCTTGATATGGTCTTTAATGATTTGAATTATTTGTATTATTTTTTTTAGGAATATTGTCCATAACATTAATGGAAAAATTCCAAATTGCCAATTCCATGCAAATTAATTGCATGTGTTGTTTTGTAGTTTTTTTTTTTTTTGCAGAATCTAGGATAATACTGAGTGTGTATCAATACTGCATTGTTATGTGCATATGTCATTAAATGAATGGAGTAGAAATGTATTTTCTCTTATTAACTGTGTATTTTTAATCTTCACACTGCATGTATAGCCACATGTGTTGAACATGTTATGCAGATAGCAATACAATGCAATAGGTAATTAGTTTTTCTTTGTTCTATTCTTAACCCAACTGTGCTGATTTAACTTATTTGATGTATGAAGCCATATTATGCTTTTACATTTTTTCAAAGGTTACCTATACTGGGATCAACATGTACTTGTTATTTAGATTGCATTGTTTTAAGATAAGTTCAAAGTCATAAATTATGTTAGTGACCCTAACATGGAAACCTTTCAGTGACAGTTCTTTGGTTATTGTATTACAATACTAAGCCAAAATAAATTAATATATCTGTTTATATATATTAGGTGCATCCAGTTTAGCAGATCAAACTAGCAAATTGTTTGTGCTAGAGGAAAGGGATGTAAATGAACTGGAGAGAATACTATGAAATGAGCAATCAATTACGCACCCGTCAAACATTATTTAGCAAATACTTGGGAGTTGCCAACTCAAGGAGCATTACTCCTTGGCATTAGTAGAAGGCGGTCCTGCTTAAGGTGTGTTCTGTATAACCAACACCACACACAAATCAGTACTGCCAGTCATGGAGAATCACAGCTCTTTTAATCAAACAGAATATTTTTTCTGTCTGAATAAAAAATGTCCTGGAGGGTATAGTTATTCTTTAAAGGTAAGCATGCAGTATTAACTACTAACACTTATTTATATAGGGAGAGGCACTGACAATATTGTGTCCCTTTCCACTACGTATTGTGAACAGCAGTTTTTTGATTGTTCATCCTACAGTAAATTCGATTTATTTGGTGCAAGAATTGTGGCGTGCTGACTAGAGTTGAGCGGACACCTGGATGTTTCGGGTTCGGCAGGTTCGGCCGAACTTCGGAAAAAAGTCCGAGTCAGTGCTCAAACTTGACCCCGAACTTGACTCCGGACACGAACCCCATTAAAGTCAATGGGGACACAAACTTTTGGCCACTAAAATGCCTCTAAAAAAAGTCCTGGAAAGGGCTAGAGGGTTGCAAAAGGAATTAAAATGTGGGTAAGAGTAGGACAAGTGCCCTGCAAACAAATATGGATAGGGAAATTGACCTATTCGTATGAATGGGGACTCTATTTCGGTTTATAGAATAGCAATAGCATTACATGTATTCTATAAACCGAAAGTCTATAAACTGAATGTCTTTCGGTTTATAGACTTTCTGTTTATGGAATACATATAATGCTATTGCTATTCTATAAACCGAAAGTCTATAAACCGAATGACTTTCGGTTTATAGACTTTCGGTTTATATCCGAACCTCGAACTCCAACCCGAACATACAGTGAAATGTTTGGGTTCGGGTTCAGGGTACGGACACCGTAATGTTCGGTACGAACCCGAACACTAGTGCTGACCCTTTTGCTTCATGCGCATTTTCAATTTGTTTGTCGGCTGTTTTATCTGAGCACTCACATCTGCAATTTTTTGTGAGCTGTACCTGTTACTTTCTTCCCAGTAATTTGCATCCCACCATGCCTTGTGGTGAGAAACTTTGTTATATGTCCAGAGCAGAGCTACTAAAAATGGTCACGGTTTACAAGGTAAAATGATCATGAAAGTATCTTAACTTAAATATTTTGAAGTAGAAACAAGAGGAAATATGGTAGAAATATTTAAATGCATTAATAATCAACATATGCTGTCCTAAGTATCCTATAAGGCCAAGGACCAAATAAACTATGAGGACAGGTGTCATATCCTCAAACTAACATAATAAGAGGTTGTATTTCTCCCAGCATGCATGCATGCCTCCTACCATGCCTGATGATTCTTAGCCACCTATTTGCATGCAAACCAATTATTTCTTTGTTTCACCTGTAATATTTGCTTCTTTGTTTGATGCTCCCCTGTGCAGCAATAGCTGCTCATGTGCCTATTTTGAAAGCTCCTTTTTTATGGTGTTCTTCACCCTAGAGTGGTCTTATGAGACTCTGCTGATTTGTTCTGCTGTTTTGGTGTTTGACTTTGTTTGGCTGGCTATCTTGCTCCTGCTTTGACCCCACGCTCCTCTCCTTATCCCAGCTTGGCTGACTATCATGTTCCTAAATCTGACCAGGCTCGACTGACTAAACTATGACTATTTTGACCGGAATATCTGGACTATTCTTTTGTCCTAGCCCCTGTGTATAACTTCTCTCAATAGTCACTTTATGTTATCCTTACCTAAAGCCTGTGGTACCTATAGTCTTTGGCTATACTTACCCCTGGGTTCAACCTTGGGCAAGGTAAAAGATTTCCTGGGTACCTTGTTGGGTAGCAATCTGGGTAGATGTAATAAGCTGAATGGATCTTATCTACCAACACATTCTATGTTTCTACATAATGATAATGATTTAGCTAATAATAAATAAAACTAATACAAAAGAGAAAAATAGCTTTAAAAGGTACAAATAAATAAATATCAGAAGCTTTTTTGTGGTATATACACATGTCTCTCAATTTAGGGTGTTACCAATAGTTTATCCGTAACAATTTACTGCCTTTTATGTTTTGTGATTTAAAACAAATAAATGGTAAGGATATTTCTACTGGAATACTTTGTGTCCAAAATATTCTTCATAGTTTACTTTTTAAGGAAACTGTGAAATAAACAAAAATACTTTGTAACCACCAGATTTTTATCACGCAGGACATTTTGGCTTAATAACAGCTTTTAAGGAATTTATGCTCACTTGTCTATTCATTAAAAATTCAACTACAAAGAACCATTATTTTTCGCTAGACAATTTTCTACTTGTTGTCTCTTAACCAACAGGGTTTTCCCATTGCGAGCAATTGTTCTACTATAAGAAAAATGTTGTTAGTAATCCATCAGCTTTGCTCTTATTTTTCGGAGTGGTCCTCTTTAGAAGGTCATACACATTTCTTATCTGTTCCTGTGCAGTTCACTCAAAGATAAATGCAATAAGAATTTGTTTCAGTTGAACTGCTCCCTTTTAACACACTTTACAGATGACTAAAGTTTTCACTAAAATATACTGAAATAGCAAAAGATTAATACATAATTTATTTCAATATAACTCAAAAATCTTAGAGATCAATACAAAAACTAATCTTCTGAACAAATATTTTAAATAATGCATATGTTATTGTTGCAAAAGTTATTAAAGTGAGATTAAATTGGCAGGTTATCTATATTCTGCATTATTGTACACTTTCAACAACGTTATGTCATCATTTTGTATTAGCAGTATAAATACAAATACAAGCAATGTAGAACATTTGCTTCTTTAAAGACTGTTACTTGCAATTATATTGTTTATTTTGCAATGTGTTTATCTTAACAGTTATATTAGTTTTTTTATGCTGCAGTTACTGATATATTTTAGCACTAGAAATATTTTTATGAGGGTCACATATGCTGTTTCATAGTAATCAGCAAGCGAAAGGACAGAAATTGGTGCACAATTATTGATTCTGCAATAACAGAGACAGGATATACTTGAAAACGAGTGAAATCTCAATGTATTCTTCCTGGTTAAACACTTTCTAAATACATTTTCAGTTGTATTCAACTGGATTTATTAGTCTGTAAATTGATACACTTTTACTTTTCATGTTCAAGAAAAAATGTGGGCAAATCACTCTCTATAGACCGATTGGAAAGTATGTTTTTCACTAGAGTCAACACATTCCTCCCCTATGATGATAGGACATTCTATGCCATCCTAATTCTAGTGGTCCTAAAAGATGCTAGGACGGCATAGAACATCTTAGTGTTTAACAGCTCATCGCGACTCCCTGTGATTAGCTGTGCTCGGATTCCACTGAAGGGACTTGCAGCTTGATCCTACCTGTCAGATGAGACCCCATGATCAACTTAATCTTAATCCTAAATCTAACCCTAGCTCTAACTAATGTTGTGTTTCTAAGGTGAAATATTGCTTACTGCTAACGGCAGTCTTGCTACTACAACAAACATGCTTATTTACCACATTCGAAGCTCTTGCATATAACAGCAGCCTTTCTGGTATAGTGCATACATTCACTCCTGGGAGCAATCGTATATGTGCTGGAAGTTTTTTTTCAGTGTTGCCTAACTCTGTTGATCATTGGAGGTGAATATTTATAGCCATTTTTTACTTTCAGTAGATATTGTGGATGGATTTTGCCGTATTATCAAAATAACTGAACCTTAATTTTGTTTTGTTTTTCCTCTGTGCTTGTGTAAATTTCTTATATTTTCTTACATGGCATATATCCATACGATTGACATTATATATTGAAACTTGTGACATAAGGCATATTGAGTTTGCCACAGACAAGGAGGATCATTCATATATGTTTTGCCTAATCTTTTTCGTTTATCGTTTGAGAGAATAATGGACAAAGACATAACACAGATATCTATATTTATACAAAGAGATCAATTTGAGTGAAATAAAATCTTTCACATGTGGAAAAAGTCAAATTAGAAATCATGGTCCCATACAGAATAAAAATAGCTGGAAGGTTCAGGTCAAAACAGCTAAATATAAGAACAATGATAACTCTTTCAAGCCAGACCACAGCAAATAATACAATTAAGAGATCTGGGAGTCTGAGATGTGAAAAATATTGTGGTTCCAGATTTTCACGAACTCCTGACAATCTGAATTATTTTCTTATTAGAGAAGAATGGCATACAACCGATAGGTATTAAGAACTTGTCCTCAAAGGTGATTTGTAGGGAACAGTTAGAGTACTAAATAAAGGCTTATAATTTGCCCCGGTGCAAACATATGATTCAGCGTTTTTGTTGGTGTTCTAAAATTTGCCAGATCACTTACTTTATTTTATTTTTTTAAAGAAAAAGGACATAATAGCATAGACTCTGTTTTTAATCATAAATAAATTAAACTTAATTCCTCTTTTTATTGAAGCATGTTAACATCAGGACTAATAGAAGTATTAAAAAAACTTGAATCCAATATATAAAAACAAAGGAATAATTTAGTTAAAGAAGTAGTAGATGCTCTAAATTAATTAAGAGAAAATATCTTAATTATTATTATTAAAGCAGACCATAGGTTTGCTATCCCCCATTATATTTATTTTACAGAATGCATGAATTAGTTGGGTGATCCTTGCATATCCTGGAAATTACTAATTATACCTATACCCAATATGAAAAAATCATTAACAGCATAATTAGATGAGGGTAGACTTTTGGGTGTATTAAATCAAAATGCGTATAATTATTTACATGTAAAAAATCCCCAAATGCCTAATTTTTATATACTTCCTAATAAAAGTGTTTCTTAATAGTGTCAGGGATAGACTCTATGTCAGGGAATCTGTCCCAGTATGTGAATGTTTTATTGCAGGCTTTAAGATTTAAAGCTTTAAGGTTTGAGAAACATACAGTGGCAAGATGGTTACGTTCTGGTGACTTGTGATCTGAGTTCTCTGTATATGTCTGTAATGGATAGAAATGGTTTAGAAGCCGTTGATTTTTTTAAATCAAGAGCAATAGATGCATACTTTACAAATTAAATTTATTTGAATAGCATAATTACATAAAAAATTAACATAATTATTTTTGGTTGGCTGATTCCTCTTACCTGCAGGTACAGGGTACTGTCATGGACACCAAGTTTGACCCCACTTACTATAAACCTTTTATATCATATGGGGACCACATTTTTATTTATTTTAAAAAGCAATCTACCAAATTAGCTGGTGATTTTACTCAAACATTATACCCAAGATGTAATACAAAGGGCTTTAGAAGCAGAGAAGAACTCATTGTTACCACATAAATGTAATAATAAGGAGATAATGAACTAATAATGAATATATTGGCCAACAGCAAAATATTGTCAAGCACCATTGGTCACTACTGCATAAAGATGTCCAATTAAAGCATATAATGTGAGAAAAGCCACATGTGGTATTTAGAGGAGCTCCCAGCTTGAAAAAGATACTCACTAAAAGTTATCTAAAAAAAAATTAGCCCAAGAAACACTTCCTGAATCAAGGAGTAAATTTTTTATAAATATAATATAATTAGGAACAATTATATATGTCTATCTAATATTACACTGCAATAATATGGTATAAAAGATCTAATACATTGCCACATAAATAATGGGATCTACCCCAAGTATGCTTCGGTATATAGGCAGAACTACATATGAGAATTGATGAATATATATATATATATATATATATATATATATATATATATATATATATATATAATATTACACAAGGATTTCATGGGCAGAGTGCATTGGCACATTTTAAGTCTTCATAACAGCAATGTTGGTGTAAAATTTGTAGGAACTGTTGAGGTAACAAAAAATTGGTGGATACGGGATACTACAGATAGGTCAAGTATAGATGAAGTGTGAATAAAAAATTGTATGCCTATGGACCACCGGGATTAAATGTAGGGTTTGATTATTTTTTGTTGTTGTAGACATCTAGATAAATTGCTGTGTTTTCTTATCATCTGTGTTTTATGGTTTTATAAATCTATATTTTTTAATAAGTGTAGGTTGTTTGTATGAGGGGGATTGCAGATGATGCCTTCATTTATGATTGGAAAGTTAAAGTCACTTAAGGGTTAAGGGTTAAATATATTAAACGTGTGCTAGATATAGAGTAACTTTCTTTCATGAAAGAGAGAACTGCACTGAATTGAGAAGTGAATTTCAAACTTAAGCCAAAGTAGCCAAGTTGGAAATATTCTCCCATTCACATTAATGGGAAGTTGGAAAGATATGTGGTATATCTCGATAGTCTATATGGTATAGTATATAGTATAGGAAATTGAGAAGGAAATTTTAAATTTAAGGCCAAAGTAGTCAAGTTCTCCCTTGTATCTGAATGGGAGATGTTTTCCATCTTGGCTACTTTGGTTTTATTCTTGGAATTCCTTTCTCAAATCCCTGCAATTCTCTTTTTCATAAATGAAGCCCTAAGTGTTCTTGATATAACCATTGCAAACTGTAAAGTATTTATAGAATTCCAGACTGGGACAAGGAAGAAGTGAAGGACTGTGCCATGCTCAGAAACATGCAATGGACTTGCGAATATTAGAGTGTTTGTCTATGAATGGCATGTATACGATACATACTGAAGTTCTACTGTTGGAAGCATTCCAATGCAATGGCTCATCCTAAACCTCTCCTTGCATAGGTTCCTTGATAGATATTTTAATAATGTTTTGATGAGCTGGATTTTATCATCTTTTATTATAATAGATTGGCTTTCACAGAAACTTCCTGTCAGAACTCCTTCTCTTCCTGCGTGATGGTGATTACATCTGAAGCATCCCTCTAGTGATTTTCGATAGAGGTCTTGATGGATTAACCTCTCAAATAGTGCTGCCTTACTGAGCAGTGCATTTGGCACTACACATGAGCTATATGATTTGCACCTCATTATTTTTATGGTTAAAATGCTATTACACTATATTTTGTTTTTCATACTTTTTGTAGGGCAAAACAAACCTGTACAGCTTTAATCACAAATCTTTATAAGTATAATTGTATTAATTTATTGCGCAGACAAATTCATTGGTATATAATTCTGGTTGTTTGAGTAGTCTTTTTCCCACTACTTTGCTGTATTTACTTTATATTATTTTTTCTGCCATCAAATCAGTTTTTCACACTCATTCAGAGTGCCATTCCCATTTCCTTTTCATTCATGTTCTTGTTTGAGTAGTACTGAATATTCAGACACTTTATATTTTAAGTAAAATTTGTTGAATCTCCTATTCACTTATGTTTTTATTGTACTTTTATTCATAACTACTGAGGCTCTGCTGACTAGATTATCATTCTAGCTGTATTGCCAAAAATCAGTTGATGTCCTTTAGACTGCAACTTGGAAAAAAACCTCCTCTTGCCTTAGTTAATCTCGTATGCATAATTAAATACTTGTGGGGTGCCAGGTTAATAATTCTAACAAGATATAGCAATGTAAAGATAACCCATGAGTTGATCCATAATCAAACATATCCACTGAATGAACTAAAAATCTGTGGTCCTAACTGCATTTAACCTTGGTGATCCCAGAAAGCTCTCTAATTATCTCCAACTAATTGCATGTATAGTTCATTGATTAGAATGTATGAATGATTATACAACTACGGCTTTATATTGGTTAAATGTGTATTTAGTCTTGTCTATTGTAATTATCTTGATTTCTGCAGCCAAGTGTGAAAAAGGGACATAGTTTGGATGGGAAAAATACATTTGCATGTCCTGAGTACATTTTTTATTTCCATTGGAAGATATGTTAGTGCTTTTATCAAAATTTAATTAGTCAAGTTAATAGGTTTCATTAGATAACATGTTTTACCTGTATTTATTGTCAAATTAAAGATTAGTTAAATAACTGGTAATGTTCATCAAGGACGTTTGTGAAGATATGTTTTTTTTAAATAACTTATGCAGTGCAACTTATTTTTCATAAACTGTTTTATGAGTAAGCGATAATTCAGATATTAAATAATTACTTACCTACAGCTCTGTTACAGCTGTGCTTCACTCACAATTCAATATTATGTCTGCAAATTTGGCTACATTTTATGGGAATGTCCCTTCTTTTACTAAATTAAACAGGAAACATGTGTTTTCATTGAAGCTATTGAAGCCTTAACTTTGTGCAAATGCAAGAATAATGATTTTACTCAGTTTTTGGAGCTGCCTGCATGTAGCTGAGTGGACCCTTATAATATCCTGGATTTTGTAAATATATTCCTTTATATTCTGGTAGTATGTCAATACCATTTGGTATTGTTTACTCACGTCAACTTTTCTAATAAAAGTATAATGTGTTCAGCAACTGATGTCAAATGGCAAGTAAGAGATGACATTCTGTAAACAAAAAAAGAAGAGTTTAATTCTCCATGTAATTATTTACTTTAGTTTCTAACAAGCCTTGGAACACTAGTTTTTGGAGACACTGGAACATTAGTAGCTGCTTTCAGTTTTAATGGAATAGAAGATATTTATGGATTTTTTTTAAGAAAAATAATTTTACAGACGCTGACTGAGATTGCAAGAATTTAAATCTGTATAATCTTATAAATATATGGTTGACACCCAGACCAGTAACACATTGGCTTGATGGCAATGTTGTCTATTGAAAGAACAGCATGGCCAGAATTTTTTGGAGAAAGGTGTCAGCTACTAAATATATTGGGGTTTGTGACACTAGTAATTGTCTACAATTATTTTACATGTTTTTACATGAAAGTTGTCTTATATATAATCTGTTTATTGCTATTGGTAGAGACACCTTTTCCTCTCAATCACTATGGAAAGTAATGACTTGATGTAAAAGTCCACACAAATGCTCAGTTGCAAACAGAAAAAAATGGGATAGCTGGAGATTAAAGGTGTATAGAATGTCTGAATGGTGGATCAACCCCAAACGATTCCAATAGCAGTCAATGACACAATTATATCAGCATAGAGGGAGGGTGCTCTTGGTCTTAACAAAGTATAGAACATAAAAAAGAAGATACAAGACGACCGTTAAAGGGATACTACCTGTTAGATAAGCTGTAATTAGATAACCTGGTCAACACCTATTTAAATTATTTGCCGCTGGGATTTTTATATTATTGAATTAATTGCATAAAAAAAGGAAAATAAAATTAGGTGTTTATCTCTTGGCTCCATTTTTTGAATATGTCCCATGATGTAACATCACCCAAAATCTTCCAGCCTGTCTCACTTTACATCTGTGGCCAAAGCCTACATGATGATGTCATAAGGTACTCCCCTGTTCTCTTACTGGCTCCTGTATATCATAGTGTGCTAGAGAGAATGGTATATCACCAAAATAACAATTAAAAAGACAATAAATACCCGTAGTGTACACACACTGACACTCTTAGCACTCCTCAATGTAATATATGTATAACAGAGACTTGGAAGGAACGAGGGCACAGAGGGTCACATAAGGAACATGAAAGAAATTAAAATATATATAGAGCTACAAAGTTTTTGAAATACACTGTGCTCGATAATACATATGTGGAGAACACTCACAAACATCCAGAATAATAGGCGTTGATAAGATTCCATGAAAACATCTGTTTAATCTATAAAAGTGGGATAAAACACAAAAACATGCATTAAGTCACTTAAAGTAATGGTCTGCACGTGAAGATACATGTACAGACTCCATAGGTATATAAAACATGTTTAAACAATAGTCCACAGGGTTGTTGGCAAAGTTATAATCTAGTTTACGATACTCCAACTCCACAAATGCCACAAATCCACCATACAAAAGTAGCATGAATATCCTGACAGCTTGGAAAGTGCCACAAAGATATGTCCCCTAGACAGGCAGTTTAAATATACTACTGTAATGCTAAATCATCAATCAAACAGGGCCAATACGTTTCGCCCTACTTGGGCATCTTCCAGAGGTTGGCCTGACACCATTTAACTCGGTGCACAGTGTATGGTTAAGATGAAAATCTGAATTTGCCACTAACTCACCTCAAATCAATTTTAGTGAATAGTTCTCTCTGTGTAAATTATTGTTTATTAGATACAGGATAGTCAATAATAGATTGAATACTTGTAACTATGTAAATCCATATAATTATTATTTAAATATATTAAGGTATAAATTATTTATATGCAGATTGCTAAGTACCGGTATATATTTTTGCATACAATTTAAAAAAAAAAATTCTGTATTAATTTTATTCTTTTGCATAGTTGCACTATCATTTTTGCATATATTTTATAGAATGCCTTTCTTTCATAGAGAACCAACTTCTTAAAGGGATAATAGATGTTACCCCCAAAGGATTGGCCAAGGCTAGTCAGTCTGTTTTAAATAATTTTATTCACATGGATGAATTGTATGTTATGAAATCCTGGGTATAAATAGTTTCTAGTTTGCCAGCTCCATATCTACTGAATTAGCCTTTGATTCTTATTAAGAATGATTTGCAAATGATCACATCAGATTCACTTTATTTAATTATTTGAGCATAACAAGTAACCAAATGATCCCACAGAGATGGAGAATGTGTAAATTTAATCTGCAAAAATAATCAAATTATAATTTACATGTGATAACATTGTGTAAATTATAGTAAGATGTGTATTTAATGTGACAATATAATTCCACTTTAACGTTCACTATAGCCACAATACTTTCTTATACATCTATTTTTACATAATGAAAAAAAGATTGAAAAAGTTTTTCAACGTTTACAAACCAGAAGTGACCATACATTTTACAAATGCAGAAAGCAGTTAACTATTGTATTGCTATACAATGGTCATATTATATAAGCATTCAAATGGTATCCATTTGTATGAAATTATGAAAAAAGTGAAATGAATTTAGTGTAATCTACTTGCAGTTCCTGGGAATGGATAAAGTTATTTCCACTTTTCCATGACTAAGATGGCTAAATATATAGAAATAATCAAACAGTGCAAGATAAAAAGAAACTAAACTCTTTTCCTTGATGTCTCCATTTGTGCCAGCCTGCTAGTCGATGATGCTGCCAAGATAGGGGCAAGATTCTGTTCATTGTCATTGCTGATGAAGTTGATCTTGAGAATCTTGGTATTGGCCTTGTGGATGTTGAGGAAAACCTGTGATTATGTGTCTGACACTACCTTGGTCTTCTCTTGCATCTGCTGTTTACTGAGGAAAAGAAATGCATGGTCATCAGCAAAGTTTGTTTCTGTGCTCACTGGTGGATGTGTTCATAATCCAATTGATGCTGAGGAGAAAGAGAAAGGGTGACAACAGGCATCCTTTTCTGACTCCACTTGACACCTGGAAGTCGCCCTTCATGCATTCAGTGGTGTATCTTGGTTTTGTGCTGCCATAGGCAGACAAATTTTTGGCACCCCCCCCTACCCACGATGCACACCCACGACATTACACATAACCCACGTTGCACACCAAGGGCATGCCCCATCACCCCATTTAGATGCACATTGCCAATATTATTTGCCATTAATATTCCCCAGATAATTTGCCCAATAATATGCCAGTATCATTTTCCATTAATAAATCTCAGCCAATTTGAGAAATAATATGCCAGTATTATTTTGTCATTAATATTTCCCAGCCACTTTGCCATTTAATATGCCCCTGCTAATTTGTCCAATAATATGCCAGTGTTATTTGCCATTTAATATGCCCCAGCCAATTTGCCCTATAATATGCCAGTGTTATTTGCCATTGAATATGCCCCAGCCAATTTGCCCAATAATATGCCAGTGTTATTTGACATTAAAATTCCCCAGCCAATTTGCCCAATAATATGCCAGTGTTATTTGCCATTTAATATGCCCTGCTAATTTGCCCAATAATATGCCAGTGTTATTTGCCATTTAATAAGCCCCAGCTTCCGTGTCACACTGCACGGGGAGCCGAAAAGGCAGCATGGATGTTTCTCTGTGCTGCCTGTTCAGCTCCCCGTGCAGCCTGCCGGCAGATGGAAGGTGAGAGGGGATCTTCTGATCCCTTCTCACCTCCGTCTCTGTTTTTTTTTTTAAAGAGCCAGATTTTTTTATTTTTTTTAATCAATATTTTTTTCTTTCAGTTCTGGGGGGCGCTGCCGCCCCCCAAAATTTGCCGCCCTAGGCATCCGCCTAGGATGCCTCGTGGTAAATACAGCACTGCATGCATTACTCTACAGGATGTTCCGTCATTTGAGATCTTGAGTAGGGTGACCAACTTGACTGGGAGGCCATTGTCTAAAAGTAGCTTCAAGAGAGTGTCTCAATCCATCATTTTATAAATGCAGCCATTTTGTTTATGACTCTTGCTATAACCTCTTTTGTACAATGATTTTATATGGAACATATCAGGTAGAACAGCACCTTCAAATGTTGCATTCGTATATGTTATTGTTGTCTTTTTACAAGAATTATATCATTGTATTTTATTAAGTGCAGATTTATAGTTAATTCCATATTTCTAATTTTCTCTACTAAAAAAATATTTTTGAAATTTTTTAACACATCCTTTAATTAGAAGATTGTATTTTATAGTGTTAAGTGCAGAGTTATAGTTAATCCCCTATTCCTGATTTGTTTTATACTGATTCCATTGACATCTGATAAAAAATATTTAAAAAAAGCCTGGTATTGGCTTCAGACATACAAATAAAATGTAAAAGGGAAGATAATGCACACACCTAAACTAGCATTTAAGGGCAGCTGCTGAATTAACTAAATTGTTATAAACATATATAAAAAAGGATAAGCGCACTCATTTCAAGTAGGTTACTTTCTGGCTACTTAGGAAAACTTAAATTAAAAAAAAAAAACTCTCACGTGGTATAGCAATTATGATTTCAAAATAAGTATGGTACTCAGGAACATGGGGTTATATGCTCCAGCCAAAAATGCATTGTTTATTAATATTTTTTATATTAATATTAGAAACCATATTAATTTGTGTCACAGATACGTAGGAATGTACACTAACTGTAAATGTTGCACATGGCTGCACGTTATAATCGCTGCTAGACATTATGTAAAGAACACATGTACTTAGGTTTATCAATACATGTCAGTATGCCCATATATACATGTAGCGATTAACAGATATGTGTAAATGGGATAACATGTACAGATGGTTTGTAATAGTGTATCAGTAGCAACGTTCCACTGTTATATTTCAGGTGATCAAGAGACAGGTGAATCGGAAGCTTTCCACACAGCGGCTGCTGCCAGCGCCATGGGTGGCAGTCTTCCAGCTGATCTGTTGGTTTTTATGGAGGTGCTACTAAAGGTCATGGGGCATGAGACAGTGACACAGGTTGAGGGGGCAGGTGGCACAGCTGGTCATTATATACATTGATATGTTACAGTGGATATAAAAAGTCTACACACCCCTGTTAAAATGTCAGGTTTCTGTGCTGTAAAAAAATAAGACAAAGATAAATCATTTCAGAACTTTTTCCACCTTTAATGTGACCTATAAACTGTACAACTTAATTGAAAAACAAACTGAAATCTTTTAGATAGAGGGAAGAAAAAATATGAAAATAAAATAATGTGGTTGCATAAGTGTGCACACCCTCTTATAACCGTAATTCAGAATTAAGCAATCACATTCCAAATCCTGTTAAACAGGAGTCAGCATACACCTGCCATCATTTAAAGTGCTTCTGATTAACCCCAAATAAAGTTCAGCTGCTCTAGTCGGTCTTTCCTGAAATTTTCTTAGTCGCATCCCACAGCAAAAGCAATGGTCCACAGAAAGCTTCCAAAGCATCAGAGGGATCTCATTGTTAAAAGGTATCAGTCAGGAGAAGGGTACAAAAGAATTTCCAAGGCATTAGATATATCATGGAACACAGTGAATACAGTTATCATCAAGTGGAGAAAATATGGCACAACAGTGACATTACCAAGAACTGGAGCTCCCTCCAAAATTTATGAAAAGACGAGAATAAAACTGGTCTGGGAGGATACCAAGAGGCCTACAGCAACATTAAAGGAGCTGCAGGAATATCTGGCAAGTACTGGCTGTGTGGTACATGTGACAACAATCTCCCGTATTCTTCATATGTCTGGGCTATGGGGTAGGGTGGCAAGACGAAAGCCTTTTCTTACGAAGAAAAACATCCAAGCCAGGCTACATTTTGCAAAAACACATCTGAAGTCTCCCAAAAGCATGTGGGAAAAGGTGTTATGGTCTGATGAAACCAAGGTTGAACTTTTTGTCCGTAATTCCAAAAGATATGTTTGGCGCAAAAACAACACTGCACATCACCAAAAGAACACCATACCCACAGTGAAGCATGGTGGTGGCAGCATCATGCTTTGGGGCTCTTTTTCTTCAGCTGGAACTGGGGCCTTAGTTAAGATAGAGGGAATTATGAACAGTTCCAAATACCAGTCATTATTGGCACAAAACCTTCAGGCTTCTGCTAGAAAGCTGAACATGAAGAGGAACTTCATCTTTCAGCATGACAACGACCCAAAGCATACATCCAAATCACCAAAGGAACGGCTTCAACAGAAGAAGATTAAAATTTTGGAATGGCCCAGCCAGAGCCCAGACCTGAATCCGATTGAAAATCTGTGGGGTGATCTGAAGAGGGCTGTGCACAGGAGATGCCCTCGCAATCTGACAGATTTGGAGTGTTTTTGCAAAGAAGAGTGGGCAAATCTTGCCAAGTCAAAATGTGCCATGCTGATAGACTCATACCCAAAAAGACTGAGTGCTGTAATAAAATAAAAAGGTGCTTCAACAAAGTATTAGTTTAAGGGTGTGCACACTTATGCAACCACATTATTTGATTTTTATATTTTTTCTTCCCTCTACCTAAAAGATTTCAGTTTGTTTTTCAATTGAGTTGTACAGTTTATAGGTCACATTAAAGGTGGAAAAAGTTCTGAAATGATTTATCTTTGTCTCATTTTTTTACAGCACAGAAACCTGACATTTTAACAGGGGTGTGTAGACTTTTTATATCCACTGTATGTTATCCTCTCACTTTTTAATAGTATCTGTGCTGTGCCTCATCAACCCCCAGCAACATCTAATGACCTGATCGCTCCTCCTTGGACTACACCAGGTCAGACGGCTCAGTTGGCCTTGGTGTCAGCTGCCTCTTCTCCTGGTAAGACAAAAATATATATATTTGCATGTTATGTGCATAACATAAGGACACACAGAAGCCATAGTGCAGTATATTTTAATAACAATAATTTTTTTTTTTTTATTAAGTCAGGGTCAGAGAGGGTGGTAAGGTGGGTGGCTTGTTGAAGTGTTACAAGGTGAGTGGTTGTACTAGCTGTGAAAGTATCTTTTTTGGTGACATCAAACTGGCAAATAGTTTTCTCATGGTTACTATATTTTTAATATTGTGACTGCGTGTAAAAGAATAGGGTAGAATTGGCCCTAAGGTGTTTCAAAGCCTAAAGTACAGAGTTTTTCCAAATGAAGACTTAAAATAAGAGAAAAATGTGCTAAAACACCTAAAATGTACTTGTTCTTGTGTGTGTGACTGTGTGTGTGTGTGTGTGCATGCATGACTAGATTTTCTTGGTTTTTCATTTTTACTATGAAAGGTCAAAACTGGTTACTAAAAAATGTGAATCCTACTACTTATGTACACTATTTTTGGCTGCAATAAAAGCCTCAAATTAATATAAATATGTGATAAACCTGAGATGATTCATTCAATGGGTTTACATATTCTAATTATGACAGGGAAATTATGAAATTGAATTTATGAATAGATCCCAAAGGCTTTTTAAATATCAAATGAAAGCTATTTTTCACACCTCCACTAATACCAAGCATCCATAGCAAATTAGATGATGAGATATGCCTTGTAGATAAATAGAAACAAAGTAAGATGCTTTAATTAATGCACATGGAGCATAATAGCTAATCATGGAAACCTCTAAAAGTGATTGTTAAAATTCTTAGTAAGAAATGTAACGTAAAAAATATTCTTACATCAAACTACATCAATATTTATACCTTGATTTGAAGAATGTTATTTTTTCTAAACTATAATTAAATAAGTGACACTTGTCTTTTAAGTTTAAAATGTAATTTATGTCCAGAATATATACCATCTTTACAATGAAGTATCAGTTCCTATAATATATAGTTACTTGATGATATTAATGGGTGTTTATAAGAAAGGTGCATTATACCAATGAATATTGACTGAAAAAAGTGGTCCTTACCTCAATCCTCCTCTGAGAGGCATAGCATGTGTAGATGTGTGTATATATAATTGTCTATCTATCCAGTATCTATGTCTGTCTATTAATCCCTACCAATGTTTTATATAAAGAGACTACAATATAGACATGAGGTTGAGAATACCATTATTCACAGGCTTAATATGTTAAACCTGAACAAAGGAAATGTTGTCTATACTCTATATTCTGCGCAAGTTTCCCTTTTCAGTATTATTGACACCAACTACTAATGAGAAGAGTGAAATCAGTTCTGTCAGTGAGAAGTGCCTGATTTTTTGTATATGGAAGGTACATAGTTATGGAACCTGACAGAAACATTTTTGAGGAACAAAGAACAACCACTAGGTGGAGGCACACCAAGCCTCACTCCGATCTCCCTAATAAGAGTATTCTAACAGGTCTATTAACACAAGATAAAGGTAAATGAAACACGGTCTCAAGAGGAATGTGTTCAATTAATTAATTTTAGAACACTTTGTATTTCTAAAGGAGCCAGTGTGCTCAGCTCAATATTATCTAGGCAAAATTAATGCATGATAGGTTCTGAAGATGTTCGTGTAAAAGTTGCAAGTATGCAACATAGACGTTCCAGATTAAACCGGTATAATTCCCACATTGTGCTTAATGAAGATGCTAATTTATATTGCTTTTTAAAGGCACTTTTATTTGCATGATTTAGTGAATTTTCATGCACTAAATAAAGGGTCTACTCAATAAAGAGTGTTGCAGGGAATTGAGATGGCAATTTAAAATGCAAGCCAGTGTAACCGAGCACCAAATTATCCAGTGCAGCTGGCCTTAAGTTTGAAGTTCCATTTCAATCCCCTGAAATTCTCTCTTTTGTTGAGTAGACCCTTACATTTTATTTTATTTTCTAAAGGAGGGGAGATGATGCCCACAATCAGTAAAGCAGTAATTTTTGTTGTTTGTTCGGCTGCTCGTTGTCTGAATCTTCCTGCAGAACTTTGGGAAACTATGGTCTATAGTTCAAGTCATTTTTGTTCTTCAATATGCTTGTTCTACTGGACATTTACATTGTAGCTATGCAATAAAACTGCTAAGGTCTGTAATTTCCTATAGAAATAATAAAGCATTACCTTAACGTATACTCCAAATTACAATGTTTTAAAATTTATATGTATACGATACCTGTGTATGTATATGTATACGATACCCCCCCCCCCCCCAAAAAAAAAACCAAAAAAAAAAACAACATAAATAAATAAATAAGTTCGATTAGTTTAATAACTGACTTGGTGTTGAATAATGGTTGGTTGTCCTTTAAGTATAGTACTGTTTTGTGTCTCTTCCTTTTGTGAGTAAACCTCTTGCATGCAAATTATATTGATTTGATATTTTGATAATACTTTCAAAAAAGCTCAATTATAAAAATATTGCAACTGTAATTTCTAGACAAATAATTATAAAACTACATTTTTTTACCCACAGGCATGAGGCAGAACAAATGTAATTATAGAAAATGTTAATGATTAATTACAATTTGCTAAAAAAAAAAATAGTCAACCAACCATACTGCAGTACATATACCTAAATACGTATGAAGAGCAATGAAAGAATAATTCATCTCACAAATTTAAAACAAAGATGAAGAGTCAAGAATTAGGACAATAGTACAAAAATATTCTCAATTATTACTTAAAAAATAAGTACTAGTTAACTTTTATTGTCATTATTATTTTGAAATAAAAAGTATGTAAAGATAATAAGTAAATCTTAATAGTGTTATGTGGTTTTATGAGATTAACTATATGTATGTGTGCATAATTTTAATCATTGTGTCAACATGACTATCAAAAAACAAAAAAAGAATAATGAGATATCAACCTATACATGCCACAAAAAAAATGAGACCTTCAATAAACTGAAAAGTCTAGGTCCAACTCAGCTTAAAATGGAACTTATTTTTAATAAAACAATCCAACTGATCCATACTTTAATGTACTGTTAAGAGCCAATGATTGTACCAGTATTTTAAGATGGAAGAATTAGAAATTGAAAAGACATTTCTAGACAAAATACAAGTGATAAAGATACTACCACATTTCAAAAGTTCATTTTAAAGTGTTATAATGAAAGTACACTACAACCCATATAACATGATTTTATAAAATAAAAATAGGTTAATTTACAGACAAACTAATATTGGGGGCATTAGACTATACTCTCTCTTTATTTCATAAAACATGAACAGATTATTTGGAAGGTTAAGTCAGCATTGGACTCATAAATTATAATTATCATGTATCTATATAAAGCTAAAGCTTGCAGAACAATAAAAAATTGTTTAGTTAATAGTGAGCAACAAACCATTTAAGTAATGGTGGGGTAAAGGTGTTAGTGGAAGCAATTATGACAACATGTTTTCAAGTGCTCTTCCACTATTTACTTTTTTGGAAAGTGATAAAAAAATATTTAGACTTGTCTATAACTAACATTAACCTCTAAAACGCCAGAGGACGAACATTTACGTCCTGTGTCTTTAATGCAGACAAAGGCAATCATGATGTTGCCATGAGGAGGCATCAGCAAACACTGATAAAGCCCGGTACACATACAACACATGGTGCATACTTTCCCTCTTCTGAGCAGACAAATGCATCATACTGGAAGTCGTATTGCCCTGTTGTGCGCAAGGACTTCCATCATTCCATCACTCCGTTTTCCCTAGCTGTCCCTGGTAGCAATATCTGCAAAAAAAATAGTTACGGTTGAGATTTAGGGTTACAGTAAGAGTTAATGTTACAAAAGGGTTATGGTTAGAGTTAACCCATTTAGGGTTAGAACCCGGGCAGCTTTAAGACCCTAGTGGGCCCTGGGCAAAGTATTTACAATGTAAAAAACAGTATTTAAATGTAAACTTTTTAATATTATATGCAACTATTTTTCATATCACATTCAACTATTTGTATAGTACATTTGTATAGTTATTTTGCCCCACAGACGATGCCACAGCATCACTTTGCAAATTAAAATGAGCCACAGTCATGAACCAATTAACATGACACAATCAGATTGCTATTAATAAATGTAACTGCCAGTTAACGCATTAAAATATGCCACAGTTTGTCTTTTAATATGCCACTGTTAGTTTGCCAATTAATATTGCACAGCCAATTTGCCCATTAATATGCCACAACCAATTTGCCCATTAATATGAAACAACCAATTTGCTCATTAATATGTCACTGTTTGCCCATTAATATGCCACTGCCTATTTGCCCATTACTATTCTATTGTTAGTTTGCCCATTAATATGCCACAGCCAATTTACCCACTAATATGCCACTGTTAGCTTGTCCATTAATATGCCGCAGCCAATTTGCCCATTAATATGCCATAGTTAGTTTGCCCATTAATATGCCACAGCCAATTTGCCCATTATTATGACACAGCCAGTATGCCCATTACTATGTCAAAAAGTGATGGTGGTGCTAAAGTGCCTTAAGAAGATCCAGATGGGTCAGGGAAAGTTATTTTGAATTTTCACACTCTGTTTAAAATAGCTAGCACTCTGATTGGTTGGTTTGAAATCACAGAGTGCTCTGTGTCATTTTACACAGAGTGGGAAAATTCAAAAGAACTTTCCCTGACCCATCTGGATCTTAGTCATGCAATGTTGCATCTTTTAAGTGATCAATAAAAAATAAAACCCTCTAAAAATATTGACTCTGCTCTTAGACAAGTGACAAACAAGTAAATTAATCACTTATTTCTATACAGGTCTATGTAAGATAGTAAAGTATAAATTAAAAAATAATATTTTACCATGATGATCCTGGAACAGGGATCCATAGAAAAGCTTCCTGGGAAATAGAGTCATTGCATAAACTGCACACGTCATTGAAATAGTATCCATTACTGTAAATATGAAGAATGTTGGAATTCATTTTAATGCTACCCAGGGATTGGCGGTAAATGACATGCAGCTGTCATCAGTAGCATGCAGGAAGACTGAAAGTGCTCAAACAATGAAGACACAGGAAAAAATGAAATACAACTGTAGGTATTCTATACAGCATTGTGGGGGCATTTCTCCATTCATGGCAAGATAGGTATCTTGAAGAATATAATTTAAACAGATGCAGTAATTACATAGCACCCCTGCTGTGTATACTACATTCCTCATGAGCTACACTGAGCATCATGGGAAATTGAGTTCATATTGGTGGATTGCATAAGCTACTAATGGCTAGCCATGACATTATTGTTGCATGGACTTCAACTTCCATTATATTCCTGATTAAAATTTTGGACTGGGCCTCAGAAATACTTCTGCACAGGGCTAAGGTTTCCATGTATCCAGTATTTTACTGGCAGGTTGAAGAGAGAGAATTGAGGCCAGTAGTATAAGGAATACCACAGCCTATAGTACAGGTGGCAACCCTAACCAGTCCACCCACTCTATTGCTTTAATTGTTATACAGCAATACACTCACGATGGAGAAAGACATCCACATAGGTTCCCTACCTTACAAAACCTGCAGATTATCCATAATTTACTGACACCCAAGGAAAAATGTATATTTTAATAAATACATTGTAAAACTCCAAACCCACAGCAGCACACATTGTAATGTAGACATAACTGTAGTCCCAATATATGGTTGCAAGTAACAATTCATATATTTACAAGCTGAGTGACAGTAAATGACAGCTCCCGGAAAGCTTTCACAAGAAATGTCATCTTACAAAAATAACTGTGCATGTTTTTCCTGTTGATTCCTTGCAAATTTATTTTGCTAATATTTGTGTTTCTTACTGCTGACAGAGATTTTGTGACAGGATAACAAAAGATGAAAATCTAAATTATCTAGAGTTTCTTAAAAACCAATAAAAAAATCCCATATTTGGCTTGTGAAACATGTTCTTAAAATAACCAAACAACAAATTTCAAGTTTTCTGTGCACAACTTAACAATCATATTTTATCATAGTTTTATACTGGAATCCCAGAACAGGTGAGCAGAGTGGAGGGGATGGGAATGGTAACAAGAACAAAGGAGAATGGTCTTCGTACCAGATACCGCTGTGTGCATGTAGATGAGATGCAGAATGATATGTTATACAACACTGCAATTCTTAATTGATGAATTTGCAAACATAAAAACATCACATTTATAAACTATTCTATTAAAATAAGATATGAATAAATTTCATGCATAGATAGATTTCTAGAAAACCATGATGGAGACAATAGAATTTGTATAGGTTGACCTCTATAAGTTAATTTTGTTCTAATACTGACACATTCACCCATTGGAGGTGTCTTGTTTGGCAGAAAAACATCTCACTAGAATATATGTTTTTATTTACCTTTTATGTGCCAATGCTGCCCCTACCCCCCAGACTTACCCAATGCTCCCCCCAAGTTGTCTGTCTCTCTCCCCCACCCCCCAATATTGTCTGTCTTTCCACCCCCCTCCCCCAGCTTTGTCTTTCTCTTTTCCCCACCCTCCCCCCAAGTTGTCTGTCTCTCTCCCACACCCTCCCCCCAATGTTGTCTGTGTCTCTCCCCCACCCTCCTCCCCAATGGTGTCTGTGTTTCTCACTCCCTCCCCTGAACGTAGCCTCCCTGGTGGCTAGTGGGGGCAGCCGGGGGATGTTTGCATGATATGTGCAGACATTCCTCAGCTGCCCATATCTCCCTGGTGGCTAGTGGGGGCAGCCAGGGGATGTCTGCACATATCGTGCAGACATCCCCCGGCTGCCCAGATATCCATGGTGGCTAGTGGAGGCAGCTCATCATAGAAGTCCCGGTGGTCGTGCTGGGGGGAAGCGGAGGATGTCTGCACGTATCGTGCAGACATTCTCCGGCTGCCCCCACTAGCCACCATGGATATCTGGGCAGCCGGGGGATGTCTGCACAATAGGGCAGACATCCTCCATGCTGCCCTACACGTCTGTCTAGTATGACGGACCGGCTGTCTGTCATAATGGACGGACGTGTCGGGCAGTATGGAGGATGTCTGCACGTATCTAGCCACCAGGGAGATATGGGTCCACATCATGCAGACATCCACCGGCTGTTAGTGAGGGGGATCCAGGTCCCCTGCAGCTCTGCGGGGGACCTGGATCCATGTCTTATAGTCTGACCTCGATTTGAGGTCATATTATGAGATGACCTCGAATATAAGACGAGGGGTCTTTTTCAGAGCATTTGCTCTGAAAAAAACCTTGTCTTTTATTCGAGCAAATACGGTAATATTGCCTATGTTAAACCTTCAAACTAAAAAGTACACACAGGTAACACAGCAGTCTAGTAAAGTTCTTGAATCAAGTAAAAGAAAAACCATTAGTAAAATAACAAAGGTTCTTTAAGTGAAAAAGCTTAACTACAAATGAGAGAAACAACTCAACCCATCATCACAGAAATATAACTAGAACACATTTAAGCAATGAACTCTACAGCCCTGGCCTTGTATGATGATAATACCACTACTAATAATATAGTACACGGATAAGCAACCTCCAGCACTCCAGATGTACAGCATTATGGGAGATGTAGTCCACAACATCTAGCTTGTCTTAACTTTTCAAACTTAGGATGAATGATATTTGTGCTATAAATGTGTGTTATGGGCTTGCAATTATCTTATCCCACTACGTTTACATCTAACTAGACATCAAATATAATACAGATATGTATTTAGCTATATTCACTGAAGAACTATGTATATGTCTAACTACAATAACTGAACTTATCCAGGAAAGTAAATCTATGCATGCATTCACAAGACATGCTCTGATAGATACACCCTCTGGCTTAATTTACACAATCCCTGTTTTAACTTTATGTTATGTGAGGTGTCGATCTGATGGCCCTTGCTTTAACCAAAATCCAGCAAAATACATATATTGGAGAAAGCAACATAATATCGAGAAACCACAGCAAGTGTTATAACGAAATTAATGTACTAAACATTCCGGAGCATAAAAGAATAACATTTACAATACATTTCCCACATTTTAAGACATACAATACCAATATACATATATAATTGTGAATCATGCATGACATATAGCTACCTGTCTTGAGACCTACCTGGTGTATGTTGTCTCCTCCCCCCTTTACTTTCTTCCATCACTAGCACTCCATTACTAAACTGACTCAAAATGTCCTTATAGTTATACCACTAACGTTAATTGGATTGCATGGAATAATCTGTGATTGGCTGGAGACATACCTCTCATGCCCCTGGGTTTCCCATATGTGTACAAGACAGTTTGTAGAAAGATTGTATCCTTGATATGATCATCCTGGAGCCACTCATGCTGCTATGAACACACATGGCCTTTGTCCAAAGAGTTCTCTGGACACACTACAACCATAAAAGCCTATTTTGATCTTACGTCTCTAGGTAAACTATTTTGTTTATGGCTGTCCAGACAAAGAACCTGTTCTAATTATAAAAAAAAAAAAACTGCTAACTCACACATATACAGTTTGATTTAATTGAGATTCTTAAAATATAAAACAAAGACAAATGTTTGTATAAAATAATCTAAGTCATGCAATTCTCAAATGCCAAAGGTTGTCTTTCCTTGTATGATATATTTAATTTCTTTATTTAATGACATGTAGTTTTAAAGGGATTTAAAGAAACTATAATAATGTTCTTGCTTTCTATCATATTATAAAATAGCCCTATCTATGATAAAATATATGATCATTTAGTTATTCATTATAAAACATTGTAAACTATACAAAAATAATCACTTCATCTGATTTCCCTTGTTATCTTTTTAGTATTTCAATTCCATAAAAAGCTGGCAAAATCCCTTTAGTCAAAATATGATTCTTCTTAGCCATTTTTTATTAAAATGTCAACTTGTACAATACTTTTTTTTCTTTTTACACAATCTCAAAACTTATTTTAGCTTTCACATTATACTTTAATAATATTGCAAATCCTATGAACAGTGGCTCACATCACATTTAGCCTGGATACATAATACTTGAGAATCCACATTGATTCTCTTCACTGTCTGCTCAACATTCTTAGATTTATGAATATTAAGTTCTGCTTGCCCCAAAGCAAAAGTATACTCACTAAGATATTTGCTGAGATCAGGAGTCTTGGTTCTCCCTTCAAAAAAGCATTAATAAGGTGGCACTATAAGATGTGTGACATTCAAAAATATGAGGGAATTATGAACTCTGTGAAAAAACAGTGAAAAAATGATTGCTTAAAGCACTTACTCCTTCCAGACACCTAATGCATCAAATAAGGCAATAATAACACCAACAAATTTCCCATGAATACTACCTGCTTGCAAGGTAGAACCAATGGTGCATACAATTACCGTATTTGCTGGAATATAAGACGACCCTGATTATAAGACGACCCCCCACACTTTTAATATTCCTTTAGGAAAAAAACTAAAAGCCTGAATATAAGACTACCCTTTAGGAAAAAGTTTAACTTGTATGTATTCACATGTAAATTGCTTTTTCATATTTAATAAAAATGATGATATAAAAAAATGCATGTCATGTTTTTCTTTCCTTTTATGTGCCAATGCTGGCCCTACCCCCCAGACTTGCCCAATGCTGGCTCTTCCCCCTCCCTCCCCCCAATGGTGCCTCTCTCCCCCCACTCCCTTGCCTCTCACTCTCCCCCCTCCCTTTCCTCTTTCCCTCCCCCCTCCCTTGTCTTTTTCTCTCTCCCCCCCCCCCCTCCCTTGCCTCTTTCTCTCCCCCCAACGTTGCCTCTCTCCCTGGTGGCTAGTAAGGGCAGCCGGGGGATGTCTGCAGAATACGCGCAGACATCCTCCATGCTGCCCAACACTTTCGTCTATATATATATTATTTGTGCATGTATTGTGCAGACATCCCCCGGCTGCCCAAATCTCTCTGGTGGCTAGTGGGGGCAGCCGGAGGATGTCTGCACGATACGCGCAGACATCCTCCATGCTGCCCGACACTTCCGCCGGGACTTCTATGATGAAGGTCACATGACCTCCCGGGTTCCGTCATAGAAGTCCAGAAGGACGTGCCAGGCAGCAGCAGGTGATGTCTTCGCGCATTGCAGGTGATGTCTGCCTATATATATATATATATATATATATATATATATATATATACAGTATATACACACAAATATTATATAATCTTTAGTTAGAAGAATGAGAACATTAGAGGATTGGCTCAATAGTCCATGATCTAGGGTGAACATTGGTCTTATTGGGGCATAAAGTTGAACTGCTAAGAAATCCATAGTTTGGTTAGCCCAGTATGATCGATATCGGCACAAACTCATCAATTTCCACTTTTCCACTGATTTTGTGCCAGCTTTCAGACACATTTGTGTCGAAACCCAAAAGTTGGACTGGAATTAGTGCTTTAGCTGGAGAATTGAACAGAAAAGTGTTGAAGAATAAAAGTACACATATTTAAATCACAAAAATATTGATACTATAATAATATAGCAATGTTATATATTATAATAGTATATTTACATTAACAAAAAAATAATAAAAAATGATTTTATATTATTTCATGGTTTTTCTATGTATTTAATGTGTCATTTGTTACAGCTTTTTTCTTTTCTTTTAAGTGCTATTTCTGGGGAGGAATTTGTCTATTTTTGCAATAGCCAAAGTTCTCCTATTGACTTTTATGGAAGACATTGGCTTCTGAAACGTTGGCACAAAAAAAGAGCCACATTGGCCGATTTTCGTGCCAATTAGACATCGCTCACCAAAGTGATAGGATCTCGTCCGAAACTCGGAGCTCCGAATTTCTCATAGTAATCAGAGCTACCTGAGTTGACCCTTGATAGTTTTAAAACTAAAATAATAAAAAAAAATACCATGGGGCGGATTCATGTAGCTCTGAAATAGCCTCCAAGTGTCGGGTAACACTGAAAGCAGCCAAAACACATTATTCAGCTATGTAATAAAGCCATTTCAAAAATGTTGCACGAATTCAGACAGTAATTTTGGGGTATTTTGGATCAGAGATATTTTGAGGGAACTTGCCCTGTGAAACCATAGGATTCCCTATATTTTTATAGTCCTGAATTTAGTCGAATTAATCACAAATTCATATATCTTATATGAGATACAGGGATTTCAGTTTCCAAAAATGATTTTTATAACTGAACAACTTAGGGACAAAAAAATACAGTAAACATTATTCAAAATTGCTAAATTGGCATGGAAATTGCTGCATATAGTATATTTGATAAAATATTTGATGACTGGAGTATTTTGTTTCAGTATGCTATTTTGGCATGAATGGTGCAATTACCTCATCAATCAACCAATCATTTTTAAAGTCATGTTTTAAAACATACATGTATCCAATGGGCTAATAAGTAAACTCAAAAGCCACGCTCACTTTGCGCATCAGTTACATTTTCCATGTCAGAATGACATAGCATATTTTAATAAAAAAAATGACAATCGTTAATTTTTAAGTAGTAATAAATGCTATTATGGCATGTTAAAACTATTAAAAATTGTGTAATCTTTTTAATATATTATATTATTTATATTTCAACTATAATATATGTATAACATTAAAATAATCATTTATTTTAATGTGTTTTTATATGTATTTGTTATTTTATTTATTATATTTTATTTTAATGTATGTTAATTATTTTTTATTTATTTTTAATTAATTTTTTTATTTTTTATTTTCATTTTCTTTAATTTCAGGCCATTTGGGGAGGACTTCTCCTATTTCTGTATTAGCCGAGTTCCTCCTGAAATAAACCCAAATCCTCCATAAAGACTGAAATGTCAGCACGAAAATTGGCCACATCATATTGGATCGGGTCCGAAACTCAGAGTTCTAATTTTTTCATATAAAATCAGAGCTGTCAGAAAATGAACTTTGGCAAATTATATTCATCGCTAAACGAAAATAATGGACACATTTCATCCAATCGGAATGTGTCAATGAATGAAATTTGATCTGGAAAAAACAAGATTTTCCTTTGGACGAATGCATTTGGATGAACTGAAAATTTCGGCAAAGCCCATGTCTACTCTAAAGTACCGTATTTGCTCGAGTATAAGACAAGGTTTTTTTTTTTTCAGATCAAATTATCTGAAAAAGATCCCTAGTTTCATATTGTCTTAAATAGAGATCTAACTATAAGACTAGGACCTAGGTGCCCCACAGAGCTGCAATGGACCTGAATCCTGCTCAGAAGCAGCCAGTGGATGTTAAAGATAATGGAGACACAGGACACCAAGATACATAGAATACCTGTAGACTGCAAAGCTATACAGACTGAAAGTTGAGACAAACTGAATGGGTGTGGGTGCATTTAAATAAAGCAGCAGGCGAAAGCAGACATGAAACAAGAAAAAGACAGAATGGAGCAGAACAAAACACTGCAAGGAAACCAGTAATGGGTCAGAATAAGAAAACAGACACAATGAAACACATAACAGGGCTTCAGGGCAGCCCCTAACAGGGCTTTAGTATAAAGAGCAGCACTTACTAGCACTTCAGAAGCCCGATTAAAGGGTTTCAGGACTCAGGCCAGCCCCATTACAGTGCTTCAGGACGCAGGGAAGCCACATTACTTCAGGACTCAGGGCACCCACATTACAGGGCTTCTGGACTCAGGGCAGCCACTAACAGGGGTTCAAGGCAGGACACAGATATAGGGATACAGAATACATGGAACAGACAGAAGTGAGCATAAATCATAGACAAGAAAGCAAAAAATAATACTGAAATGAATGGGTAGAGCCTGGAATGAGCCTTCAATAGGTTGATGCATAACAGAGGAATGTTAGCTGACAGAGTTGTCACTGGAGCCATCGTACTTTCAGAATGAGAACGCTTGAGGGCTAATCCAGTGCACTACTACCTCAACATTTGGTTGTAGTTGTATGCAATGTATTATGCAATCAGTTGGGCAACTTCCTCGTCTAGCGTGTTCCTGCACCTTAATGGCCAGGTGCTAGTGTAACTTTGCAATGTCAGCTTGCATCCCAGCAACTGTATCAAGGGGAGAAAACATGAAGGCCGTCAACCGAGGAAGTACAGCAGATTGTGAATGCACCGGACAGATCTTCACCAATAGGATCCACCACCCTAAGGAGAATGCTGTCTAGCTCCTCCTCCACAGCTGTGTGTGCAGGAAAAGGGATGTTTAGTACATTAAAATATTGACTCACATTAATTTTATCACACTGATTTTACAATAACCTGGATCAATTGCAGACTCCCGACCTAATGATCATTTAGCATTATATCTAAAATATAAAATAGGCATATATGTAAAATATGTAAAAGGAATATTGAAGAAGTAAGGAAATACTTATTAGTTACATTAAAAATAATTATTTCTATCTTTTCAACAACTTTACTGTAAATCTTATTCATTTTGTAACTTAGTTGATATATGTTTTCATAGAAACCAAGGAAATATCTATGTGTCCCCAAACTTTTGAATGGTAACATATAATGAGGTTCACCTTTCTATCACTGTAGCATACTAGAAGATTTTGGTCATACGACTACATCTATGTCCACATTCTGTAGATGGTATTAAACAGCTAGCTAACTAATTTTGACTTAACATCCACATCAAACATGAGTCATGTGTGTGACGATAGTGTGGTGTACATGAGTGTGTGGTTCGTATGCCTTGCACATCAGGATTTTGCAGCTGGTGGGAGCTAGATGTTCACAGCTGTTGGGGGAATAAAGTATGAATGATTAATGTTATATACAGATATATGGTGCATCAATAGACTTCAGCTATATTTTCAGTTTACTTGTTTGGTTGACTTACCAGAGATATGTGATGAGGAGGGTAAAGCCAAGACCACCAGTGCTGACTGACCTGGCTTAGTCTGAGGAGGATCTGCCAGCCATGGGGTGTACCCACTTGTGATGAGGGTTGAGGGGCCACAATGTGAGATTCTAGAAGTAAAGTGGGAGCCCAGTATCAATAAATTGCATTTGGAATAGATAACACATGTATGGCTTATACTGCTATTAACCCCTTAGTGACAAGACATTTTCACCTTGACTTTCCCTTGGTGACAATGGCTGTTTTGACATTTCTGGGTTTGTGTTTAGCTGCAATTTTATTCTTTCTCACATACTATACCCACACAAATTATTTGTTGTTTTTATTGTCATAAGAAGGGCTTTCATTAGATACCATTATTTTCATCATATCTTATCATTTACTACAAAAAAATCATAAAATATGATGAAAATGTAAAAAAAAACACTTGGGGCAAAAACCAAAAATAGTGTTTTTTGTTTTTTTCCTATATTGAACTTTTGACCCAAACCCGAACCCAAAATTGAACCCTAACACTAAATTTAACCCCAACTCTAACCCTTATGCTATACCTTAATATATTTTAATTTTAATTTAATTTTAACCCTATCCCTAATGCTGAAAATTATAAAATTTTAAACCTATAGGCTAATCTAACTTTTTAACCAGTTTTATACTAATTAAATATTTATTTTTATTATTTTACATTGCTATGCTGCTTGGCTACCACTAGGGGCAGTCAAGCAGCATATTCAGAGTGACGGAAGTGAAGTTACTTTCACTTCCGAAGTTCAGAACTCCAGAGGGCATGCTGCTCCGTTAATATGGCTCCCATGATCGCTCCGTGGGGCGATAGTGGGTGCCCCAGAAAATAAATTTTGGTGCTGGCTATTGCCTTGACATCGAGGCAAAAGACCAGCACCATTAAAGCGGTTTTCGCAGTGATCGCGAAAATTGCTTGATTCACCGCAGGACGTGCCATTCACGTCCATTGTCGGAACAGAGTTCCCGGCAGGACGTGCCTGACACATCCATTGTTGCGAAGGGGTTAAAAACAAAATATGGAGTATTGGTAGTGTGTGATAAGCATGTATGTGCAATGTTCTACAGTGTGTGATTAGCACTAATGTGCTCTGTGCTGCTCATTGGCAGGGAGCGGTTTTGCCAGCACATTTGATTTAGGGGTTTTAAGAGGCTTGTCGGAGCTGCAGATGGCAAAGCACAGTGCAAAGGTAGCAAGATGACACTTCAGTGATCATTCAGTTACATGCTGGCTAGTGCATCACATTGTAAGATGATAATACAGTATAATACAGGCACCTTGTCATAGGAAGTGACCATTAATGCCTGGAACCGCTTATAGTGTATAATGTCACCATGGTTCATGCCAAACTAACCAGAAGACTGCATTTCCTGTGACTCTCAGCCAGTATGTTAAGCATCATGGGAAAGAGAGTACTCAAAAACTGCTAAAGGTTAGCAGGTTATGATTATAAAATGGTACTGCACCTGCTGTGGAATACACATCACATGATTTTCATCCATCCATTTGGTTGGTTCCCCCCTCCCCCTGAAAATAATCCCGCAGTTGCCCATGCTGACATATAAAAATATATTCATCTATCTATACATATATATACATGTACATGTATATAATTATAAGACACATCCAACTCCCATGGCCCTTAATTGCATCGTTGTACTGCAACTCCCATGGCCCTTAATGAATGTTTTTCTAAATTAGAAATGCATCCTTACAGCTTCTACATAAGTAACAGCTATTTTAACATGTGCAGCCATGTGTACATTTCCTATCTGTGTAGTCCTAGTTAGCCTTCACATAGCTAACATTTGTATGACATCAACTACTATGTTTTATGTGTTTATTGCAATTTAACAAGAGGCCCCTATTGTAAAAATGCTCCTGGTTCTTCATCCGCTGGCCTGTTCCTATCTGCTGTCCCTATCACTGTTGTAGCATAGTTGCACTGTAGCACTGGCATAGCACTGGACCAGTGCCTGATTTTTCTACACTACAAAACTATCCATCCATCCTGTGTTGCCACCAGGGGCCTGTACTCTCGCCATTATCTCAAGAATTTTTTTTTTGTTTTTTAATTTTCTGTTGAGCAATCAATCCTGTTCTAAAATGGTGTTCTCACCTTGTGCTCACTATTTATACAACCAGTCCTTGCAAGTCAATTGCAACATAAACTTACATCAATTTATTTTACCTGTGCCTGCTTTGTTTTGAGGCTATTTGCTAGAAATCATTTTAAATTAACCTGATTTCAAAGGAGAAACAATTCGAACAGGGGTCAGTAAATGTTTTCAAGTTTTGGGCCAATTTGGAGGCATGTTGGTGATACCGGAAAGTCTCAATTTAAAGAGATATTCAGATCACTGAAATAATGTGATTTGGCCTTATAATTCGAGCTCTGATTTTCAGTAGGAAAGTTGAAGTTACATGAGAGCTTTAGAGCCTCAGAGGAGGAAACACAGCTAAGGCCTATAGGCATGCTTAAATTCACGTTACATCACAACTTATATATAATTTTTAATTATTATTCACCAAGTAAAGTGATAATTGTATACTTGCAAAGTGGGGTAGATGAAATGCCAGCCATTAAGACCACCAAAAGTTAAAGTTAGAATACTATACTATACAGTGCATTAGTTAATAGTGTACTCTAAATAATTTGGGATGTCACTCAAAATGTAGCAAACTGAACAACTGTTAAGCAAAATGATGCACAAAATAAAATACAAAGACTTATCTTAATGTCTTTTGAAGAAATATGCTGATGTAAATTCTCAAATACAACAAGAAAAAAAGAAATAAAAGATTAATTTAGTGTAATATGTAACCCCAAATGGAGATGAATGGTCCCCACCAACAAAATTTAACTCACATATGGATGAGCCTCAAAATCCAGTCTCAAATATGTAGCATAATATTATGTTGTTCTTCTTCAAAACAGACTCTTCCCATAGGGCACAGTATGGAGCAATCTTGTAGTAGCATTCAGGACATGGAGAGGGAGAGAGTAACTGCAGGGCAATGGAGCTGCTCCATTTTTATTTTATTTTTTATATAAAGGGGGATGATTCCATCTACCATATTACATATTATGTTTATGACTAAGATCCATCTTCTAGCACAAGACATTAGTTTCATGGGTTTTTTTCTTCAAAACCTCAGTAGTATGTGGTGATTTTTCTCTTTGTTTACAATTTTGTTTGCCAATCAGTTGCTGCTCTATACTACTGGGACAGACAGTTGCAATACACTAGTGTAGCTGTGTCATAGAGTATTTAGTTGACGCCAAACACAAAGTTGTCTTTTGCCTTGTTTTATTACATTCTTCTATTCAACAGTTTCCATCTTTTATGAAGTACTGAATTTCCTGGCCAAACAAAGTTTCCTATTTCATCTATGAATCCAGACCTGGCAGGAACACAACATGCAAGGGTAAAAGGTGAAGGACTAATCAGGAAACAGGAGAAGCTAAACTGGAATTTTAGTGGGAAAGTGACAGGTACATGACAGCCACAGAAAGAGAGAAAAGAGGGTATAGGGTTTTTGCTGAAAAAAAAATGGATGTAAGCTAGATGGGATCATCTCTGATGATATAAAGCATGGATATTAAAACGGATACATCTTGATATTAATAATAGATGGCGAGGCATGATGGTTAATGCAAGGAGAAATCAAATTCATATGTTATGGTAAATGAATTTACAATATAATATCACGTATAAGATTGCAAAGTTTATTGTTTTGGGAATAACATCAGAAACAGGTGTTAGCTTTATGTCGTAGAGTATCACACTGGTATATCGATGGGGCTATAACTGCTACAGATAATCCTTGTTGCATACATTTTCCTTAGCACATCCTTTACACTACATCATGTCTCCCACCATTTGTTTCGTTTACAGAAGAAAATCAGAACAAATATTGCTTACCTCTTGTACACAAATATCCTAATTGTACAAAGTTTATGAAATAAAATTAATATTAACTCATTGATGCCAAAGCTTAAACGCCCATGTCAAAGTCAATGCACTTTAACAGAGGTGGCATTTGATGATTTCTTATCACATTGGGGAGCCAGAGTGCTTGGACATATATATAAGTCCCCATGGTCCTCAAGGACCCTTCTATTGCAGACGTATTTATACGACCGTTTGAGCGAAAGGGTTAACCACATTGTTTTTTCCATGTTTCATAGCTCTTGTTCAAAAACATTTGCTGTTGTACACTAGACGCTAGACGATGAAACAGATGCAGGCAAAAGACTGTCGTTTAACAGAAGTATCAATAACCTGTACTTACCTAAACAATCAGTCTTTAAAAAAAAACTAGTCCACTTATCAAATTTAAACTCTTTTAAAGGGACTTTATCACCTAACCATTGATTTTACTGTGATTTTAATGTACAGAAGAAAAATTGATTGAACATGTCTGTGGACTCTCCTGTTTATGACATTACTTGTGGCATAATATGCAAATTACACATTTCCCACTCAAAATGTGTTCATTTGCATATCAAGCCACATGTGATGTAAAAACCAGAGATTCCGCAGACACATTTAAAACACATTTTTTCTCCTAATGTAGGCATTTGCTTGCAGTTTTGCTAACACAATGTATGGATCATTTTCAATTATTTTTTATTCTCTACATTCACAGTAAAACAATGTTGATGTGATACTGTCCCTTTAAACAAATTGGAAATCCTCTTAATAACTGATCAATTAGTTCAGATGGGTATTAGTAACCACTTAAAACCTAGTAAGAGATGCAATATGTAGTATTAGTGGCTCCAACTAGCCCATACACACAATGATATTGTTAATGTATTTATATTCACACTTCTCTTGATAAGAGATATTTAAAATGATTCATCCCATGATCAAGTTAGGTTATGCGTGTTTTGTGAAACTTTACATCCTTTTGAAATGTCTTGTTCTGTAGAGCATCCACAGTAATGATATGTCTATTGATTACCTGAGAACATTTTGCTAGAAAGACCAACATGACAACTAAATCATGGCTGTCTCATTGCTCACAGTTGAAAGCGTATGATAAACTTAGAATGTCTCCTTCATATGTTAATTTATAGCAGTGGTTCAATGCTTCACAATTTATTCTTTATACTTTAATGTCAATTGAATTTCTTTATGTGCTGGAATCCTTGCTGTGGAGTTGATTGGTTACAGTATAGCAGCCACAATCAACAATGTATTTTTCCTTTCCTTGATAATTGCAATAAAGAAGTCTCATTCATTATTAGCAAGCTCTCCTGTGGAGAATTGACAACATGCAGATGCCAAACCACAATACCAGCACTGATATGATACTAAGGCCATTTGAAACTTAGCTCAACAAACATAATTCTTTTTTTCAACCTAAGTTGAAAGAAATACTTTGGCATTGTAATGTGATTCTTGACAAGGGCAAGGTAAATTCATCATGCTAAACTGAAATGTTTTTGGCAGGTGTCTGCTCTATAATAGTCAAACTGTGTGTATCGTATTCACACACAAAAAAACATTATGCTGCTAAAATAAAAATCTCTAATATTTTATTTATTATGCATGTACTTTATAAATGTTCATGAAATATGTGTGTATATATTCCGCTCTTTGATTCCTACTAAAATGATTTGAAGAAACAAGCAATGTAGTATGAATATTTTTTTAAAGTCAGTGTCTTAAGACTGTTGAAAAATAAGAAAAAGTGAAAGTTTAAATGTTGTGTACATTGAACATAGCATGACCATTTAAAATTGTTTTTTAAAATGAAGACACTAATTATAATAATGAATAATTAGAGTAATGCTGACAAATTCTATGATCACAAAATCATAGATCATAGTAACATAGTAATTTAGACTGAAAGATGACCTACAGTGGATATAAAAAGTCTACACACCCCTGTTAAAATGTCAGGTTTCGGTGCAGTAAAAAAATGAGACAAAGATAAATCATTTCAAAACTTTTTCCACCTTTAATGTGACCTATAAACTGTACAACTCAATTGAAAAACAAACTGAAATCTTTTAGATAGAGGGAAGAAAAAATATAAAAATAAAATAATGTGGTTGCATAAGTGTGCACACCCTCTTATAACTGGGGATGTAGCTGTGTTCAGAATTAAGCAATCACATTCCAAACCATGTTAAATAGGAGTCAGCATACACCTGCCATCATTTAAAGTGCCTCTGATTAACCCCAAATAAAGTTCAGCTGCTCTAGTTGGCCTTTCCTGAAATTTTCTTAGTCGCATCCCAAAGCAAAAGCCATGGTCCGCAGAGAGCTTCCAAAGCATCAAAGGGATCTCATTGTTAAAAGGTATCAGTCAGGAGAAGGGTACAAAAGAATTTCCAAGACATTAGATATACCATCGAACACAGTGAAGACAGTCATCATTAAGTGGAGAAAATATGCACAACATTACCAAGAACTGGAGCTCCCTCCAAAATTGATGAAAAGACGAGAAGAAAACTGGTCTGGGAGGCTACCAAGAGGCCTACAGCAACATTAAAGGATCTGCAGGAATATCTGGCAAGTACTGGCTGTTTGGTATATGTGACAACAATCTCCTGTATTCTTCATATGTCTGGGCTATGTGGTAGAGTGGCAAGACAAAAGCCTTTTCTTACGAAGAACAACATCCAAGCCAGGCTACATTTTGCAAAAACCCATCTGAAGTCTCCCAAAAGCATGTGGGAAAAGGTGTTATGGTCTGATGAAACCAAGGTTGAACTTTTTGGCCATAATTCCAAAAGATATTTTTGGCTCAAAAACAACACTGCACATCACCAAAAGAACACTATACCCACAGTGAAGCATGGTGGTGGCAGCATCATGCTTTGGGGCTGTTTTTCTTCAGCTGGAACTGGGGCCTTAGTTAAGATAAAGGGAATTATGAACCAAAGCATACATCCAAATCAACAAAGGAATGGCTTCACCAGAAGAAGATTAAAGTTTTGGAATGGCCCAGCCGGAGCCCAGACCTGAATCCGATTGAAAATTTGTGGGGTGATCTGAAGAGGGCTGTGCACAGGAGATGCCCTCGCAATCTTTGTTTTTGCAAAGAAGAGTGGGCAAATCTTGCCAAGACAAAATGTGCCATGCTGATAGACTCATATCCAAAAAGACTGAGTGCTGTAATAAAATCAAAAGGTGCTTCAACAAAGTATTAGTTTAAGGGTGTGCACACTTATGCAACCACATTATTTTATTTTTATATTTTTTCTTCCCTCTACCTAAAAGATTTCAGTTTGTTTTTTAATTGAGTTGTACAGTTTATAGGTCACATTAAAGGTGGAAAAAGTTCTGAAATGATTTATCTTTGTCTCATTTTTTTACAGCACAGAAACCTGACATTTTAACAGGGGTGTGTAGACTTTTTATATCCACTGTAAGTCCATCAAGCTCAACCCTTCTACCTATCATTTTTGCTTTTGATCCAAAAGAAGGCTTCTCCTTGGATCAAGAACCTCTAAAACATTACTGTTTATTCTATTATTGATTGTGCTGTATGTCCTGTTTTTCTTAAAAGATATACAGACTCTTTTTGAAGGCATCTATTGTATTTGACAGAACCCCATCTCTTGAAAGTGAGTTTACATATCTTTACTGTGCTTACTGTAAATAATCCCTTCCTTTGTTGTCTATGAAATCTTTGCTCTTCCAGTCTCAGGGGTTGACCTCTTGTTTTTTGTACATTTCTGTTAATGAACAGGTCCCCTCTAAGATGCCGTTTTTCTGTCTTATATCATTTCAACTTTTTTAGTCTCTCTTCCTAACTAAGATCCACCAGTCCCTTCTCTAGCTCCATAATATCCCTTTTTAAGGTGTAGTTTTAACAATGACTTTTAAAGAGGTAAGATGATATATTCCTATTGTGAATCAATACCCCCGTTTTATACATGCCAATATCTAATTGGCCCTTGCAGCTACCTCCTGACATTGCACACTCTTGCTAAGTCTGTTGTCTACAATTATTCCTAAATCCTTCTCATTAGTAGTTTTCCCAGGGAGATACAATTTAAAGTATACATTGGATTGTTATTTTAATTCCCATAATGCATAACTTTACATTTGTGGAACCTCATTTACCACTGCCCACTTCCCCACTTTGTCTAAATCTTCCTGCAACAAAGAAAAATCAGTCAGACTGTATTACCTTACCTAATCAGTTAACATTGAGACATGACTGTCAACACATTTTAGGAGTTTTCAATCCAAATACATACATTTGCTCCCAAGCCTATTTCTCTCAATTTGTATTGTAACCTTTTGTGTGGAACTGTATAAAACGCTTTAGCAAAGTCTAAATAGATCACATCAACTGCCACACCTTGAATTATAGTTTTACTGACTTCTTCTTAGAATACTATTAGGTTGTTTGGCAAGACGTGTCTTTCTCAAAATCATGTTGACTTCTACTAATTATATTCAAGTAAAAATGTACTCTTGAATGGATACCTTTAGCAACGCTTCAAATAATTTCCCCACTACAGTTGTCAAGCTCACTGATTAGTAATTTCCCCAGCTGGAAGGTAAATGTATTTAGGGAATATACAGCGTATAACATTATGACCAACTGCTTGTGTAGGTCCCCTTTTCATGCCAAAACAGCCCCGACCCATCAAGGCATGGACTCCACTAGACCTCTGAAGGTATGTTGTGGTATCTGACACTAAGATGTTAGCAGCAGATCTTAAGTTATGTAAGTTGCAAGGTGGGACCTCAATGGATCAGACTTGTGCATCCAGCACATCCCACAGATGCTCAATTGGATTGAGAGATGGAGAATTTGGTGATGACGTCAATATCTCCAACTCATTGTTGTGTTCCTTCCTGAATTATTTTTGGTATGTGGCTGGGCACATTATCCTGCTTTAAAAGGCCAATGGCATCAATGATTACCAATTACCTTGAAAGACTGTACTTGGTCTGCAATAATGCTTTGGTAGGAGATACGTGTCAAATTCACATCCAAATAAATAGCAGGGCCCAATGTTTCCCAGCAGAACATTGCATCTGCCAGCTTGCTACCTGTCAGTAATCATAATGTTATTGCTGATCTGATAGATATCATTATAATTGTTGTTCTTTCTGATTTTATACTTTTTGAACTTTTCATGTTTTAATACATGTAGTGATTTTAGATATTTTGACTTGTGAGTATTGCTTAGAACAGGAATGGATATCGAATACAGCGAAAGCTAAGGCCAATATGGATCTAAAAAAAAACTAAATATAATTGGCAAATGGTAGGAAATAATGCTGGAATAATAAGTTGGGCAATGCTACTAGTATGAAGATAATGCTCTAGGAAGAAATACATAGGGATGTCATATCTTGAAAAAACGTAAAAAGTCTGTTAAAGTTTATAACATAAGACAAGTCTAATGGAGATTATGATTAAGAATATGATTAAGCGTTTTAATACACAAAACGCGTGAGGTGTGGTCTCCCTTATACCTGTTCGTTGGTTTGTGTCCCTTTTTGCTGTCAGTTTTCGTACCAACAAAGAACTTTCTACCTGTCTGGATCAGAGAGTGGAGTGCACATTCTTCATTTGAATCCAAGTCTAATGGAGAAACTATACATTGTTGAATATAGCATGACTAGAAATTTGTGCAGGGCCAATATAAAGAGCTCTCCAGTGACCTGTTCATTAACAGAAAGGTGCAAAGAACAAGAGGTCACCCCCTCAGACTGGAAGAGCAAAGATTTCATAGACAGCAAAGGAAGGGATTCTTTACGGTTAGGACAATAAAGTTATGGAACTCCATGCCAAGAGAGGTAGTGCTATCAACCGCGATAGATGCATTTAAAAATGGTTTGGATGTTTTTTTTCGGAAAGCAGAACATACAGGGCTATTAATAATAGAATATGCATAAATAAAAGAGCTTATTGATCCAAGGAGAAATCTGATTGCCTCTTGGAGTCAAGAAGGAATTTTTTCCCCCAGGAGGCAAAATTCGAAATTTTGCCTTCTTTTGGATCAAAAGCTGTAATGATAGGTAGAAGGGTTGAACTTGATGGACGTGTGTCTTTTTTCAACCTAAATTACTATGTAACTATGTAACTATGTAACTATAAAGAGATGAATTATTTTAGTACATTGGAAGCCAAAATAGAAGTTCATCGTGCAAGCCAGAAACTGTGAGGAATTTAAAAAATATGGAGGTGGAATTGATATGTCATTTGTTTAAAATGACTATTAATTCAGGTGTTAAAGAAGTTCCGTCTGTTTTTAATATTCTCCTTATGAAGGACACACCAAGATTGGAAATTATTAGAATGGAGGAAGGCCTGTTAATAATAGCCTGTATTTTTAACCAAGATTAATCAAGATTATTTTTACCAATGTTTTCATGTTGTAAGTGAAGAGAAGTACCAGAGAAGTACATGAGGGTGTCTACCAATATAGCCAGGAACTCCTTGATTGCAAATGAAGTACCAGCCACCAGGGGCTTTGTGCAGTACTGACTAGATGTTAGGAAACTGAGAACGTAGAAATGCCTTAAGGCAACAAATAGATAGACAGTAATGACTATTATATGCAGAACAAACACTGTATAAGGCCCCTCTCTAAATGTAATCATACTGGTAGTAGGGGCAACTACTTGAAGGTTGATACCCAGTGTAATATTAAAAACTTACTGTCATTTGAGAAAAGAGTTATTTGAGAATTGAGGGACAATGATAGTCTGGTGATCTGTAGCACAGATAAAGGGAAGGAGTGGTGCTTCATGATACAGTTTATCTAATGGAAGCTAGGAGGTTGTTATCGGATGAGAGGTTTTATAACAAATTACTAGTGGATCCCACTTTTAAATACGTAAAATCTACGTGAATACTTTTTGGGTGCAGCCAAAAGAGAAGGTATTATCTCAAAACTAGAATATGCAGGTTTAATGACGAGAGATCCACGAATGGCAATGTTTTATCATGTGCCAAAGATTTATAAACAGCTGAAGGACTTACCTGGACATCCTATAATCTCGGTTGTTGGATCTCTCACATCGTTGGGCTGTAATCAATATTTTGAAGGCTCTCTATTGGCAGCAAGGTATTTATAAAGCAGCAGCTGACATACAGGCTTTATATACTACAAACCAACCTAAATATGGAGTAGAAAGAGATATTAAAATGTTTAACCAGAAAGAATACCTCAGTATTCAACATTTTGAATTTGAGACAGCGTATTGAATCCAAATATGTTTTGTTTGATGATAATTTTTGTTTGCATGTTTGTGGCACAGTGATGGGGACACATTTTACCCCCAGAAATGCAAATTAATTTTGGGGTAGCTGGGAGGATACTTTAAAGGTGAATTAATCTGAATGAGAAAAAGACTTTGACACTTAAGCAACTGAAATTAATAGGAGACTTATAGAAAGGGTTTCGGTCAAAAGTTAATATATAAAACATTAAAGGAAATTAGACACAAATAAATAAGCCTTTCTTTTGGAGGACAGTAACAAAAGGAGGACAAAAAAGTTAAAGATTAAGAGTACAATATTAAAAATGTGATTTATGCAGAATGCCCGCCTGTACTCTATAGAAGCAGTAGTCTTCAACTTGCACCAAACTGAGTTTGGGGACTAGACTGTCCCTTTAAATCCCATTGTGATGATGACAAATAATATAATTTGTCTTTAAATGGTTAATAGACAAAATCAGGCAAAATCTGTTCATAAAGAGAAAGAGAGAGAGATTTGCTACATCAGGATAATGCTTGTCCTGTTTGTTTATTAATGTTGTATATGGTGTTTGGCGTTTATAGTACCATTTGAAAAAGTCAAACTTTTGTTCATTAACTTATGTTCCATCATTACAACTGATACTTTTTAAGATTTTATTTGACATATTTTTGCAGGTTATCACAGCATGGAGACTAATGAAACTGTAGAAACACAATTATTTTATCAATGTAATGACTAATTTTAAAAGATACACTAAGGTTGTCTGTTTTATATTAATGCAGTCATTGTTCAGCTTACCCTTGCTCGACAAAAGGAAGGCTCTACTTGAATATTCATATAAAGATTTGCTGTGAGCTAAAAGGCTCTAATTTTTATCCAATTGCTAACTAGCAGAGGGACTCAAACCACATTAGGCTTGGATTTCTGCACGAATCGAACCTCTGATTTATCTAATGCCTGCTCAAATAATGAAATATGGCAGACAGTATGAGAGATATAAATGCATTTCAGTTTTGTTTGATGTTTTTAATTACATTGTAGACTTCTACAGTATCTGTAATTAATAATTACTATTATTTTTAATAATTAATAATTAGAAGAGATTTTGTGCATTCTGAGCCTTATCTTCACCCTTCTTTATAAAGAATATTCAGTAAAATACAGTTAAATATTTATTGGAAATATGCTATTCATGACCAAATAACTAAATAATCTAGGTTACAGTGCATAACATTTTTAAGAGGTCTTCTTTTAATGCTCATCTCAGATCAGTTAACCAATCCTCAAGACTAACTTGGAGTGAAATAACTCAGCTTAGTTTGTGAGAACTATAGTAATAAATATGTATGTTGGAAAACATAGCATGCTGTCTAAAATGATTACAGAAAAAGTACCACTGTGCCATCTCTGGCTATATAGAAACATGATTTAATCATTGTTAATGAAACTCTGGTGAATGGGTATATATTAGAGATCACTATATTGTGCTTCAGTGGAATTAGGTTACTGTAAGCAATAGCCTAGATTGAGACTTCCCACAAACGACTGCTAACTAATTCTGGAATTATGTTCCAAAAACTTACCAAACTTAGATGTGACTTAATCACATTGTAATTTTAAACTGCAAATCTCAATACAGAAACTAAAAAGTATCCTTTATGCTTAAAGGGATAAACCTTTAAGGATGATAGCAAGAGCCCTCAAATTAAAATAAAAAAATCCTCAGTAGTATTCCAGAGTGAACACATAGCTGAGGCCTTTCGTCAATGCTACTCTGACCTATATTGTGCCTCCAACGACTCTTCACAATCAATAGAATATAACCGTAAAAGTAAAATAGTGGAATATCTTAGTCAATACATGAAATCCAAACTCACCAAGGAATTTGCTGATTCCACACAAATGGTCCCAAAATGGTAAGAGCCCAGGCCCCGATGGGCTTACCACCATGTATCACAAAACATTTGGTGACCTGTTGATTCCAATAAAAAAACAATTTGTAGACAGTTGACTACAAAAACTGGACTAATCAAAAAGCCTTCCCTGATTCTCTCTCCGATAGTGAAGACTTCCCACCAGGGACTTCATGCATAGATATATAACAGATATTCCCTGAGGAAGTATGATACTCCAGACTCAAACATGTTATGGCTGAATTTATACTCAGAACCTTAGCAGATATTACAGGCATGGCTACCAATACACAATGCAATAATTATTTACACCTGCAACTGAAACATTTTGTCTCCACCAGAGCTTTGACCCCATTTGAATCATTTTGTACAACAAAAGACTAACCACAAAACCTGATCTCTGCCATACATAACATTTTAATTTATTTCAAACATGCATCTAAACCAAATTTCATGAGATGCTGGGAGAGGTTCTGTAATGCCATCTTATCTGATGACCAATGGCACAAAGTTGCAACATTAACCCATATAGGCTTGATCTCGGCAAAAGTGTAATAGAACTCATATAATTTATTACCAGGTGATTCAAAGTACCCTGCATGTTGCACTCCCTTTTCCCTAAAGTCATTGATTGTTAATGTCTGGTGTACAGAGTGGACTTCTTGCATATTTCATGGCTATGCCCTGAAACCCAATTAAACAAATTGCTAAACAAGATTCTTGCTCTCCCCCTGGCATATCTGTTGCACCACACATTCCAACGTGATCAGTAAATATACAAATCTCTCACAATCCACCTTAACACAAAAAACTACTTATCCCAAAATATTGGAAGAACACCCCCATCTTTTAGGGAGTGGATGTCCTCAGTAGAAAAAATCAGACTAGCAAAACATTTACTTTGTGCAGGAAAGAGGGTCTCAACACAGCAACCAATGGTTTTATGACAGGAGATGTTGAAACAAAGGCTCTCCAAAAATACTACACATAAACCAATTCTAATAATATCGATCCCAACGTGTTTTCTGACTAACTTGGTCAGGCAACCCACCACTAACTCCTCCCCACCTCCCAGTCCCCTTATTTATTCCAATCTATCCTCACTATGGTGCAACTATTACCCCTCTTATATTCTGACGGAATATCATGCATGATTATCCAACATGGTATATATTATGATGCAAATATTTCCGTAGAATCCACAATTGAAAGAGATGCAAACATTTCTGTGGTTATGCTATTGTGATTTTTAATTGTATGAACCCCAACTTAAATAAATATTCTATGTATATTTAGTATGCATGGTATAATATGCTTCCTCTTAAAATATACATATGTATATGTCTAGATGTATGTATTCTTCATTTTTAGGTAATAGCAACAAACCACCAAGCACATACACTGCCCTCTTTTTTTATTTTCTAAAACACTGATGTTCTATCCTATACTATAGATTATATTATCTAAGGAAATTAATACAAGGTACTTGGTCCTAAACATTAAAACATTGACAACATTGCTCTACTGATCTCACGGATGTTAATATGGGTGTTGCCAAAATAAAAAAAAAGTTTTTTTATTACATTATTGATCCAGATAACTGCACTGCCAGCTAATGCTCCTTCAGTAATTTGTGCCTGTCTTTTGATAGGCAACACTGCTATAACACTTTAATATATATTGATATTTATAGATTTATGAAATTATGGTGTTAAAAATAACATTTATATTATTGAACCTCCAAAGTTTCCTTATTGATGTGTGTGGGTGATTTGGCTTTGATAATGTGAACGCAATCATAACACACCTCACCAAGTGTGTTTAGAATAATGAATGCACTGTGAGGTTGATAAAAATATTAATTGGCATGTAGATTCACTGCCACAAAAGGCCTAAAACACAAGGAAGAAGAATGACTTCACCTGTCTTACCATGTTTGCATTTGAATAGGCGCCCTGAAAAGTGGTATTTGTGGATTTTTAATGGAATTTCTTTAATAAATAACCTAAGGTTAACAGTAAGTAGAAGTACTTACTTAATGAAAAGTGTTTGCAACATTTACATGTAAATATTCTCATACCATGGAGGAAAAAAAAACAGATTTGAAATTATAACCTTTTCATCCAGAAAACTGAGGGGAAAAATATATATTTTGTACTGTTAAAAATAGAGCAAATGCATACATTAAGAGAACAATGTGTTTTAAATAAGTCTGTGGTGTCTCCTGTTTATGACATCACCTGTTGCATGATATGGAAATGAACTGATTTCAATGGGAAATGGGCAATTTGCATTTGAACACAAACAATTAATAAAATGAATTGATGAAACGTTGGAGTATTACACCCAAGTGGTTCTGCCCATTGTTGAGCTATGGTTAAGTGATTTGGTAAGCAGCCATGTTATTTTTGTAGCAATGTAATTGTTGAATTTTAGTGTAATATAGGAATAAATATATATTTTGTTAATGGTATAAACTTCTCTTTCTTAATTTGTATATCAAGCCACAGCTAATGTCATAAAAATGAAACTCCTCAGATCTAGTAAAAACATATTTTTCATTTACATTAATAGTATTAACATTTTTAGGTGAAAGTTCAGTCCAATTCAGACAAGAATGCAAAGACAGATGATGAAATGTTCTCAAGCACCCTTCTGCTTACAATATTTGTGGCGTATAGAGGTATAAAGGGCTACAGGATCTGGCTATTTGTAGTAAGAGTGCCCCTTTCACATGTACAGAGATAGTTTTTCCATATTTGAAAGAGATGGCTATCCAATGAGAATATCTAATCTTTTCCTTTTACATGGTTTCATTTGGTACATTAACTGTAATTCTGTTCCAATGATTTCCATGGTGGAGTATTTAACCGGATGTGTTAAAGTGGCCAAACACTACTTTTAACAAATACAATAAAGTGAACATGTGCGCTAGTGACCAACACTAGAAAAAAAGAGCATTACCCTTTTCTATGAGACGAAATGCTCAGATATTATGCAAAGGGAAAAAAAAACAAAACAATAATAGTGTAGTATATCAGTGCAATGATATAATAGTGCAAAGTGCATAAATGGTACACTCACATTTACATGAGCAATACCCTGCTCAAGATAAACAGCGTGGGTGAGCTCAGATAAGAGCAGGTAGATCTTGTAAACCAGCTCCAGAGGCAGCCCAGATATCCAGATCACATGGGAAGGAGAAGGCAGGATTGCACAAGTAAGTATTTTAATATATAAGCAATAAAACCAACAAACAGTAAGATCTTACATTTAAAAACGTTTTAAAAGTCCCAGATGCTTGTCCATAAAACCAATAGTGTTGTCTGTGCACTCCTCTCCTCTCACACAACGCGTTTCCCCTCTTGTTGAGGCTTTTTCAAAGAGACAAACTGTTTAAATAGATTAGGGTATTGACACTATTAAAAAAAATCACTAGTCTACAGTGGCAAGAAAAAGTGAACTCTTTGGAATTACCTATTGTTCTGCATTAGTTGGTCATCAAATGTGAGTGGACCTTCATCTAAGTCCCAAGTATAAGCGAACACAATGGGGCAGGTTGAAACATGGTATGTAATACTTGTGTGATTCAGTTGAAACAGGGACCACAGGAATACCTGCATTAAAGTACTGGTACGGTAAGGGTATAACATATTTTGTATAAAATACCTTTATTCCCAATTTCCCCATTATTCAAATGCTAGGCAACTGGGGTGTAATAGTGACCAATTCAATAAAGAAGTCTAATGGCACTCCAGGGGCATTTATTTATTTTTAATCAGAACTTGGAACATATTTGTTATTATTAGGCATAGCACAGCCCCAGGACCATGGAAGGCATTGATTTTATTATTGTTAGGGACCTGAGGCATAGCACAGCCCCAGGTCCCCAGTGGGCATTGATTGATTTTTTTTTTTTTTTTATTGACTGCGGGCAATAAACCCCCCCCCCCCCTCCCAGGGAAGTCCACTCGCCCCAGGTTATGCAGTTATTTTAATTTTGTGCAGGGAGTTGGAGGACATTAAGGGACACTTATCTATTGCTATTTCATTGCCTTGGTTCTGCTGGATGACCATAGCTCTCTACAGAGATGTCTTGTGGCAGAACCTTGACAGTGAGTGCATACCATTTTCATGTCCATGTAAGAACGTTTATATTTGTTATTTTTTAACTGGACCTTTTCCTGTCTCATATTGCATGGAGGAGAGGTGAGTCCTTTGAACAGACACCCTAAAGCTCATTTCTGGAGTGTATAAATAAAGAAGTGATCTGCGCCATTAATTGTGAGTTGGATGCACAAGCACTTTTATATATACACTTATATGGTTTTTATACTGCCCCATGTGTGTTTTTCTGTTCTTTTTTTACATATGTATATATAAGGACATTCATCCATACCTCATTAATTTTAGTTAAGTATTACTTTTGTGTACACTCTTTCCCTATTTTTTTTGTAAGTGAAATAGAATTTTTACAGCAAAACACCGTCTGACCTGGCAACCTTTGCTTTACATGTTGAGGAAAAAACCTGCTGATCTGTGCTTTGTAAGGTTCCTGTGCAATGTATTTATGCACTCATTGCAACCAAAGTCTCAAAATGATCACTATGATTTTTTCAGATTTCAAACACTTTAACCACTTAGTGACAAGACATTTTCACCTTGACTTTCCCTTGGTGACAATGGCTGTTTTGACATTTCTGGGGTGTCTGTGTTTAGCTGCAATTTTCTTCTTTCTCACATACTCTACCCACACAAATTATATGTTGTTTTTATCGTCATAAGAAGGGCTTTCATTAGATACCATTATGTTTATCATATCTTATAATTTACTACAAAAAAAATCATAAAATATGATGAAAATTTTTAAAAAACCCACTTTTTCTAACTTTGACCTAAAATATAATGTAGACAAATACAATAATTAAAAAAGACCCCATCTAAATAGTTTCTAAATGTTGTCCCGAGTTCAGAAATATGCATGTTTCCATATTTGCGAGTTATGGGCCAACCCGAACCCAAAATGTAACCTTAACACTAAATTTAACCCCAACTCTAACCCTTATGCTATCCCTTAATATATTTTAATTTTAATTTTAACCCTATCCCTTATGCTAAAAATTATTTAATTTTCACCCTATAGGCTAATTTAAATATATAACCAGTTTTTATTTAATGAAATATTTAATTTTATTTTTTTACATTGCTATGCTACTTAACTACCAGTAGGGGCAGTCAAGTAGCATATTCAGAGCAACGGAAGTGACGTTAATTTCACTTCCGGAGCTCAGACCACCAGAGGGCATAGCCATTTTGACGGAGCATGCTGCTTCGTCAGTATGGCTCCCACGATTGCTCCGTGGGGCGATCTTGGGTGCCCCAGAAAATAAATTTGGACATCGAGGCAATAGACCATTGATCGCGAAAACCACTTGATTCACCGCAGGACGTGCCAGGCACGTCCATTGTCGGGAACGGAGTTCCCGGCAGGAAGTGCCTGACAGGTCCATTGTCGCGAAGTTGTTAAAATGATGCTTTATTTCATCTCAAGCTGCAGTCAAAGGCTGAGAGCGGCATGGGAGGGTCTGTAGAAAGTCAGTAGAAGGTGCAAATCAGCAATGTGAAACCAAGAGTTATCCTAAATATCCTAATTAATTGCATGTTTGTCTTACAGTGCTTAAGAATCACTAATAAAAAAATCTAAAACTGAGAAGAAAATCATAGCAAAGCTCAAAGTTCAGTTTGTTTAGTTAAAGAATAGTGAAACTGCAATGGGAGTTAAGTGGCTGTAATATCCAATGTTAGCTTGTGTTAGTTGATTAGCTATTTGCTCTCCATTTGTAATCCACAGTACATTCACCAAGCCCAAGAAATAATAAGTCTACCTAAGGTTTAACTAACATTACAGTGTGGACAATTATTCCCCACTGATATCCTTTGCATAGATGAAATCTGTCATTTAACCCTTTGACTAATTAAACATTGGACCCCATGCTTAGCAGTACGAAGCATCACATTGGTGTTTTCAGGCAGGGTGTTCAACCCTGAATTCATATGTGTCAGACCAGTTCCACTGAATTAAAAAATAATGATTGCTGCTTGAGGAGAGCCATCCACGTCAAACTTGGCTAATGATCTCCTTAGGTGCTTGTTTTCAAATACGATTTCTACAGATGGTATAGAAAACATATACAATAATATTAACTATAAAATAGAAAATGTTTGTTTCTTTGTTTATCTGAAGCAGGAAAAAACTCTTGAATGTTGAACACTAGAATCCTGAAATTTGCACATCATTTCTAGGTCAACACAACTATTTTCAAAAAATAAATAAAGTTTTGAAGTGCTTAGACACCACATAAACTGTGACTTTGATGGGTCATTGTTCTTCATCACTAGTGATGCCACAATTGACAGAGAATTAGCTAAACATCACATTTTTTCCAGGCTGATGCAGCGTGCAGAGTGCATGCTGTTAGACGGAGCAACGAGAATACATGCCAATTACCTTTGAAAGCACAACTAAATACACCAAACCAAAGAGGGTAGTAAAGATAGTGAGGATATAAAATAACAAAAAATAACCTTTTTATGTACTTGTGGCACTATAATGAACCCCTTCCAGCCTGGAGGACGTTCTATGCCGTTCTACTTTTAGTGCTTTTAGTCTGGTAGGAAGGCATAGAACATCTTGTATTAAACAGCTCATTACGGCCCCCCGCGATCAGGGATGCTTTAACCAATGGGCAAACTGGACACTTCCTCAGGGCCCTCTGGTTAAGGGGGCCCTTCCTGGTCCCATCCCCCAACCCCCCCCCCCCCCCCCCGCTGCCCATATGACTGTTTCCCACTGAGTGGTATCCCTGTACTCAGGAGATGTTGCTGAACACATATTGAGGTGTTATTTGGCAATACCCCTTCACATTTTCAGGTAATGTTTACCTAAATTGCAATCTACGTGAAAATTAAAATGTATTTTTTTTTGCTGAAAACTTTGGCAAAGGTTGGTGGTCAAACTACCCCAATTTAAATGCCCTGAGTTGTCTAGTTTTCAAAAATATGTACATGTGTGGGATCATTCATGGATTTAGTACAGATATCAGTGTTACAATGTCACTATCGCTAATTTTGAAATAAAAAAGGATTTTGAAATAGTTTTGCACTATTTATAGTTCTTGCCCTGTAACATGAATAAAAAAGCACAAAAAATGGGCTATTTCTTTACTCAGGACAAATATTAGAAACTATTTAGCAGTGTTTTATGTTGTCTCTTGTAGATGAGTATACGATTTTTCAAATAAAAGTCAGAAAAAAAAATCATTTTTTTGCCATATTTTATTCTTTTTTTGTATCAAATTATATGCTATTATCAAAATAATGGTATCAAAAGAAAGCCCTTCTTATTACGATAAACCAAAAAAGTCATGTCACTAAGGGGTTAATGACAAAGTGACTGTTTTATGTTAATTGGTCCCTGACAGTGGTTTATTTTAATTTTTTATTTGGCAAAGTGATGCCGTGGCATGTTCTGTGGGGCAAAATGACATGTACTATGGGGCAAAGTGACACTGAGGTTTGTTCTGCAGGGGCAGTTCTGTGGGACAAAGTGACACTGTGATATGTTCTGTGGGGCAAATTGACACTGTGGCATGCCAAATTGTGTGGGTGAAATATGAGTGCAAGCCAAGTGCTGATATATATACATACACACATATTGATACAATGTATCAAATATAGCTGTACATTTAAATCCTTGCATGGACACTACCCCTGTATATAAAATGCATTTTTCAAATGTGGGGAACCTGAAGAATTTAGAAATCAGTGCTGCTTAAATAATAGTAAATGCAAATATAAACTGATGTTCAGCACCTAAAACTGAGCCATTAACATTGGCCCAAAAAGTAAATGTTCTTTGTTAGAATAAAATGTATTTTTCTTTTATTATTAAGTGCACTTTCTTTGTAGTAAAATTGTACACATAAACTACAACCACCTACAAAAAGAAATAAGGAATACATTTATAAGTTCCCTTTTAGGGAAAATCAATGCCATTAGATCTTATATAATGCCTAAAATACAATATATAATGAGAACAATCCCCCTTACAATCTTTAAAAACATCTTAAGAGAATTCTACAACCTTATTATTCAATTTATAAGGGGAACAAGGAAACCAAGAATTTCCTTTAGGAATCTATCTCTTAAATTAAATGAAGGAGCTACATCATTCCCAGATGTCTTTAGAACCTATGACTCAATCATGGTGTCCCATATGATGTGCTGGAAATTAAAAAAAAACTAATACATGCATCTGGTTCAGACATGAAAAAAGGGATCTGAGATACAACAACCCATTCTATTTGTTCTTGGTTGATAAAGCTATTTTAAAAAAATTAAAGGTAGAAAATAAAATACTATGCGGATTGTATCAAACACTGAAACTGATTAGGAAAAGGGCCTCAGTATTTTCCACACTTACAACAAATACACCTATTAAAGCCCTCAGTATAAACATAAAATATATTAACTATCCACACTGGATAGAAGCTGGGATCAAAAGTCTTGGTGACCTGTGTATGGATATGGACTTGATCCTATTTATTAAACTATAGTTAATTAATAACAAACTGGACAACAATTTTTTGTCATATCTTAAGATCAAGAAAATATTGAATATGCATCCTGTGACCAAACAAAACAATTTGGACAATATCTTTAATATAGAGGATATGTAATAAGTTAATATTCAAAATAAATAGATCTTTATATAACCTGGAAGGAAGGGGAAAAGAGTTAAAATTGGACATATCACTGGAAAATTGGCTACAGGCATTTAGAACAACTAGGAAGGCAATACACGGAATGGCCATATATGAGAACTATATAAAGGTCATACACAGATGGTATCTCACCCCTGAAACAGCAGCCAAATTCCAACAAGCAACTTCAAGCTTATGCTGGATATGCGGAGCAGAGACTGGTACATATGTGGCTTTGTGACAAACTTACACCAATTAAAAATAAATTAGAGGGTAATGAAGCGACGGCCGTGATTTCCGGCCACGCGCACGCCTACATGGAGACTCCGATGATGTGCCGCTACCATTCGTAGCTCACCGCTACCCCCAGATCACTGAAACAACGATTAATAAACCACATAACGAACCATCAATTTTAAAGAGATTGTGGACCCCCGCAAGTTAAAGGCTGGAACCCACTGTGAACGGACTTCATCCGCATTGTGGTAAAGAAGTAATGCTGAAGCAATAGACCAACATCACAGTCCTCCTACCCGAAGGTCCCGTGAGTAACCTGTGGAGCTCTTTTTTTCTTTTCCTCTCTCTGACTACATATTTGGGAAATGTATATCTCCATAGACCAATCTGAGAACTGAGGTCTGGAGTCATTAATGAACTGAGAATATGCAGAGAGCTGTCTCTCAATACCCTAACTGTCAGATTACCCAATTAGTAATTAACTTCGATTTGTATATAAGGAAAAATACTGGCTGAGACAGTATATAGAGCCATCACAGGCTGGAAATCTTTGACATTTATTCTCTCTCCACATTTAACATATAAATGATTTTGGTGAATATTAATCCTGTCAATATTGCTTTGGGGACAAGTAAGGGTTTGAATTATAAGCACTAATAACAAACCGCTCCGACCTACTGCTGGGAGTTACCTGCTGACTGAGTTGACCAATATAAACCTGGTCAATTTATGTACTCTGAAGGTCACTTATGTTGTCCTTGTATAGGACAGTCAAACAACAAAAGAGCGTACCTTCTCCAACTATGTACAGTGGTCTGAGGATAAGATTGATATGTGAACACTAAATAGACTGCCCCAAACCAGGGAGCTCTTAAATAGCAAATTGTTCTAAACCTGCTGGAAGACCTGCGGCAGGATTTGGTAGGTCAGAAACCTGCTTTAATTATCGACCCTTTGTCCTATCTTTGTAAAGAAACCATACATTGAAGTATACATTAATTCCAGTTTTGTACACTTCTTGAAGACAAGAATGTGACTGGCTTATAAACATCTTTTAGATTATTTTTTGTGTGGTGAGTTGAAAACTCAAGTTGGGAAACTGTAAATCCCTGACCTACACCCTAATAAGAATCAGGAGGAGCCTACCCACAATATCTATAAACAAACTGATACTTGTTCCACATGTGGTCTAATTGTGATTTTACTAAGGATGGATTAAATTAAAACGGTTGAAAAGACACCAGCAAGGCAAGTGTGATGAAGTATCTGTAACTGAGACCCAATTGGATATTTGAGACCAACTGGAAACTACTTTATTGTGAAATCAGACTGAAAGAAGAGATAAGGGAGAAGAATTTGACTTCAATATATGACCGACTCCCACATCATGGCACCTAAACAAAAAGAAAAGGAAAAGGATAAGAGTAAGGTACAAGAAGGAAATAAACCAATTGACCAATTTTATTCCCCTAAATCAAGGACACAAGACCATCTAAAACAAAGGAAATCAATGTCGTTGGAACCAAAGGATTTAAGGGATATTAATACCTCAAGAATCTCAGAAGACGAAAGCAATGGAAAAATAATAACACACCAAGGGATGATGGATATGTTAGATACCTTGTATATAAAAATTAAACAAGATCTTGACAGAAATGTTACAGATCTTAAAGAAGAGGTGGCCCACTTGGCGGAATCATTAACCACGCAAGCGACCGTTCTTAAAAACATACAAGAGGATTACTCCTTACTGTCTGAAAAAAACAAAACTAAGAAAACAAACTAAGACAACTTGAAGCTAAATTGGTGGACCAAGAAGTCAGATCCAGAAGGAAGAACATCAGAATTTGAGGTATACCCGAATCAGTACAGCAAAATCAAATGGAAGACTTTCTAAAAAACATGTGTGAAACATACATTCCTCTAGGTGATTTGGGCATACGCCCATTTGAAAGATTTCACCGATTACACAAACCAAAAGAGATAAATATGACACTCCCTAGAGATGTAACTGTGAGATTTTCGTCTGGTTTTGTGAAAGACTCAGTAATGCAAGCAACAAGGACCAAATCCTCTGAACTGGAAGAATACAGCGATATAAAATTGTTTCTGGACATGTCCTTTACTACCAGACAGGAGAGGAGAAAATTTAACGATTTATCCCCGGCTTTAAGAGATAAAAATATCAGATACAAATGGATGTTCCCAACAGCTCTATAATATACCTATAATAATATTACATTTATCATAAAAAAAAACAGAGGACCTGAAAGAAATACTCATTGAATGGAACATTCTTCCAGAGTGATTTTGAGCTAGATTCTCCCTTTTTTCAGAATTCCCCTCATTTTTCTCTCTCTTTCTCTTCTCCTTTTCTCTTACAGTAATAAAAACCGATGAAAGGACCAACCCTGGGGGGTGAAGGGGGGAGGGAGGGGGGAAGGGAAAGGCCACAACTAATAGGAAGGTATTAATAATTGAACTAAACAATTGCACAGAAGAGACAGATCACACGTTTTATTGGATAAGGGATCAATTATAAAGGATGACTTTTTCTTTACTGGGATGGTCGAATTAGATAAAAGAGATATAGACACTGAACTTAATAATTAGATATAGCTAAGGTATATAAAGAATGAATTAATCACAATGCAAATTATTTATCAAAAGTAGAAGATTATTGAAGATAAATAGGTGATATACTCCACTACAAACAATGTACTTACAATGATAATAGGAAGCACTCCTGATAAAAATGGTATTAGACAAACACATTTCACTAGAAGAGTTTATATATGATATTGAAGTTTTGAAAATAAATATGTGGGGTAATATAGGTATTAAGGATATTTACCCCCCATCCCCCCCCCTCCCCCGGTTCGGTCCATTAGAGAAGAATAGGTTCGTTAAATGTTATAAGGATATGTTTTTTGGATATGTGCTGAAGGGTTATATATAGAGTAGAAAACGAATGTGATCTATCTAAGGAGAACTCCCCACGTTTGTTATTTTTCAACAGATGTAAATAAGCTCACGGAATGTTATATATATGTTATATATGTATGTTTTAGATATTGTTGAGAAGGTCTTTAAGAAATGTAAAAACTAAAATTACACATATTAGGGTGGATGCATCAACAACACTGATTTTTGAGTAGTTCATGGGCGAGATCTGTTTTGTGAAAAATCTCTACAGATATCTATGATGTGGAATATTGCAAAGTAATGTTCTATGATTGTATATGAGAAGGACCTGTCGCTTAGAGAGGAAGGGATAAGTGATAGCCTTAGATCATAACCATGGTAAGAAAGGGCATAATAGTATTGGTATTCTGAGATAAAATATCACAAGGGGTTTGTTAGTCCTGCGGCGGCAGCAGGATATTAAGTTGCGACTAGAAATTAGATTGCGACTCAAGATTAAAAGTTGAAGAATTCATGAATGTATGGTTGTATGTATGAGGGGAGAGGGGGAGGGGTGTTCCGGCCGGCGGCCTGCTGTCAGGGGGGGCCTCCTTCTCTATGATCTTTTTTTTTTGATAGATGACTTTGAGAGTGGTATCCTTTAATGTTCAAGGGCTAAATTCGCCCCAGAAGCGTGGTTGCCTTTACAAGTATCTGATTAGTAATAACATAGACATTTTGATGGCCCAAGAAACTCACTGGATTGAGCAGCCTGAGAGATTGTGGAATTATAGTAAGTATCCAGTGAAATTTGTATCAAACACTATAGGAGCAAAGAAAAAAAGGGGCGTAGCAATAATCATATCAGATGAATTAAAATTTGAATATATACACCATATCAAAGATGATAATGGGAGATATATCACATTGATTGCTAAAATTGAGAACCAACATAAATATATACGCACCAAAACAAACACCAGTCAGATTTCTAAATGAAATAATATCTAAAGCAAACAAAATTTTGTGTGGTACGTTGATTTTCGGAGGAGATTTTAACTCAATAGCCGATTCACAGATGGATAGAAATGGTAAACTGAGTATTAGGGATAAATGTACACAGGTACGGAAGTTCTCAGGACTTCTTTCAACTTAACTCACTGTACGATTGTTGGCGAGTGTTCAACCCAGCGGACAGAGACTATACCTTCTTCTCACATGTGCACCAAATTTATACAAGAATAGATCTACTATTAATGAAGCCACAGGACTTGAGTAAAGTAATCAAAACAGAGATCGGATCAATTACATGGTCAGACCACGCACCAGTGACTATAGATCTCAAAAAGAACCCTGAGTATAGGGTTAGGAACAAATGGAGGCTAAACGAAAAAATCCTGGACCCTGAATCTAATTTAGCATATTTATCCACAGAAGCAGAGGCCTTTTTGAAGGCAAATAATAATGGGGAAGTAACGGAAACAACAGTCTGGTGCACACTTAAATGTTATATGCGGGGTCTGATCATGAAATTGGGTGCACAAATAAAGAGAGAGAGGGAAGTCTCTAGCCGATTTACATATTGCCACTGCAAAAAAATATCTGGATTGTAAACTATCAACAGAAATACAATAAATTAGAGAAAAAATTTAAAATAAAACTTTTGAGAAAACGAACAGGACCATAACATTTTTAATGCAAAAATGGTACTCTGGAAATAACAAAACAGGTAAAATGCTGACAAAAAAACTACAACATCAGACAGAGAAGAAAAACTTTAAGAGGATCATAGTTGGAGATAAAAAATATCTGATTGCTCAAGCATTTGCAGAATATTATGGCTCCCATTATAACTTAAATAAATCAACACCACTTGATGTGGAAATTGATAAATTTCTGGAGAGTCTGAAAATTCCCACAATACCTGTAGAAAAACTAAAGTACCTAAACAATCTGATTACACTCAGGGAAATTACAGAAACTATAAACAATTTAAAATCAGCCAAGGCTCCAGGTCTGGACGGATTCTCAGCCCCATTCTATAAAAAAATTGTTAAAGTAATTGCCCCATTTTTCTTAAAAACCTTCCATAATATGTTGAAAATAGCAAGAATTCCTAAGGAGATGTTGGTCGCATCAATTACCCCTATTCCAAAACAAGGGAAAGATGCACAATACCCAAGTAATTATCGGCCAATATCCCTTATTATTATTGATTTAAAGATCTATTCAAAGATATTGGCAGAACGTTTAAAGGGAATTATACCAGCTTTAATACACAAGGACCAATCAGGGTTTGTACAGGGCAGAAGAACATCAGATAATACAAGGAAGATATTTAACATATTACATGAATTCAATTTCCATGGAATCACAGCTGCTCTGTTAGCAATCGATGCCGAGAAGGAGTTTGATAGAGATAGCTGGAGATTCCTGGATAGAGTACTGGAAAGATTTGGAATAATAGGACCATTCAAAAACAGTGTTATGTTATTGTATTCAGAACCGCTTGCAAGAGTGGCGGGTCCAACATTTGTATCAGATTATTTTGCAGTTGGAAATGGCACCAGGCAAGGCTGCCCTATGGCGTCGCTTTTATAAATCCTTTCAATAGAACCTCTAGCAGCTATGATTAGAGAAAATGATAAAGTACATGGAATCCAGATAACGAATGGGGAATGTAAAATAACATTCTATGCTGATGATGTTCTTCTGTCCTTGTCAAGACCAGAGACTTCTATATCAGAAGTGTTAAAAACAATAGACCTTTATTCAAAATTTTCAAACTATAAAATAAATTTGGGAAAAACTCAAACTATAACATCAAATATCGATAAAGTTAAGATGGACTCGCTTAGACTCCAACATCAGTTCGATTGGAACAACAAAAGGATTGACTATTTGGACACAGGGCTATACTTCAAGTATAATACCTCTAATGTAAATAACTACTTAGATTTATTGAAGGTTTTGAGGCAGAAGCTAATAAATTGGAAAGGCCTAGAGACATCTTGGCTAGGAAGAATAAATATAGTAAACTCATATGTAATCCCTAAAATATTGTATTTATTTAGGAACATCCCACTTAGGCTGCAACAAAAAGTCCTGACCCAATCTCTCTTTGTGTTTGTGGATTTTATCTGTATGGGACGAAGACCTAGGATCTCCCAGGCAATTCTCAAAAGAAGAATACAAGAAGGTGGGGTAGCATTTCCCGATATTATGGAATTACATGAGTCCTGCATGATCTCTCATTGCATGGACTGGATGAATGAGAGATCGGTCGACCTAGATTGGTTTAAGATCGAATGGGAAGATTCTCGCCCCTAGGGGCTAGATAAACAAAATTTGGAGTGACATAAACCATATAAATAGAATGGGGCTGAGAAATCCAATGGTGAGAGATGGACTGATTTCTATGTATAAATTCAAAAAAAGAATTGGACTTTTCAATAAATTATCCCTCAATACCCCTCTAGAAGTTTTAACGCACGACATTAAAAATTTGGTAATTTTGGTCTAGCTTAATAAAGATATTAAAATTCTGAAAGATATAATGCAGGGTCATGATGTAATTCCATTCCTACTGCTTCAACAGAGGTTTGATCTGGCTGGCAGATATTTGTTTACATTATTTATAATAAAGAGTTTTGTAAAAAAAAAAAAAAAGGAGGTCCTGATAGACCACCCAATTGAAAATTATCTGAAGAATGTACATAAACTAAAACAAATCTCTCGCTCAATTAACCCCCTTAAGGACAGAGCCTTTGAAACATTTTTGTCCATTCTGGACAATGGCTATTTTAACATTTCTGTGCTGTTTGTTTTTAGCTGTAATCTTCTTCTTTGTCGTTTGCTGTACCCACACAAATTATATATTGTTTTTATCGGGACAAGAAGGGCTTTCTGTGGATTCCATCATTTTGATCATATCCTATAATATTATATAAAAAAATAAATAAAATATGGTAAAAAAAAAACGTATTTCCTGATTTTTTTTTTAAACATCTTCTCCTCATTGACAAAGGCGAACAAAAACAACCTGCTAAATAGATTCTACTATGTCTCCTGAGTACAGGGATACCACCCATGAATAGGTTTGTTGGGTTGTTTGGGGGCTAAAAGGCCACATTTGGGAGGTGCAGTTTTTGGTTTTCCAACTTAAAATTTTGACATGGAGACAGATTGCACCCATGTCCCATTTGGGACATATTTGAAGCTAGCCAGTGTATTTTACCGCATCAACCCATATATTTTCTAAAAGTAGACACCCTAGGCTATTTCAAATGGTGGTGTTTTAATACTTTCCATGCACTAATTCTGCCACCAGTCTTTGTCAAAGTTTGTGGTAGTAATTATTTTGTGTTTTATTTTTCACAAACATTGTATTTCAGACATAAATTCACAGATTGTGGTACGTGTCACTGCCAAATAACACCCCAATATGTGTTCAGAAACTTCTCCTGAGTACAGGGATACCACCCATGCATAGGTTTGTCTGCTTGTTTGGAGGTTAAAGGGCCACATTTGAGAGGTGCGCTTTTTGGTTTTCCAACTTAAAAGTTTGACATGCAGACAACCTGCGCCCATGTCCTATTTGGGACATATTTGAAGTCAGCTAGTGTATTTTACCCCATCAACCCATATATTTATTAAAAGTAGGCACTCTAGGCTATTTCAAATGGTGGTATTTTAACACTTTCCATGCACTAATTCTACCACCAGCCTTTGCCAAAGTTTGTGGTAGTCATTTTTTGTGGTTTTTATTCACATACATTGTAATTCAGACATGAATTTACATATTTTGGTATGTTTCACTGCCAAACAACAACCCAATATGTGTTAAACAACATCTCCTGAGTACAGGGATACCATCCATGCATAGATTTATTGGGTTGTTTAGGGGCTAAAAGGCCACATTTTGAAGGTGCGCATTTCCAACTTGGAATTTTGACGTGTAGTCAACCTGCGCCCCCATGTTTCATTTGGGACTTTTTTTGAAACCAGACTGTGTGTTTTACCCAAAAAAAGCATATATTTTGTAAATGTAGACACTCTAGGCTATTTTAAATGGTGGTATTTTAACACTTTCCAGCATTTGTCAAAGTTTGTGTATGTCAAAATATGTGTTCAGCAACATTTCCCGAGCACAGGGATACCACCCATGCATAGGTTTGTCAACTTGTTTTGGGGTTAAAAGGCCACATTTGAGATGTGTGCTTTTTGATTTTCCAACTTGGAATTTTGACATTTAGGGCAAGGAAGGGGTTAATAGCTCTTATAAGAGCTTTTGTAGTACTGTAAAAAACATTAACCCCTAAAAATGCACAGACAAGAGAAGATGTTCTGCTGTGCAGTGATCAGTGGCAGGGAAGAGGTTAATACAAAGTGTATGGCTTTTATAAAAGCCCTTGGGTCTCACAATTTTGTAACATTTTATTTCATTTATTACAATTAAAAACATATTATACAGATCTGTCTCTCTCCCTTAAAACTCAAGTGAGGAGAGGAAGGCAGATCCAAATGGGTCAGAACAATATTTACCAATAGTGACCTGACGAATGGTGATGCTTATTTGAGCAATTACCAAACCGTCTTTGCCACTGATCGGCTGTTACTGATCGCCATACACGCGTTCAGACAGCTTCAAAAGGAATACACGTAATCCCCTAGTGGGTAAAATTAACCCATAGCGAGTGTGACAAAAAAAAATGCATCCAGACTCTCCCTCAAAAAAAAAAAAATGACGATAGCAAGAAAAATCCTTCTGCAGCCAGATTGCTCCATAAACGCTGCTTAGGCAGTGACCATATGCGCTGCTTAGGCCGTGACCATATGCGCTGCTTAGGCAGTGATATATGGCAAGCAATGTGTTAATAGCTCTTAAAAGAGCCTTTGATATACTGTAATAAATGACTGTAAAAAAAGTAACCCTAAAAAATGCACAGACAGCAAAAAATGGAAAATCACTGCGTACACAGCGATCAATGGCAGGGAAGCTCTGTCTGTCTCCCTCACTAAAACTCAAGTGAGGAGAGAGAAGCAGATCTACACGGGTCAGATCAATATTTACAATATTTACAACAAATATTGATCTGACCAGGCGAATTGTGATGCTCATGTTTGCAATCACCAAACCGCCTTTGCCACTGATCAGCTGTTACTGATCGCTATACATGCGATCACACAGCTAAAAAAAAATTGACGTTAAACATAACCCCTAACGGGTACAATTAACCCGAAGCGGGTGTAATAAAAAAGTAAAAAAATATATAAAAAAATGCTTCTGCAGCAAGATTGCTGCATTTGTGCCAGATCACTGCTTAGGCAGTGATCTACAGCAAGTAAGAGGTTAATAGCTCTTAAAAGAGCCTTTGTTATACTGTAATGAATTACAGTAAAATAAATTAACCCCTAAAAAATGCACAGACAGCAAAACATGTGCTGCTGTGTATGATCACTGAGGACACAGCGATCAATGGCAGGGAAGGGGTTAAACACTTGAAATGGCTTTTATAAAAGCCCTTGATTTGTAAAATTGTATTAAATATTTTATTTTATTATTTTATTTAATTTTTTTACAATATCTGATCTGTCTCTCTCCCTTACTAAAACTAGTAAGGAGAGGGAGGCAGATCAATACTTGTCAAAGGCAATATTTACAAATATTGCCTTTGACTGTGTGATAAGTGCTCATCAGAGCACTTATCATACATAACTGCACACAGATCACACAGATCTGCTGTGCAGGCATTGGTTGGCTCCCCCTAGAGCATCGGATGTGAAATACATTCACTTCCGATGCTCTTGCCAGTAGAAGGGAAGCGCTGCCTATACAGGCAGCGTTTCCTTCTACTGAGCCTATAGGGTCGCTCAGGAGAGCGACCACCATCGGTTCTGGGGGAGCCGAAGGTGCTGCTAAGTGCCTCGCTAGCGAGGCACTTTAGCAACACCAGAGGTGCTTAGGAAGCGAACGATCGTTCGCTTCCTAAGCACATGTGTGCAGGCAGCGCAGCCATTTTTAAATGGCTGCTACGATCACTCTGGTCGCTTTCTTTACTCTATTTAGTGCATGACGTGCCAGGCACGTCAGCTGTCGGCAAGTCCTCGATTTGCCGTGACGTGCCTGGAACGTCATCTGTCACTAAGGGGTTAAGCTTTTAAAAAGTAATGAGATACTAGATAAATCGAATGCTATGAAAAAATGGGAAACATTACTTCAGGTCCCATTTTCAGTGAAAGATTGGATGCACGCTCTAACTTCGGTCAGTTCCCTGCTGGAACTACACTATAAACTGGTATACCAGTGGTACCTGGTCCCAGCGAGACTACATAAGATCTCCCCTCTGAATTCGATTCGGAGTTGTGCTGGAGATGTGGAGATGAAGTAGGACATTTTATACATATATGGTGGGATTGCAGATACTTGACTTCTCTAAAAACGAGCATGAAGGATAAGATAAGGAACATGTTTCCAGCTATAGCGGATATACCCCCGCAGATGTTTCTGTTCCAGATGAATCTGGAACACTATCGATTGGAACAGAAAAAACTTTTTAATAAATATATTCATGGCAACCAAGATCGAAATAGCTAGACACTGGAAGAGTCCAGATCCCATCCCTTGGACATTAATAATCAACCAAATAGAATATCAAAAACAGATGGAGGCCGGGTTCTATAGAATAAACGATCAGAGTAAGGTTCAAAAGGAAATTTGGTCCCCATGGAATTAAAATATAGGAAACCTGTATAAATGAATATGGATCAGAAGCAGAAACCCATGGGACCTGGCGTCGGGCCACAGCAGGGAGTACCCCCCCTGTATGAATGAGAAATGGAGGTTGTATGAGAATGAACGTGCACATTATGTCCCCAATTATCAGTACATGTAATCGATCTCTCAATGAGAGAAGTGGACAATATGCAGTAGTGCTTATCCATGGGATTCTGTATGAGTAGATATAATGAAGCAAAGAGAAAGGGTGAGGAGAGAGAGAGAAGGAGAGGAAAAGGGGAAAAAAAGGAGAGGAGACATTATAGAAAGGATATAACAATATCGTATGTATATGACCTCTCACATTAGGATCTCCGCAAGAACCTGGGTATCATTTAGTACAGTATCATTATTAACTAACACTATTATATAGATTTAGAGTAATGGTTTACTAATCAATGTATTTTCTTCAAAAAGCACAAATAATTCTAGCACTTTATTGGATTACATCTTTTTAAAATTTATAAGGCAAGTACATGTTTTTTGTATGTTTGTCATTTTTTGATAATTGAAAATAAAGACTATTAACCCCTTGGTGACAGTTGACGTGCCAGGCACGTCACGGCAAATCGAGGACTTGCCGACAGGTGACATGCCTGGCACGTCATGCACTTAATAGAGTGCTATCAGTGTGGCTAAAATGCCTCTATGTAGAGGCATTGTGCAACACTAAAAAAAAGTGCAAGGGCGTGCTACGATCACTCCCCATTTAAAAATGGCTGCTTTCTAAGCATCTACGGTGTTGCTAAAGTGCCTCGCTAGGCACTTAGCAACACCATGATGCTCCCCCAGAACCAATTATGGTCGCTCTCCTGAGCGACCCCATCAGCTCAGTAGAAGGGATCGCTGCCTGTACAGGTAGCGCTTCCTTTCTACTGGCAAGAACATCGGAAGTGAATGTATTTGACTTCCATTGCTCTAGGGGGAGCCAATCGATGCCTGCACATCAGATCTGTGTGATCTGTGTGCAGGCATGTATGATAAGTGCTCTGATGAGCACTTATCATACAGTCAAAGGCAATATTGGTAAATATTGCCTTTGACAAGTATTGATCTGCCTCCCTCTCCTCACTAGTTTTAGTGAGGGAGAGAGACAGATCAGATAATGTAAAAAAAAAAAGTTTTAATAAAATTAAATATTTAATAAAATGTTAAAAACCAAGGGCTTTTCTAAAACCCATTTCAAGTGTTTAACCCCTTCCCTGCCATTGATCGCTGTGTATGCAGTGATCATACACAGCAGCACATTTTTTGCTGTCTGTGCATTTTTTAGGGATTCATTTTATTTACTGTAATTCATTACAGTATAACAAAGTCTCTTTTAAGAGCTATTAACCCCTTGCTTGCTGTATATCACTGCCTAAGCAGCGATATGACGCAAATGCAGAAATCTTGCTGCAGAAGCATTTTTACCTTTTTTTTACTTTTTTATTACACTCGTCACGGGTTAATTATACCCGCTAGGGGATTACGTTTAATGTAAAAATATTTTTTTAGCTGCCTGAGCGCATGTATAGCGATCAGTAACAGCTGATCAGTGGCAAAGGCGGTTTGGCGATTGCTCATATGAGCATCACCATTCGCCTGGTTAGATCAATATTTGTCAATATTTCATCTGACCCGTGTAGATCTGCCTCCCTCTCACTTGAGTTTCCAGTGTTTAACCCCTTCCCTGCAATTGATCGCTGTGAACGCAGTGATCTTACACAGCAGCACATTTTTTGCTGTCTGTGCATTTTTTTAGTGGTTAATTTTTTTTTACTGTGATTTATTACAGTATATCAAAGGCTCTTTTAAGAGCTATTAACCCATTCCTTGCCGTGTATCACTTCCTAAGCAGCGCATATGGTCACTGCCTAAGCAGTGCATATGGTCACTGCCTAAGCACCGCATATGGAGCGATCTGGTCGCAGGATTTTTTTTTGCTATCAGCATTTTTTTTGTCACACTGGCTAGGGGTTGATTATACCCACTAGGAGATTACGTGTATTCCTTTTGAAGCTGTCTGAATGCGTGTATAGCGATCAGTAACAGCCGATCAGTGGCAAAGATGGTTTGGTGATTGCTCAGATGAGCATCACCATTCGTCTGGTTAGTTCAATATTGGTAAATATTGTTCTGACCCATATGGATCTGCCTCCCTCTCCTCACTTGAGTTTTAGTGAGGGAAAGAGACAGATCTGTATAATATAAGTTTTTATTAGTAATAAATTAAATTAAATGTTAAAAAATTGTGAGACACAAGGGCTTTTATAAAAGCCATACGCTTTGTATTGTGTAGCCTGTGTATTAACCCCTTCCCTGACACTGATCACTGCACAGCAGAACATTTTTTCTTGTCTGTGCATTTTTAGGGGTTACATTTTTTGTACAGTACTACAAAGGCTCTTATAAGAGCTATTAACCCCTTCCTTGCTCTACATGTCAAAATTCCAAGTTGGAAAATCAAAAAGCGCATCTCTCAAATGTAGCCTTTCAACCCCCAACAAAGCTGACAAACCTATGCATGGGTGGTATCCCTGTGCTCGGGAGATGTTGCTGGACACATATTGTGGTATTGTTTGTCAGTGACACATACCAAAATATGTTAATTTGTGTCTAAAGTACAATGTATGTGGGAAAAAATACACAATAAAATTACTACCACAAATTTTGACAAAGGCTGGTGGTAGATTTGGTGCATGGAAAGTGTTAAAATACCACCATTTAAAATAGCCTAGGGTGTCTACTTTTACAAAATATATACTTTTTTGGGTAAAATACACTGTCCTACTTTAAAAAAAAGTCCCAAATGAAAGATGGTCTCAGTCAAAGTTCCAAGTTGTAAATGTGCACCTTCAAAATGTGGCCCTTTAGCCCCCAAACAACCCAACAAACCTATGCATGGGTGGTATTCCTGTACTCAGGAGATGTTGTTGAACACATATTGGGTTATTGTTTGGCAGTGACAGATACCAAAATCTTTGGATTTATGTCTATATATTTAACACAATATTTGTGAAAAAAAAAACACAAAAAAATTACTACCACAAACTTTGACAAAGGCTGGTGGTAGAATTAGTGCATGGAAAGTGTTAAAATACCACCATTTGAGATAGCCTTGGGTGTCTACTTTAAAAAAATATATGAGTTGATGGGATAAAATGCACTAGCTGGCTTCAAATATGTCCCAAAGGGGACATGGGTGCAGGCTGTCTGCATTTAAAAATTTCAAGTTGGAAAACCAAAAACGGCACCTCCCAAATTTGGCTTTTTACCCCCCAAACAACCCAACAAACCTATGCATGGGTGGTATCCCTGTACTCAAGAGATGTTTATGAACACTTATTGGGGTGTTATTTGGCAGTGACACATACCAAAATCTGTGAATTCATGTCTGAAGTTCAAGGTTTGTAAAAAAAACTCTAAAAAGTTACTACCACAAACTTTTACAAAGGCTGGTAGAATTAGTGCATGGAAAGTGTTAAAATACCACCATTTGAGATAGCCTTGGGTGTCTACTTTTAAAAAATATATGAGTTGATGGGATAAAATACACTAGCTGGCTTCAAATATGTCCCAAATGGGACATGGGTGCAGGCTGTCTGCATGTAAAAATTTCAAGTTGGAAAACTAAAAAACTGCACCTTCCAAATTTGGCATTTTAGCCCCCAAACACCCCAACAAACCTATGCATGGGTGGTATCCCTGTACTCAGGAGAAATACTAGAATCTATTTAGCAGGTTTTTTCGTTCGCTTTTGTCGATGAGGAGAAGATGTTTCAAATAAAAGTCATGAAATTTGTGTTTTTTTACCATATTTTTATTTTTTTTTACATAATATTATAAGATATAATCAAAATGATGGCCTTCTTGTCCCGATAAAAACAATATATAATATGTGTGTGTACAGCAAATGACAAAGAAGAAAATTACAGCTAAACACAAACAGCACAGAAATGTTAAAATAGCCATTGTCCAGAATGGACAAAAATGTTTCAAAGGCTCTGTCCTTAAGGGGTTAAACATAAAAAAAATAAATAAAAGAGAAGATATTATGGACATACTGAGCCAGCCTCGTATAATATTATCCCCACAAATGTTCCTTTAATAAATTACCAAAGATTCATGGAAACAGCAATTTTGAGTAACATGAATCAAAAATCACTATATGATGGAATTTGGAACCCCTGATCTGCTAGTGCAGATCACAGTTGAGACCCCCCAAAAGAGGAAGAGGAGGGAAGGGGAGAGAAGGGTGAGGGAATGGAACACCAGAGCAGCCAATTAGGTGCGATAGAAGTATGACTATAGGAAGAAAAATGAAGGTAGAAGAGTGTATGGAAGAAGAATGAGGATATGAAAGAAGAACGAATACAAGGAAGAAGCATGAGGTTATGAATTTAGAATGAACGTATGAAATAAGAACAAGGATATGAACGAAGTAAGGATGCGTAGCCATAGCTGGCTAGTGAGACTGGCACCTATACTTAAAATACTTAAATAGATAAGAAGATATAATATACAATCCATTATTGGGAATAGTGTTTGATGGGTATCTTATATGTGGACATTGAATGGCTAACTTGATTGGCATATTTGTCCTTAATACCTTTGAACCCTGAACACATTAATTATATATATGCGGGAAACCTTACTCAATATGGACACAAATGTATAATGTACCAAGATTGTTTGTTATGTATTTTTATATGCAGAAAATTTGTAATAAAGATTTATATGAAAAGGAATAAGTGCACTTTATCTGTCATATTTTCTCATCTAATTTCACTCTCTCCTTAAAGATAACCAAACAATCCTTACTACTTCTTGTTTATAACAAATTTCCTTGATACATTATAAGAAATTACAGGCATGGTGTAGCAAATCTGTGTGTATATATATATATATATATATATATATATATATATATATATATTATTAAAAAGGATAACTATAGCTGTAAATTTGCTTTCAATCAGTAATCGCTAGGTTAAATCCCTCTGCTAAGAAAAATTGTTCAGATAATTGGAATAATACAAGTAGGCCTGAGGCTCATAACAACATCAGTGTTATGGTATGTGAAAGTCTTCTCTTATAACCAAAAAAGATAAGAATAACTGCAAACATGGTTATGTGTATGTCTATTTTAGAACTGATGAAGGCTAAAAGTTATTTTTTTCAGATTACAATAAATAAATGTAGTTAACGCAAAAAATAATTGGTTTTTAGAAATGATAACCTTTTTGTTGAATCTGTATTATAAGTCAATACTAAAATATATTTAGGTATTATACAGAGTATAGTTATTTGAATTGATCCCTTGAGTGGCACTGGGATTAGCACAAATATGTAGAAAACATGCTTCTTTCTATAAAATAAATGTTTAATTCAGAATCTACTCTATTAAATGATTCTCAATAACTTTTGGAACTTGTACTCGGGGAATTGTATACATTTGTTAGATGCACTTCCTGCAAGTAATTGTTGGGTATGTGCCATTAAGTTTTGGCATGGTGAAACTAGAATATACAAGTTCATGGCTTTTGATACTTAAACAGCTACTCTCTCAAGAAACTTACAAATTTCAGAATTTAACCTGCTAGTTTTTCACCAACAATGAAACTGACTGCTGTAGCATTAGTAGCATAGTATTTTAGATTGAAAAAAGACTTAAGTCCATTAGGTTCAACCCTTCTACCTATCATTCTTGTTTTCAAAAAAATCCTTCCTGACTCCAAAAGACAATTAGATGTCTCCTTGGATCAAGGAGCTCTAAAATATATTATTGATAGTCCTGTATGTACTGCTTTTCTATAAAAAATACCAAGACCCTTTTTGAAGGCATTTTTTGTATTTGAGCCCCACCTCTTTTAGCAGGGAGAACCATATCTTTATTGTCCTTATAGTACAGAATCCCCTCCTTTGCTGTCTATGAAATCTTTGCTCTTCCAGTCTCAGGGGGGGACCTCTTGTTCTTTGTACATTTCTGTTAATGAACAGGTCACTGGAGAGCTCTTTATATTGGCCCTGCACATATTTCTATAATGTTATCGTCAAAAGCTCCCCCAATCCCCTCACTAACTGTGTAGACCTCCTTTGCACTTTTTCTTGTTCCATAATGTCCTTTTTAAGGACTGGTGCTGAGAATTGTAGTGCATAGTCAAGATGAGGTCTTATTATGGAACCACTGACTTGTAAATAGATAAGATGATATCTTCCTCCCATGTATCAATAGCACGTTTTATACATGTCAATACATGTTTCCACGTTTGCTGTGCATACATTTCATTAGCAGTCTTTCCTATGGAGATACCATTTAAAGCATTTGTTGCATTGATATTATTTTTCCCTTAATGCATAATTTATATTTGTTCAACCTTATTTGCCACTTGATTGTCCAGTCCCCCACCTTGTCTAGATCTTGCGGCAAATAAGAAGCATCAAGGTTAGACTATATTACGTTACCTCAATTCAAACTCCCTTTGGGATAGGAACAGGTGGCAGGATGTGATGTGTTGTGAAACAGTTGGCAGTGCCAGAGCAGCAAGGAGCCACTGCCGCGGAAAAGTTATAGAAGAAGAAAGATCAATTTATTTAGATTTAAAAATAGAAGTGATATGGTAATGTGTATGGTTAACAATACAGTTTTCAATGCATGTAAACACTGTTTTTTAAGTGCACAACATTAGTTATTGTAATGATGGTGTGTCGGGGGGTAAATGTTTCATGATTTTCAATTGAAGAATAAATGACATGGTTTATCAGTTTGTTGAGATATAAGTGGATTTTTCAAAAAACACATAAAGTCATATTAAACATGTTCTCCTTTTACTACTGGTTTCCAACATCAGGCACAATTTAATGAGGGAATGTCTTCCTAGCAAAAGCAAACAAAGTACAATATACACGACAATTGAATATACAGTAAAATGTGTACAAGAGATTTGTTTTGAAAGGAAATTTCATACTCCCAATGTCATTCCCAATTAAGTTCTCCAGGTAATGACCCCATTTGCATAGTGTGCTATACCCACATGTGGGAATTTTAATGGGCACACCACCTTAGTACATTAATTGAGAGTGACACTACTTCAACTAGTTTTGTGCTTAGCCCACTGAAAATTCGACTTGTATTATTTTTAATGTCATGCTATAAGTCAAATTTCAAGATGATGGATTTGTTCTTTTTTTAAGCCTAGAGTGTGAATAAAGGAATTATGTTCTGTTATGCACTGCATATCTTTACTCACATAATGTGTAGTCCTGATTGTGGCCTCTGCAATGGCTTCTCAGTACCTTAAATTTAATTTCTACATCATTTTATTATGTCCATAATTTTGCAAATGAAATACTGTAAATATTCTAATTAGCTGTCATTGTGTTTGAGGTTTATTTTCATGGTCCTCAGGATAACATACAGTATAATGGAGTAGATATCTATTTTTGGAGATGAAGTATAATTTCACAGAATGGAGAAACAAGAGGTTTTTTAACAAAAATGAAGACTTTATTAATTATAATGCTTAAATACTTGTATAATAGTATTTACTGCAAGCATTACAATGTGGGAAAGTGGTCCCTCGATTCCAACATCTTCATTTAACACAAAAAAGCTGGAGAGCCAATAGGACACAAGGCAAGAGTGCTAGTAAAGTGTTATTATAAATAAATAATAGAAGTGTTTCTTAGAACAGCTCAAATAAATGGTATTGTGAAAATAATGCTAAACTCAATGACTGACAAATGTGAGACACTCGGTACAATTAGACCACTCTTAGAAAGAGTTAGATTCTAAACTACTACTTGTGTAACCCAAATACTAGGTGGATTATTATTATGATTATTATGTCTAAAGACTCTGGATTATGAGAACAAGTTCTATTTTAACCTGAGTCAACATATTTGTTGAAAAAAGACACACAGGTGACACATAGTTCCCAAAAGGATTCACAATTTTGTGCTTAATTTTTCAAATAACAAACGAATTCCTCTACTGAGGAAAAAAAAACCTATATTTTATATTGTGAGAAGAGCTAAGACACTACTTGTCTCCATGTTTTTAATAAAATCTTAAAAATCATTCACTAAATATTAAGGAGAATGTCCAAATGTTTGTAAATGTTTTTATGATATAGCTAAATTAAGAGAAAACATTATATGCCATTAATAGCACATGTTTTTTTATGAGAGGCTTTTAAATTAAACACAATTAGCAATACTTAACAAATTTCAGAATTTGATTTGTAGGGTCCTCATTTGCATCCTGAAATATGTATGTAATAATTGTTATACCTTGGTAATCTAATCTATTGATTATTTGACACATGGTTAATACAACTGTGCAGACTCATAGGAAATTAATTATAAAAGTATTGCTCTTTATTTTATGACTTTTAAGACATATCTGAGCACTGTTACTAAAGAAAGTAAGACTTAATTCCTTGGACCTTACTGTGTATTCTAAGAGGCAATGAACAAAAAGTGAAGTCAAAAAGTCGAGAAATTCTTTGCTAATTATGCCAGAGTTAGATACACTCACTAGTGGGTGATGTGCCTGACTGATTATATGTAGTCCAGATTTAAAAGGACTTAATAAGACACCTAGTTTTGGGCCAGACCTTTGTACTCTAAAAGCAAATGTAGTGGTTCTATCCAATTTATATGCATATCCATTTTTTTACATTTTATTTTGACTTTAACTCATACATCTTGTTACTCAAACTATTAGGCTAGCATCTGTGTCTTATAGTGTCTGGGGACATTTCCAATATAATTTTGCCTTCCAGGCATGCGTGTGTTTCAAACACCATATCATTTTGATAAGGGTAACGAAAACCTTATAAAAATGCAGTCATTCTAATCTTAAAAAAGAAAGAAGCCACAGGCACACAAAAGTTCATGGTGTTACCCATGTGCATCTTGAATTGATTGTGTGTGCCCATGGCATCATGCTTTTTGGAATTGTGTAACTGTGCCCCCAAACCAAAGACAACTGACTAGAGCTGAGGGAACACCAAAGGATTACTTTGTATAAAAAACACTAGTTATTTCAGACTTATTTTAATCTCATAAGGGATTTGCCCAAGAGGGAAATGCAGCCTGAATAAACAAATATAAGCTATACTTATAAGCAATAATTGATATTTCCCTAATAAAATCCAATTCATTTAAAATTCCATCGCCAGGGGGCCGATTCACTAAAACTGCAAAAATCAGGCATCAATAGTTGAGTTGGAAAAATTATTCAGCTTGTTTATTTTTCCAAATGAAATCAATCCTGGTTAGATTGAAGACTGACGTGGTCCTTTCCATGGGACTCTATTCAGTAAAAAGTGAACTGACAAGTGAACTACAAAAATCAGGCACTTATAGCTGAGTTGGAAAAATAAGCAATCTGAAGAAGTTTTACAACTCAGTCTTCAATGGAACCAGGATTGATTTTTTTTTTCAGGCTAACCATGAAAAATAAATGTATGTACTATGCTGTGTCCATTGTGAGTTTTTGCTATATTAAAGGTATGTTGTCTAAATTAACTATCACTCACACTACGCTGATAAAATCTATTGTAGCCCACTTAAGGAACAATTTGTAAAATACAATGTAACTATTGAAACAAATTGAATTGGACTATTTTCTAGTTTCACAAAGGAAGCAAAGCATCCATTAATGAAGAAACAACATTGTTATGGTCATGGCAGATTCAAAAGGCTTACTAAAAATCTTGTTTTATTCTTTCATTCAAAGCAAGACACATGTTTTAAGGTGAATTCATTTGATTTATTCCAAGAACCCATTTGTTTACATGGTCTTTTTCAATTGTATAATGTGAAATACCACTTAATTGTTTGTAATAGGAATACATGGTTTATGATGAAACTTTTTTAAATTAAAGGAACATTTTTCATTTTCCATTTATTTGAGTGTATGTATATTCAGTAACCATTTCCAATCTTCGTACTGTGACTATAAATGGCTGTGATTATTACATTGACTTGTGCATGGTCTGTAGTAAAATACTATACATGTAATGCTATTGGCTATTCTATAAACCAAAATAGAGTCCCCATTCATACGAATAGGTCAATTGACCTATTCGTATGAATGGGGACACTATTTCGGTTTATAGAATAGCAATAGCATTACATGTATTCTATAAACCGAAAGTCTATAAACCGAATGTCGTTCGTTTTATAGACTTTCGGTTTATAGAATACATGCAATGCTATTACTATTCTATAAACCGAAAGTCTATAAACCGAATGACTTTCGGTTTAAAGACTTTCAGTTTATAGCCGAACCTCGAACTCCAACACGGACATACAGTGAAATGGCATGGACACCGTAATGTTCGGTACAAACCCGAACAGTGCGGTTTGGGTTCGCTCAACACTATTTATGACATTTGGAGGACTTTACAGCCTATGGAACAAAATTTTACCTTTTATCCACACAGGCATCAGTCCTTTTCCAGGATTGTTATGATTCTTGTTGACGCTGAATCAGTTCGGGATTGTAAGAGTATAGATATATGGGATTTTGCTTGGTCTGATAATTACCCAGCATGCTTGGAAATTAGTACAAAATATGGGAGAGGGGAAGTCTCTTGGAAATTAAAATAATCTTTTATGACGAAAGACATAATAGATGACCTGTTACTGGAATCTAAACAGTTCTTTGTGGAGAATCTCACTGGAGGTGTTAGTATGGGAAATGTATGGTCAGCATACAAATGTGTGGTGAGGGGATTTTTTATTAAAAAGGAAGTCTACCTTAGAAAAAAATCAGGAAAGAAACTATCTGAACTGTATGTAGCTTTGAATGATATGAAAACATTATGTGTCCACATTGGATAACTCATCAATTAAAGAGATGGAAAAAATGAAAAAAGAAATATTAGTACTTTTGGTTGAGAGAGCAAATAGAAATTTGGTGAGGTTGAAGCAAAAAGTATATTATGTGGGAAATGGGGCCGAATTAATGCTTACCAACAAAATAAAAAAGAGGAACTTGAAAGAACGGATCCTTAAAACTGAGGAGGGAGACAACGTTTATCACAGTCCAGAAGAGGTGGGTAAGGAATTTCAGGACTTCTTTTCAAGGCTGTATAACATCTCAGATCAAGAACAAGATAGAGCCCAAATAAAGAAATATCTGATAGAATCTAAGTTAGGTACGATTACAATGAATCAAACAATCCTATTGGAGGCCCCTTTTTCCAGTAAGGAAAATTTTTAAACCATCAAGCTACACAAGGCAACTGGTCCAGATGGACTCCCTGCCATATTTTATGAGAACATGGTAGACACTGTGGCCCCTTATATGATATAAACTTTCAATGAGATCAGAGAGACAGGGAATTTCCCAGCTGACATGCTGAGGGTGGCTATACTCCCCATTCCAAAACAGGGTAAAGATCCATCAAAGTTAATGAACTTCCGGCCAATTTCTCTAATTAACACTGATACGAAGATATAGTCTGCTATTCTGGCTGAGCGTTTGAAACATATCTGCTCTGCACTTATATATTAGGACCAAGTTAATTTTGTTAAGGGCCGGAATTCCAGCGACAATGCAAGAAAGATAATTAATCTTGTTGAATACGTTACACTGCATAAAATACCATCATTGTTTGTCTCCTTGGATGCCGAGAAGGCTTTTGACAAAGTCGGGTGGATCTATCTGGAAGTGGTTCTTTGGATGAAGAGAGGGATTCGCTGGCTCTGTCATGGCCTTAGACAAGTCCACTAGTGCTAGGGTTGTTGGGCAGGGAATCAGCTCCAACTGGTTTACAATAGGTAACAGGACCAGAGAGGGGTGTCCCCTGGCCCCCTTATTGTATGTTCTTGCATTGGAGCCCCTGGGCAATCGGATCCACCAGAATCGTAACATGAAGTGAATTAAGATAGGGGATTAGCCTGTACGCGGACAACGTATTTGTCTCATTATATGAGCCAGCTGACTCGGTCTTGCTGATGCAGGAAATAGGGATCTTCCGCAGGCAATGGCTATAGCTATACCAAAAAAAAATTAGAGAGGGGTTTTAGAAGCTGCCTATGATTTTCAGTGGATGAAGAAAGGCCTTAACTATCTGGGAATTATGATTCCAAAAAATATTGACTCAATAATTGAAACTAACTACTCTACACTCCAGAAAGAGCTTGTCCAGAAAATGTTGGAATGGAAGGGATTGTTGGTCTCATGGCTGGGAAGACTGAAGATAGTTAGAGCATATATAATCCCAAGATGGATGTACTTGCTCAGGATGAAACCTATTAGACTACCAACTAGCTGGACAAACTCTTTCGAGCTTAGATTACAGGATTTTATATGGGCTAGGAGGAAGCCGAGAATTGCCCTACGTGTTTTATGTGCTAATCGGAAACGGGGAGGATTGGTGTTATCATATAAAAACCCTTCCTAAAGCACTTAGGAAGATATACGACCTCCTTAAACTACTAGATCCTACTCCAAAAATTGCAGCTTTGAATATTTTACAGAAAGAGCTAGATACTAATGGGGATCAAGAATTGTGGTTTGATAGTCTGACGAACATAAATAGAATTACTCACTGTTTGAATTTGGTTGATATTTGGTGGTCTTGCCCAGGGATAGCCCAGACATGGGGTGAGCTTTTTGTATAGTTGTCAAGTGTGTTGAATGTTATTATCCCACCCTCAGTAGAAAGCGCTCTATTATATCTAGATCTGGAATTTGTCCCATATAGGGCTAGAAATCTGATTATCCAGGCTTTTCTCGCAATGAAAGTTGTCATCGCCAGAAACTGGCATCAACAAGAAGCAATACATATAGAGAATGTTGTTAATCAAATACAACAGCAATGCCTTATGGAAAAGGGTTATGCTTATGCAAATGGGGTGTCTGAAAATGTATTTGGTATATGGAATAAATGGATACAAAAGTATCCGATGAAATGAGGTGATATAAAAATAAGTGGGTTGCTAGGAGCTTAGATGGAATGATGGCGGGTCCAAACTCTTCAGTGCGATATGTCTTGTCATGTATGTCTTGTCATGTATGTCTTGTCATGTTTGTCTTGTCATGTCTGTCCTTGTCTGTGGTGTCTTGTTCGGCTGGACCTGTGTGTCTGGTAAGAGATAGAAGACCGTTTCAAAATACCTTAGAACATAAATGATGAATGTAAACCTACCCCTAGGTGCCGGCGGTTGTGTTTGTTCTTTTGGGGATTGGTGTGGGTGGACTCAACTCATCACTCCCTCGTGAATGAAGACAATTGCCTCCTCCTCTCCTTTCTCTTTATTTTATTTAAGCCTAACCTTATAGTTTAGTACACTATTGGGGTATAAATGAGCGAGGCCTAGACATGGATTGAGCGGAAAGGGTTTATTTATATATATGTCTCCAGTTTTAGATACCAGCTCCTATTCATGTATGCACAGCTGTATAAACGATGCCTTTTGTATTTCATATTTATTCATATTTATATATGTCTCTTGAAATGACTATGTTTTCTACATTTATAATAAAGAAAAAAAAAAGTTAATTCTCTTTCTTTACTGCTTCCCCTCACACAAAACACGAATATCCCAAGGGCAACTTCAGATGGCCACAAAGAGTATTCTTCCCCCTGACATCCATTTTCCTGGATCATGTTCTCACAAAAAAAGGTATTGCTTCATGTCTTGTTTGTCTAAGTGTGAAAGAAGCAATCTATTAGATATTTAGCATTTTTTAATTCTTGCCGATAGGTCAGGTTTGTCACATAATTTATATGAAAAAAGATATTATTACACTTTTGCAGCACTTATGATTAAGCGTTGCTAGTAACGTGAAATCTGTTACGTTTTTTGTAACAGCGTGCTCTGTATACCACTTTTATGTATTAAACATTTTTCACTTTGAAGTTATCCAGAGTACTCAATATAACTTTCTCTTCTGCAGCTGGTATTGGTACCACAAGACTTACATTGCATCTTCAGAACACAACCTAATACAAGTGAAAGATACAAGAATGCTGTAGGTACATACCTAAACATATGGAGTCACTGTCCCATCCTAAAGAACTTCTGGTCCCCCATCATTCAAACAATTCAAAAAGTGGCAAACCCTGACTTTCTCCCTACTCTGACTTCAATCGTACTGCACCATTCCCCCAAAGCTGTAGTCACATATAAATTATCATTAACCATTCACCTACTTAACACAGCACAAATATTAATACCTACACATTGGAAACAAACTAACCCACTGGCCTTCTGGGTTGATTCGATGGATACTGTCCTGATGATGGAGAATCTGATTCAAACTTTTGTGGCAAAGGTATGGCAATTGAAGTACAATGGCTCTCCTGGTAGAGCTTCCTGGACTCCAGGAATTTTGTGAATCTTCTGATAACCCGAGTTGGTGGATCTCTGAGAATGCCTTAGGTGACCATAACCCCCTTCCTTATTCTTACCCACTGTCTAACCCTGGGACTTTCTGAAATTATTAGAAATAGCATCTCTATAAAAATCCCTACACACCCTGCAATCCCTTTATTCTGAGCTAAGACCCATATCTGAGGGTCATTTGCAATTTGCGACATGCAAATAGACCAATTGGTTAGACTAGATTATGTGGAGAAACTATTAGAAAACTTAAGATGATGCTGGCAAATAAATATGACTGGTAGATTGGAATTGCATTCCAATACCATAAGAAGGACAAGGGTCTTCAAGAGCTGTAGTGCCATGGAGTAATGGTAAAATAAGTGTTTTTGAATAGTGATGAAACATTGCTATGATCCTTTCCTTATTTGTCAAGCAACACATGGTACTTCTACATTTATTATTTTGCCCTAGTTGTTTCTTTTGTTAATGTGAAAATGCTGATTTTTTTTTTCTTGTTATTTACATACTTCATTATTTAGCTAATTATGAATCCCAAGGTACAGTAGCAGTAACAGCAATTAATTACTTTTCCTAATTGTTGCAAATCCAAATGCTTTGCAAATACAGATGAATCTGCAGAATTATATTTAGATGTGCTAAGGTGTATGTGATAATAGATTGTAACAAGCCACAGAAGGCACTTGTTAGGGTATGAGATATGAGACCTGGAGACATAAACAGTTGGAATGAAAACTCTTGTCAGGAAAAGAAATTGTAAATTGTTAAACTAGCTGGAAAACTATGGAGATCAATTTGCAAAAGTTAATGTGTAGATTTACTATGTTTTATTCAGTTTGAAAGAAGAATATAATTATTATTTAAATCTGAACCACTCATATTTTTAAATACAAAAATATTTGAAATAGAATTACAATCTATTTAAAAAAATGTGAATATTTTTTATTTTTATTTTTTTAGTAAACTAAAAGTCTACAGTACATAAACAATTGTAGCAGTATTAAAATGTCCCTTGATGGGTCAGATGTCTAGGTAACTTTAAGAGCCACTAAACAATTTTTTTTTTACCTTCATCTCGCTTACAGAAGCACAAGTGAAAATGAAGTACCCCTACTATGGGGATAAAATGGCCTTTACATCCCAGCTGCACCAGTGCTTCTCTGTGAAGAATAAAGGTTGACAGTTTCTAGTTTTACATTAAAAATAATATCACTGGGGCCTCTAAATTAGGTGACATTATTGAAAGAGAGTACACAGACAGAACACTGTCTACCTCTGCAATAGTTTCATACTCCCCTCTATGAAATTACTCCATTAGTTATTACTGTGGAATTAGCCTCTCTCTGTTGTATTCAGTTTAAAATTTAAATTTTATGGAATGCAGAAGTGTGTGATTTCAGGAAGATTATCATTTGCAAAAGAACTAAAATCAAATAAACTGTATATGTAGTTTTTAAGAGGGGAAAGAAGTTGAGGTCAAATGAAAAGGCAGATCTAATTTGTTTTAATTATGCAGAACTTTAAGAATCTTCTTGTCCCACTAAATAATAAAAATAATTAGGGAATCAACAAAATAAGGATGTTACCATATAATGGAATAACTTTAGAATTTTTTATATGGGGGCACAAAAGTAGAATAAATATACTTAAACACAGGGTAAATAAACATTGCACCATTTGTAAAAAATAAAAGGAATTAGTGAGAATTAGGGATTATCCTAGCCTTGATGTAGTGATAATCTAAATTGCATAAAGGATAGGAGGTTCCTATTTGCATTACTTCCTTCACTGATAACTGTTTCTTTGGTGCTGGAGTTTAATGTAAAAACAACCTTATTCTTCCTTTTTCATTAAAGCACTGAACAGAAGGTAAGAAAAACTTCTTCTTCAACATAGGATCAAAAAACTCACGGATCTAACAAAGACATCAGACTAAAACGGGATAGTGACATTGTGAAAGTAAAGGAGACAAGACATAGATGGAGCATCTTAGAAGACAATTGCCGTAACAATAGGAAATTGTTATCTGGCCAATCTTCCAGGAAGCAAAAAAACACTGATTTGTTCCAAAAAGAAGACTACTTTGATTTAGGGGGTCTAGCCAAATGAATGCTGTGCAGAAGTCGACAAACCAATGGATCCTTCCCAACTACCAAACCGAGAACCAGAACATGCGTTGCGGAAATAACTGACCTAAAGATGTTAATCGTACATTAGGCTTGTCCCATAGATAAAAGATGTGCCAAAAATGACCAAAGTAAAAGGTGCAGTAAAGGGTTGGGCTACACAACAGTCGTTCCATACCCTGCAGGTAGGACCTCCATGTTTCAGCAATCCCAGGAGTCCCAGAGTAGACGGCAAGCTATATCTGTTTATCCTGACAATGACACTGATTCCCTGAAACAGTCCAAGCCATCAGATGCAGATTGTCCTTTAAAAGCAGAAGGTGTTGATTCAGAACTGGAGAGAACCAGGGAAGCAAAAGCAAAGTGTCACAAGACAATTCCAGAAGAAGCGGAAACCACGGTTAAGTCCTTCAAAAAGAGTAGATGGGGAACGCAAAGAATCACTTCAAAGGGAGGAAAGGTGTATACACCCTCAGAGGGGCATATCTGGAGAAAAGCATCCACTGCTTGAGAGAGGGGATCTGAAAGCCAATTGAAAAATGCCTGTCGTATGAGTCTAATGATAAGCCAAAAAGGTCCAGATGAAAAGGACCCCAAACATGCTCCAGGTTCTGAAAAACCACTGTGCAGAGATGCCAATTGCTGGTGTCTCCAGTGCCTGGAGAACCAGTACACCACCAAATTGTACTTTTCCACAATGTATTCTGCTCTGATGGAAATGTGTCCAGCAATATTGATTACGATCTGAAAGAAGTTAGTTCTTTTTGGTTAGAAGTTGGTTTTGTCTGAAAGAAGACATGATTAGGAACCTCCCATATGGTTAATATAACACACTGCGGACACAGGGAACAATGAGTCATGTTTCTGGTGAAACTAAGTATTGTGAAAGAACCGGCGGTAAACTCCAGACAATTGATGTGGAGGCCCTGCTCTTTAGTGGTCCACAAACTTCCCTTAGCCATTTTTTATCAGGCTGCTTCCCAACCAAAGGAGCTAGCATCCGATTCAGCATGTAATCGGGAAGGGAGCTGAATGATAGACGGACCATTCCATGCCTCCACGTGATGCTCATACAAGCCCGACGACCGCTGGTGAAAAGCCTTGAGGAGTTGCATGGCTCAATAGCGGAGAGGACCTGGGAAGATGGTCTGAATAGAGGCTGAAAGCAAACTGATGACCCATGCCGGATCCCGAATAGAAACTATGGGATTTCATAAAAGGCGACGGATATATTTCTTTAAGTGCAGAATTTATTAAAGGGGTAATCTGAGCACTGATGCAACAGTGTCTATGGTAAAGCCTTGGAATTGGAGGGATTGTGTGGAAACTAGTACATATTTCTCACAGTTGATAAGGAAACAGAGGTCCTGCAGCAGCAGGTCCTATGCCATAATGGGTATTTCATTCAAATAGAAGATGGACCTGATCCCTCTGGCATGCAAGAATTCAGTAATTGGCTTTAAGAGCTTAGTGAAGCACCAAGGAGCGAAGCTGAGGCCAAACAGGAGAACTGCATACATTTATTGTGTCTGTGATGAACATGACTGTGAGGTAAGCATCCTTGAGATTTAGCCTGGCCAGCAAGTCTCGTTCCCGGAGCAGACCACGCAGGAGATGGATGCCTTCCATTTTGAAGTGCCTGTAAGTCACATACACACTGAGAGCACAGAGGTCGATGACTGGTTGGAATTTGCCAGAAATTTCTCACAAAATAATAGCTCTCTAACCCCTTTGGCATGAAGGGAAGAGAGTTCCCGCATGAATAAGCTGGGACGCCTGGTCAGAGGAGTGCAAAGGGAGAGGAGGTACGTGCTGTAGGAGGGTGGATGCGAATTATAATCTGAAACCCGTAAAGAGCTCCCACTGAACCCTGAAATAGGCTAATCTGCCTGCAACAGGGAGACATGGCAGACATGGGGAAGGTCTTACCTGGAGCTGGTCTATCCCTAAGGGAGGAACCACGACCTCTGGATGCACCCCTCATTGACTACTGTGCCTTATTCAAAGACGTGTATATATTTACGTGCTTGTTCAGGTCTTTGAAGAATTTCTCACCAATAAGAAAATGTTTAGTTTCAGGGGGATACATCAGACAACTAAGCATTAATTTTTAGGAGGGCTGCTTTCTGTCTTCCCGCCGCTAGAGCTTCGTTGGTGTTTCCCAGGAGGCAAAGGGCTCGCTGACTCTACTCCCGAGAACTCCATAGGAGAACTCTCAAGGCTTGATGTGCCATGAGGAAAACGTGGGCCAGAGGACCTGATATGTCTAGCAGTTTATCTTGTGCCATCTTAAGACCTTGTTCCAGGCCTTTGCAGAGATCTTTACCTGCTTTTGCCATAAAGGTGGCGAAGGTCAGGTCGAACTCTGGTGTGCTGGCAGAGTAGGTCTTGAGCATTCTGCCCTTAATTTCTGGCGGACATCCTTATCCAAAGGACACCTCATCAAGTACCGACAAAAACTCAGTGATATGTTTACGTGGGGTCCACTCTGAGGAAGATGGGTTGTGTGGGTCAAAAAACTGCAGACCCAAATCTCTTGTGGTTGGTCCTAGGTTTGCTGAAAGGAACTAGGCAGAGAATTATCTGCGAATGCCTCTCTTAAGGGGGGGCCTTGCCCGTGGAGCCTGAATGGGACTGGGAAACATGCCATGGTCACTTCATAGGGGTAGTTTCACAGGAGTAGTGAGACTCCTCTGAGATGGATTCCTTTCTAACTAGGGAAGCATAGCAACGGCAATGGCTAGTATTGGTCTGCTTGTTGTAGGGTGGCTATAGCTGCCAGGATGGGCTACCGTCAAAGATGCTTTGAGCCAAGCTTGCAAGGCAGGGGTAACAGATATGCCTCCATAACAGATTATATAGATTCAAATATATGTAGTATCTGAAAGACACAATGGGAATGAGCAATGAATATCAGGGGGTCACCCACACGGCAATGTCATGGCCCCTTATTAAGGGCCTACCGACAGTGGAGAGGGGGGTCACACCAAGCACCACTTATCACTGTTCAATAATGAGTAACAGGGGTCACCCCAACAACAGCAGCATCATCGGCACCACAACTGTTGTTTGTACTGTGTCCAGTGGGCCAAATAAAATTCACTAAATAAACTAAAGAGTATTCCAGAGCATCAAACAAATGTAATAAAACACTATATTGAGGCAAGAATACATTCTAGTGTAGGAAGTTGCTCATCTGGAAGCCAGCAGCAAAGAAGAAATAGGGGCTTCAGAGCACATTACAGACGTTACTGTTTTCTGATTGGTTGATTTTACATTCAATTGTTAACTGTTTCTTTGCTGCTGAGGTTTATCAGTAAAGGATGTAATGCACATAGAATACTACTGTCCTGCCTCTTTCCCTTAGTGACAAGGGATGTTTTGACATTTCTCAGGTAATTTTATTTTCTCACATACTGTACCAACACAAATTAAATGTTGTTTTTATCGCCATAAGAAGGGCTTTCATTAGAAACCATTATGTTCATCATATCTAAAAATTTACTACAAAATAAAAAATAAAGTATGGTCAAAAAAAAAACTTTGAACTAAAAAATAATTTACAAAAATACAATCATTAAATGTTGTCCCAAGTTCAGAAATATGCTTGTTCCCTGTTTGTCTGCAGTTTTTTGCGAGTTATGGGGCAAAAATATATATTTTTTTCCTACAGTGACCTTTTGACCTCAACTCAAACCCTAACTTTAACCCTAACCCTACATTTAAACCTAACTTGAACCTTTTTGCTAACCATTAATTTATTCTAATTTTAATTTAATTCCAACCATATCCCTTATGCTAACCTTATTTTAACTGTAACCCTAAGCATTATCCTAACCATAGATCTTAGCTAACCAAGTCTTTTTTTATTGGAATGTTGCTGACTGCCTCTAGGGGCAGTCTAGCAACAGCATCAGAGTGACCTAATTGAATTTTTTTTTCACTTCCGACACTGTACCCACGAAAGGGCAGCAGCCATATTGGAGGAGCATATAGTAACGTCCTTTGTCATGAAGGGGTTCAATTTATAATGGAAATTTATAATATAAACATAAATGTTTTATTCTCTGTTAACAAAATGGGTTCATTTTAATTAGCTATAAATTTACATTTCTACCAAGCAGGAATTGATTACAGATCTATCATAGTATTTCTGAACTTATAATGGTAATACAGATATTTAAAGATTGTGTTTAAACATATCCTTCAGTTTTACAGAGAAGAAATACTATAAGTACTGCATATAAAGTCGATTCAATCACATTGTTCAAAACGCTGCTTGTTTATTGAGCTTCATGAAATAACCAGCAATATGAATAGCCTTAGCATTTTGATTTGATAATATGTCTACCACTTCTTTGACTGCAAATATGTTTAGCCATACACCCAGGTTACTCTCAGCTTTGAGGCAGAGCCACTCTGGTGGCAGCCGCATGCTGAAAGTGTCAATGAGCACACAGCCAGTCAAAGACCCTGAGGTCCTGTCAGACATGTGGATCTGCTAGCGTGCTTTCACTTAAATCAAGGTCCACTCTGTTGATTCCATCTCAAAACGAAGGTCTGTTTTTCAGTACTAATAGAAAAGAAAAGAAAACAGTGGCCAAGCAGATTGGCCTTCCTACTTCAGCTGATGGTCAGAGAATAAGTGAGTTTAGCATTTATTGAAATACAACATACAGAAAATAAGCTAGGTGCAACAGCCCATTTAATATCTGCTTGTGACTCCTTGTCCAGTTGAATAAGGATGGGGCTCTGTCACAGAGAGGCAAGAGTGGCATGTTTGCCAAAATATGTCAGTTTCAATATTCAATATTATCAACATTTAGTCTTCTCAGGTAATTTAAATAATAAACTAAATTGTCACCAATACTGCAAAACCACTCATCACTATGGAAATCATTACATGATAATAATGACAATAATAGTAATAATATGGAACAGAATGTTAAAAGCCTTCACCAGTTTGTCAGGCCGCTCCATTAAGGACCTTATCCATTTATGTACAAGACCTGAACCTCTCCCAATGGAGTAACCGTAATGTACAGGTAGTGGCAGATCTTTTTGAGGGCTCTCAACTAACGCCTTTTGCAGAGCTACAACTAAAATACGAACTAGCCCCAGCTGAACTATTTACTTATCTTAGATTAAAACACTTCCTGGAGGAATGAAGCTGGAACCTCCTGACCCCTGGGAGGATTTTGTAACATCATCCCCATCGGCAAACTTGGTCTCAGCCTTAATAACCTTCTTGGGAAACCTGACCCAGCCAAATAAAACTAACTCAATGATCAAATGGGAGGAGGACTTAGGGATAGAATTTTCCTATCAGGCCTGGTTCTCTGCTTGGCAGAGCTCACGTAAAGCGGTACACTGTATGAACTTGCAGGAATATTACTATAAGTTGGCACAACGGTGGTATTTAGTGCCAACTCAGTTGTTCCGATTTCACCAGTCCCCAAATGATCTGTGTTGAAGATGCCTTAGGGAGAGAGGCTCCCATAGGCACATTTGGTGGGATTAACCCCTGCTCGAACATATGAAAAAGAAAATTAGTGATTAGAGTTGAGTGGACACCTAGATATTCGGGTTCGGCGGGTTCGGTCGAACTCCAAAAAAAAGTCCGGGTTCGGGGTCGAACTTGACCCCAAACCTGAACATATTAATGTTGGGGGGGACCTAATGCCCCCACCCATTGCCATTTTAAACAGAGTGGGAAAATTCCAAAGAACTTTCTCACGCTGTGTAAAATGACACAGAGCACTCTGATTGGTTGGATTTCAAACCAACCAATCAGAGTACTCTGAGCTTAATTGCAGGGCTCAGTCTGCAAGGGGCCCTCCATGGGCGAAGATGGATAATTTTTTTTCACCAATGGAGTGTTTTTTTTTTTGGCGCTCTTTTTTTTTTTTTTAACAGTTGCGGCGCGTATTATGTATTTTTATTTGACCTTTTTTGGGGATAAAGAAGAAAGAAAAAAGAAGACATCAAATGGTAAGTATGAAATAATTTTTTTTACAGGATTTATTGCCCAACCCCCTCACTGTTATTAGGGTGAGGGGGGGTAGGTAGGCATTTTTTTTTATTTGGGGGGGAAGTGACTATGGGCTGGGCACCCCTAGTCACTTTATTTGTGATCCCCACCCGCTGTTAATTGGTGGGGACCGGGGGGGACACTAGGTCCCCCCCTCATTATTGTTATAGGGTACCCACCCGCCGCTCTTCCCACATGGAATGAGATCCTCGCCCATATCCAACTACAGGCCTTATGAGAAAAATTATTTCATCAAAAAGATGACCACTCTCGACAAAAGTATGATAAAATTACAAGAAATGGAATCTTAGGACCTGAGCCTACACCAAGCACTATCTCTTGATTTTACTTCTTTCCCCTGTGCATTCTTTATATATGAGTGAACCGATCCTGCAATGGTCTGGGCTGGGTTATATTAATTGACCTGAAATGATTGATGGGCTGGGGTGACACTGGAGAGACACATTTAATTATGAATTGGAGCATGTCTATGTGAAAAAAGTTGCTATAAATTGTTTACGGGGGATGCCCCTTGCTATTGAACTTTCTACTGTATGATTGTATATTGCTGTATGTTTTATATCTTTGTCTTAAATTAAATAAAATTATAAAGATTTATATGTGTAAAAAAAAGCATTCACCAGCATTTTTGAGCCATATACATTTATTCTATTAATGCTGTGTAGAGTGTATACAATGGTACCCAAGCTATAAGTGCATATTGCTCAGGTCTGGAAAATAATATAAATAATTTGAATGATGCATAATGAAAATGTAACACAGGAATGTACAGCAGTAATCATATAACTATGTGAAGGGTGGATAACATTAAGTGAACTGGGCCATATGGAGTTTAATCACAATTATAACATGTGGGCACAATTAAAGATAGACTCACCTTTCTCCATTTTGTCTGTGTGTAAAGTAATGAGTCATCACAGCTGGAAACAGGGAGGAGGGTGTAACAGGAAGACACAGAAAACATTGTCTCTTTGTAAGGCCATTGCTGAAAACAGCAGCTATATCCAGTCAAGTTATTAGCACAATAGATTCCAAAATGTAAAATAAACTTCTTTATTTTAAAATAATGTTTAGAACAAATCCAGTTAACAAAGTTAGGGGAAAATCCTCAATTTTAGCCCTCAGAAAATAGTGTCTGATGCAGGATTACAAAACAGTAATTAAAAACAATATAAAATAAACAATAATCATAAGTACTGATCAGAGCCCAGCAGACCCACATTGAAAAATCTTTTGAGTACCAGAGAGGGAAGCAATGGTTTCCAAACTGATGTATTGCTTGCTGCTCTGGCAATAAAAGGGCAAAGATAATTTTTTTCACATCGTCAAACATTAGTTCTGCAGAATTCTACAAAATAAGGCACTAATGTGTTTTATTTGAGGCACCTTATCCACAAAAAGAAAAAAATATAAATATGATTTTTTTTCTAACATATATTTGTATTCTCTGCTACAGAGATAAATATTACACACTTGCTAATAATTCTAGGGCAGAATAAGTAGCATTATATAATTAAATTGCTTGAAATAAATCACACAGTCAATATTAATTATTGCCGGATAACCGCTTTAGCTCTTGAAGGAATGCTTGGATCTACATTAATATACAGTTAGTAATGTTATTTAGCATAGTATCAAAAGTTACACTTGGGAATATGGCACCACATTGTTTATTTAAAGTGTATTTAAATTGTCATCTTCTCTTATATACTAATTCTCTAGATTACCAGAAAAATATTGTCTGTTTTCTGAAGTACCAACGAATAAAAAGTCTACAGTGAAAAAACAAACAAAAAAGAACCCTTATATTATTCTGGCTGAGGTTAATTGATAGATGAAGGGGCCACATTTTGAAATCCTTTTTTTTATAACTAATATTGTATTTACGGATACAGGAGGGAATTAACAACTTCCTGTTCCTAGTAGAGACAGCTACCAATCATTTGCATATGGGACACATCTGTTTACAATTGCTGAATAGAAGAGGAGCAGTTCACATCCTTCTAAATTACATTATGGAATCAACACTCATATTGGCAATAAGCTGGATGTACATCAATGTAAATGAGAAATTCAAATATAATGTAATATATATTAAAGCCCTGTAGTGTAAAGGTTAGGCAGTTGTGCCTGTAAATACAGTACCTTTCTGTCTCATTCAAGTCATTTGGTGCAGAATTGCCATATTTGGAAATATGGCAAGTCCCTCACAGAAATCTTCTATTTAATGCATACATTTATGTGAAATCACTGAAATATAAAAATGTGAGTACGACCAAAACAAATTACAACAATGATACAAAGACACCAAAATAGTTTTTACTCATGTTTTGGTTCAAAACATTTAAGTGATCTTATTAGCATGTTTGTATCTTTTTAAATGCACATTTTTAATAAAATGTTTTGTTTCTCTTTTTCCAAATTTAAAACCAAAAATATATTTTCTCCACAAAAGCTGTGTTTTGAAATAATTTGGTCACAAAAAACACACAATTTCATCCTAAACAAGTTGATAAAATTGTGAATTGAAGTGGAAAAAATTCTCTCAACTTTATTTTTTCCCCAAAATTATTTTATGAAATATTGAGCTCCAGTAAAACAGAAAAACAAAAAATAGGTAGCAGTGCAAATAGGATGTGTTATACACATATATTTATATTTATATATATGACCAAGTCTTTTTGATATCTTAAATGTTCTCCAGTTGTTAAGGAAACAGGCTGTCATGGGGTTTCATGAGGGAAAACAAATCCCACAGCATTCCATGCAAATTTCCAAGCAATCTGAAGATTCACAACAGGCGTCCATAATCCCACAATCCATATCACAAGGACAGTTACAGTCATCTCCCAATTCCTCTCCACAGCAACAGCAGCAAGCTTCGGAAGTGCAGATGCCACAAGATGCTTGTCCCAGTACAATGTTACAGAGGGTGACAAACTCACAGAATAAGCAGGCTAGGATGCAGTGAACACAGCAATCTTCAATAAAGTGTTCAGTGTGGGATATTTCAGTGGAGGCAGAAAACATATAAAAGAAAGAAAAAAAATCAAGTTAAATAAAAATATAACATTTTGAACAGTGCACTTTTTTAAACTTGTAAATGTTATAGGGGCAGTTTCACCTAGCTTATTTTCTATATATAAATATAAATATATATATATTGTAAAAACGTGGAATGCACTTATTTTTACTTTAAAACTATTTACAGTTCTCTAGTAGTTTTACACTAAGAATCATTTCACAGGGGTCTCCATGATAGCATCCAATCAGGAAGGAGCATGACTATTGCATAACAACAGCAATAATTCAATTATACATTATTTATAGTTTTTAGGAGGCATTAAAAGTTGAGGAACTATCAGATAATGTAGGTGAAATTGCCCCTTTATATTAACCTACAAACATAGAACAGGTTTAAAAGGTTAATATTCAATATATTATACATTTCAGAAATGTGGGTATCATACCTGACAATATCCTGAGACAGTATACCTGGAAGGCACAGCCAGACCCGGAAGTGGGAGTGGATTTGTGATAATGAGGTACAAGTATTTGGTGTCTGGAGCTTACTTGGAGTTTAGACAATGTATATCTATGGCTAAATTACTGCAGAGAAAATTCTTCAATACCCCTGTCTTTGCATTTCCTTTTTTAAAGCTGTGAACTGTGCTTTGCTATTAGAACATTTTGATTTAGCTACATAAATGCCTGTGGAAGGGACCTAGCAACTTGGTCTTGAAAGCTTGCAATCAAACTCTGTTACCCACTAAATTGTATAGTTTTGATTCCACTTGTTTCCTATCTTATAGACACGCATAGCTGGAACACAATACTGCTAGTAGACAATGAAAAGAACTGTGCAAAATTTACCTTTGTAAGACCCCAACAACTAAGGCTGTCTCAGTAAATCTGTGACCGTTGGAAATTATAGGGTTTGTATATTATTTCACATTAATAAAATATGTCAATACAATAACAGGAATATAACATGTTTTAGCAGTACTCCAACATATACATGTAAGTAGGTAACCTAAAACACAATGCTGGCCAAATGATTAATTGGGCTTTTAAAAAGCACTAGGACTAAATAAGAATATAAAACTACAACATAATTATAAGGCAACATTTTGGCTATGAGTGAATATTAGGATAGTTTTATATTTTTGGAGATCAGATACTATGGGAAATGTAAAAGGAAGCACAAATGTTCAATTTCTGAAGTATTCCAGCAGGATATTTTTTCCTTTCTTGACTTCATTGAAAGGAAATTGAGACAACGGGAAAAAATTTCCTGTATAGCTAGGTCACCAAAAAGTAATGTTAAGTTGGAGATTTCACTGACATGCATGCCATCTATCTATAAACACAATTCTGCTGAAACATTTTCATAACATATGTGCACTGCATATGGTCTCTATAATATTTGTTTTTCTCTCTACATTTGCCAGTGACCATCACAGCCAAATCCAGCCATTCCAGCACATCTGCCAGTGCTAAAATGGCTGACAATGATTTTCAATACTTTTTAAATACCATGGATATTGTTTTTTTATCCATGCAAAATAAAGCATGTTGTCTGCCATAGACTATCCAAGATAGTGATGTGCACAGCAGCATAGACTGTATACTAGGGAGGCGGGAAGAGTAATTAACATCTGAATACCAAACAAGGCAATGATATTAAGTAACACTACATGGGAAATATATTTAACAGTTCTATCTTGGCAGGCTTAGTATATAACTAGTTACATAGTAAACATTGCATATTTGGATTAATAAACAGGTTACTAACTTGGAGAGTAAAAGTGCACATGATTAAATTAAGATAACGTAACTCTCTTGAGTCTATTAACTAAAATTTGTGAACAGCTCTAGGTTGATTTTAAAAACAAGCTCAACAATAGCTTTGATCATTCTGGCTCCCATTGCTGTCAAAGGGGAAGATTCAGATCTCGGGTGCCGAATTTGACTTAGTCTCAAAAATACACACATTTGAGGGAATGGGCTCTTTCTACTGGTTCTAGGCAAGTCATGTTCCAGTGCACTGCACGTGCCCCTACAAATGTAGTTGGCATTCTGAGGTCAGGTTCTCCCAAAGCACTCTCCCTACATTGCTTTAATCATAGTTTATATCTACCTGCGTTTAGACAGCAATCTGATCACACTGGTGATGCTATGAAAAAAGGGTCTTACAGAACAGTGAGCTTTAAATTCTTGCTATGACCACCTTTGTATAAAACAAGACTTGGCTACCAGATTGCATATTTATTATAAACATGGTCAAAAATATACACAAATCACTATGCAAAATCAAAATGATCTCCTTATTGTAGCTGTACTAAAAATGTGCTGACAAAATCCATTAAGGTATGTTTGGCTCCTAAAGTCATGACATATGTATCATTCCTGAACTATACTACGTATAAACTCTACATTTGTGAGCCATATAATAATGTGGTTAATCCCCACAATATGATCTGCCCATCCAAAGAGGTGGAACAATAGGAAAGTTTGAATGTAGCTATGAGTAAACCTCCTTTAGCATCTCTTGCAACCTCTTCTTCTGCTCATTTGTTGGCTTTGCTAGGAAAGTAAAATCTTGTACCAACCCTGGGTTTTCCCTCTGATACCCCCAACCCTCAAGCAAAGGTGGGATAAATATCAGCCACTAAATTATCTCTCAGTGGGCAAAATAATTACTGTTTTATCGTTGAGGGACGAATAGGAAAATTGACATAAGGAGATGATTGAACATCTAAAAATATTAGATTCAAACTGGCAACTAAAAAAGAATGTCATGGATAGACATGACACATTCTATAGAATTGGTTTGCAGTACAAAATATACCGTAAAGGTAAATTAAGTATAAAAAGTAGCACAGAGAAAGGGCACTAGCTAACTACATCACAACATAACTAGATTATGACTGGGCAAGATTGCTAATTTGCTAAAAAATACTTTCAGATTTTTGTTCATTGTCGTTTTCATCAAAAGTAAGAAAAGTAGGGTTGGACTAGGAGACTATAAACAGGTTATGTGACTTAATATGAATTTGTATTTCAATTTAACATTTTGAACTGAGATTCATACACTTTTAGTTATACTTGGCTATATCTTGCCCATGCTGCTGCCTTTGCTCAGTGGAATTTGATGGGCATTGCTGCCAACTGTACATTGCATTGAAGTGACTAATGCTAAGAGCCCAAATCTGATAAGACTGGATCCCACGTTCACAGAAAAAGTACTGTTAAAAGACTGTTGGTAACTATGATTTTGCATAGCTATTTTCTTATATTTTCTATATTGCCATCTTGAATGGCATGAAGCAGATCACAGTAGAAATATATATGGAGCTTTATTGTTTCACTACTCACATTAGGTATATATTTGCACAACACTGACCTGCAGAACTCTTCCATGTGATAAGCTGCATATGCTGTTTTGTTTACACTCTACAGGAAACTGTCTTGACTTTATACTAAATATTCTTTACTGTAGTCTGCTGTAACAAAAACTGTTCAATTAAACTGTATAATAAACTCCTTAATATTTTTTGTTATGTAAAATTTAATGTGTGAGTGGAGACACCCAGATACTGAATAGGTCTAAATATGATATGTTACCTACTGACCAATGGTGTATCTTAGTTTTGTGCTGCCCTAGGCGGACAAATTTTAGGCACCCCCCTACGACATGACCCATAACCCACGTTGCACACCAAGGACATGCCCCATCACCCCGTTTGCATGCCTCTATCACCCCATTACATACACATTGCCAATATTATTTGCCCATAATATTGCCCAGCTAATTTGCCCAATAATATGCCAGTATCATCTGCCATTAATATGCCCAGCCAATTTGCCCAATAATATGCAAGTATTATTTGCCATTAATAAGTCACAGCCAATTTACCCATTAATATGCCAGTATTTGCCATTTAATCAGCCTCTGCCAATTTGCCCAATATTATGCCAGTATAATTTGCCATTAATATTCCACAGCCAATTTGCCCAATAATATGCCAGTGTTATTCTGCCATTTACTGGTAATATGCCCCAGCCAATTTGCCCAATATTAAGCCAGTATTATTTGCCATTTAATATGCCCCTGCCCAATTGCCCAATAATATGTTAGTGTTATTTGTCATTAATGAGCCCCAGCCAATTTGCCCAATAATATGCCAGTGTTATTTACCTTTTAATATGCCCCTGCTAATTTGCCCAGTAATATGCCAGTGTTATTTGCCATGTTATATCCCGCAGCCAATTTGCCCAATAATATGCCAGTGTTATTTGCCATTTAATATGCCCCTTACAATTTGCCCAACAATATGCCAGTGTTATTTTCCATTTAATATGCCCCTGCTAATTTGCCCAATAATATGCCAGTGTTATTTGCCATTTTATATCCCGCAGCCAATTTGCCCAATAATATGGCAGTGGTATTTGTCATTTAATATGCCCCTGCCAATTTGCCCAATAATATGCCAGTGTGATTTGCCATTTAATGTGCCCAGCTAATTTGCCCAATAATATGCCAGTGTGATTTGCCATTTAATGTGCCTAGCTAATTTGCCCAGTAATATGCCAGTTTGATTTGCCATTTAATGTGCCTAGCTAATTTGCCCAGTAATATGCCAGTGTGATTTGCCATTTAATGTGCCCAGCTAATTTGCCCAGTAATATGTCAGTGTTATTTGCCATTTAATGTGCCCCTGCTAATAGCCAAATCCCCCCATTTCCCCATCACTTACCTTTCCCTGGTGGCTAGTGGCAGGCAGCATGGAGTCCTCCATGCTGCCTCTTCGGCTCCCCGGCGGTTGTGCCGACAAGAAGTGCCGACAGTCACATGACGGGCGCGTTGACATCATATGCGCGCCCGTCACGTGACTGTCGGCACTTTCTTGTCAGACTGCACGGGGAGCCGAACAGGCAGCACGGAGGTTTCTCTGTGCTGCCTGTTCGGCTCCCCGTGCAGCCTGGCACTATAAACAGGTTATGTGACTTAATATGAATTTGTATTTCAATTTAACATTTTGAACTGAGATTCATACACTTTTAGTTATACTTGGCTATATCTTGCCCATTCTGCTGCCTTTGCTCAGTGGAATTTGATGGGCATTGCTGCCAACTGTACATTGCATTGAAGTGACTAATGCTAAGAGCCCAAATCTGATAAGACTGGATCCCACGTTCACAGAAAAAGTACTGTTAAAAGACTGTTGGTAACTATGATTTTGCATAGCTATTTTCTTATATTTTCTATATTGCCATCTTGAATGGCATGAAGCAGATCACAGTAGAAATATATATGGAGCTTTATTGTTTCACTACTCACATTAGGTATATATTTGCACAACACTGACCTGCAGAACTCTTCCATGTGATAAGCTGCATATGCTGTTTTGTTTACACTCTACAGGAAACTGTCTTGACTTTATACTAAATATTCTTTACTGTAGTCTGCTGTAACAAAAACTGTTCAATTAAACTGTATAATAAACTCCTTAATATTTTTTGTTATGTACAATTTAATGTGTGAGTGGAGACACCCAGATACTGAATAGGTCTAAATATGATATGTTACCTACTGACCAATGGTGTATCTTGGTTTTGTGCTGCCCTAGGCGGACACATTTTGGGCACCCCCCTACGACATGACCCATAACCCACGTTGCACACCAAGGACATGCCCCATCACCCCGTTTGCATGCCTCTATCACCCCATTACATACACATTGCCAATATTATTTGCCCATAATATTGCCCAGCTAATTTGCCCAATAATATGCCAGTATCATCTGCCATTAATATGCCCAGCCAATTTGCCCAATAATATGCAAGTATTATTTGCCATTAATAAGTCACAGCCAATTTACCCAATAATATGCCAGTATTTGCCATTTAATCAGCCTCTGCCAATTTGCCCAATATTATGCCAGTATAATTTGCCATTAATATTCCACAGCCAATTTGCCCAATAATATGCCAGTGTTATTCTGCCATTTACTGGTAATATGCCCCAGCCAATTTGCCCAATATTAAGCCAGTATTATTTGCCATTTAATATGCCCCTGCCCATTTGCCCAATAATATGTTAGTGTTATTTGTCATTAATGAGCCCCAGCCAATTTGCCCAATAATATGCCAGTGTTATTTACCTTTTAATATGCCCCTGCTAATTTGCCCAGTAATATGCCAGTGTTATTTGCCATGTTATATCCCGCAGCCAATTTGCCCAATAATATGCCAGTGTTATTTGCCATTTAATATGCCCCTTACAATTTGCCCAACAATATGCCAGTGTTATTTGCCATTTAATATGCCCCTGCTAATTTGCCCAATAATATGCCAGTGTTATTTGCCATTTTATATCCCGCAGCCAATTTACCCAATAATATGCCAGTGTTATTTGTCATTTAATATGCCCCTGCCAATTTGCCCAATAATATGCCAGTGTGATTTGCCATTTAATGTGCCCAGCTAATTTGCCCAATAATATGCCAGTGTGATTTGCCATTTAATGTGCCTAGCTAATTTGCCCAGTAATATGCCAGTTTGATTTGCCATTTAATGTGCCTAGCTAATTTGCCCAGTAATATGCCAGTGTGATTTGCCATTTAATGTGCCCAGCTAATTTGCCCAGTAATATGTCAGTGTTATTTGCCATTTAATGTGCCCCTGCTAATAGCCAAATCCCCCCATTTCCCCATCACTTACCTTTCCCTGGTGGCTAGTGGCAGGCAGCATGGAGTCCTCCATGCTGCCTCTTCGGCTTCCCGGCGGTTGTGCCGACAAGAAGTGCCGACATCATATGCGCGCCCGTCACGTGACTGTCGGCACTTCCTTGTCAGACTGCACGGGGAGCCGAACAGGCAGCACGGAGGTTTCTCTGTGCTGCTTGTTCGGCTCCCGTGCAGCCTGGCAGGCAGAGCGATGGTGAGGGGGGATCTTTTCCGATCCCCTCTCACCTCCTTCTCTGCCTGCAAGCGCGGTGGTTTTTTTTTTTTTAAAGGGCCGGATTTTTTTTTATTTTTATTTTTTCAGTGCTGGGGGGCGCTGCCGCCCCCCAAAATTTGTCGCCCTAGGCATTCGCCTAGGATGCCTCGCGGTAAATACAGCACTGCTACTGACATGAATATCTTTGATGCCTATTGTCAAGCTCTGCACAATATGGTGTTGCTTTGTAAATAAACTATGTAATGTGCTTTATGGCACTGCTGACTTTTACAAATTATACACATGCAGTCACCACTATGGGCTTATCAATATTAAATTAAGTGTTACACCAAAGTACAACAGGAAAAGTTACCATAACATACTGTTTGACAAAGGGTATACCTAAAATACAGAAATAATATCTAGAACTGTTCTTAAAACGCAGGGGAAAATACATTGTTTCAACTAAGGAGACACATAAGGTAACTGTGAATCATATTGACTAACTAATATTTGCTAAATTATAAACATGTATACAAAAAACCCCAATAAAATAAGTGGGTGTTAATTTGCTTAGCTCACACAGTTTCAATGTTAGATTTTATTAATAAAAAAAACCATGCAGTACTATTTAAATTAGTTTTGTGAAGGGAGTAGAAATTAATATTACATTTTTGGATTATATTTTTAATGTGAGTCTCAGTCGGTGTAACAGTAAATAAACTCACTTACTGTACAATGACCTTGGTCATTCTTTTTTAGCTAGCTATATTCACAGAGTTCAGAGCACTCAAAACAGATCTCCAGGCACTCAGCTGTCTCACAGCAAGAATCAAAAAGGGCAAAGTCACAATCAAAGTGGTAGTTGAGGTCCTCAGCGGGAGTTTCCTCAAGGCCCACACAGACACGGGAGCAGTAGCCGCAGCAGGTGTTACAGGCCTCATGCAGGCAGGAGGAGCAAACCTGATGTGGGCCAAGGATGAACTCAGTGCACTGACAGAAGAGACAGGCCAAAATCAAAGAAGCACAGCAGTCTAATACAAACAAGAAAGAAGGTGAACTAAAATGATGATACAGAGATAAAAAGAAAAAAGGCAAAATAAGAATAAAAGCATAACATAGGATGCACTTTTTCATGTATGGTTTACAAAAAAAAAGTATATTTTTATTTTTATTGTAATGCTCCTAAAAATAAAGTTGCCATATATAAAATACACCAGTATGCCCATGCATATTTACAATGATTTGGAAATGCATGACAACTATATATAAACATTATTACCATATTTTTATATACATATTTACATGTACTAAAAAGAAAATAATGCACATCAATAAAATCATGACCTACATTATACACATTTTCCTGACATATCTTGAGCCCAGACTTCCATCTCCATTTTTGAAGTGTACGAATATAAAGTTATATCCTTCAGCTTTAACACTTTCCATATAGGAAGCATGGACAGACCTCTTTGCTAGTTGAGAGACAAAGACCACTAGATCTCCAGGGATAATTCCAAGCCATTAAAGATAAAAGTGAGGGAAAATATACTATTGTATTCAAAGAGAGAAAGGACAGGGGGAAACATGCAAGGACTCAGAAAAGGCACATAAACAAAGAAAATAGAAAGTATGTGAGATTGGTAAAATGAAGAAAATTGATTTGCACAAACTATGTTAGTTCATTCCTTAATATATAGATATGGTACTTTTATTTACTGGTAGAGAGATAAGGTAAGTGATACATATTTTCAATATATCCTCCGGATAACAGTTATGATTAAAATTGGCAATTGAAAGGCTTGGAAATACACAAAATAGTTGTGCAAACTAATTGTGTTAAATGTAGCTTTGACATGTTATATCTATTTGATAAAATTGTCTTTATAAATGCAGACCTGTAAAAAATATCCAGAAATAGAATGGATGCAATATTAAGGCATCTGTTATTATTCTAAGGGAAACTCATGTTTTTATATAAGATGGCATGGATGCCCCATAAGGAAGTCACTTTTTGGTGCTATCATATCCAGGTCTACCAGTAAAATGCTCTGTTCCAGTAGCTCCACAGAAATAAACGGTTGAAAGACTATGCAACTGTAAATGCTTGTAAAATGTAATTTTCACTTTTGAAGTTACTGTGGCTTCAGAGTACATTTGTGTGTAACAAGATTGAAAAGGCTGCACGTTTTTGGACATCATAAATTTTCATAAAAGCATATGGTAATTTCAGAGTGGTACTTCTTCATGGATAATAGAATCCTCATTCTCTGCTCCTGCAGTTAAGCTCTTTCTCTGCCAAACACATCAACCATACTCTGAAATGTCTACCTTACCTTTTAACCCTAAATTTTGTTTAGAAGTTTTAGAGCTCTTGCTTTCTCCAGTCACATGAAACTAATTCACTGAATAGTATGCTAGACATTGTTTAAGATGTAAATAGCAAAATCAAACACACTATGCCTGCTACTTGTGATTGATTCAGTTATGAAATCCAGCCCTTCAGTGGCACAGTAATTGGATTAGCCACCTAGCTGGTATTTTAAAGACAGTCTAGAACATACCGGTCTCAGGTAAAATGTTAAGTTTATGGAGGCACAAGCGTGACTGGTATTATTATTGAAACAAAAAGATGTCAGGTGTAACAGTTGTATACCATCAATGGCAAAAAAAAATAATGAACTCCTTAATGGGAATTTAATATATCATTTATGAAGTGTTTTAACAGAAAAATACACTAAAAGGCAAACTTTGTTTTCCCTAGTTTGCCATTAAATGGCTTATAATTCCATATTTTATAAATGACAACCAAGATCTGAATTCAAACACTCAAAATGCCCACTCTCAACAGTTGGACCAACAACTCTGGACCAACAACTGGTCAAATAGAGGCAGTTCAGGAATCATTTTTACTTGTATGGAGAAGCTCCGTACAGTGTGTGTTTTTTTTCTACTACATTCCACAACACACTTCCTTTATAAATGGACGTTTTATCATTCAACCTACTTTTCCATTCCATAATGCACGTTGCTGACAAACATATGGCTGTGCTTTGCTGTGGATGACCTACTCACCACATATACGCACTGTTTAGTCTTATTCTTTAGACTATGCATTGTTTTTATGGCATGCTCCACCCTCTACAAGTTTTGATTATACAGCTGTAAGTTTAAAATTGTGCACTGTAGTTCGTCCCGACCTGGATGTGCCTCCTGAGCTTGCTTGACTGTGAAGTCATATGCTCATACACAGCGAGTCATTATAAATTTCCAGAGATATGCAACCGGACTTCAGTTCCCATGTGTATGCTTCTGATATACATACATTTGATTTACACAAAGAAGAGAGTTTTCTTGGAAAATGTTAAAGGTGATTATTGCAGTTTTGGTTCTATCACCAAATCTCTAAATATTTAACTGCACTGCCATTTTTCTCTAATAACATATCTCACAAGTTTCCCTATTTATTCTGCTCAGGGATAAAATTTAAAATTCTGTCTTTAACCTAAAAGCCCTCCACTCCTCCGCCCCTCCGTACATTGACTCTCTTGTTAAACGATACCTCCCTGCACGAACTTTGCGCTTCTCACTGGGACTAAAACTCTCCTCCAACCTCATCACCACCTCTCACTCCTGATTGCAAGACTTTGCCCGAGATGCCCCCTCTTCTCTGGAACTCCCTTCTGCAGAGCATCCAGCTCTCTCCCTCCTTTTCAAATTTTAAAAAGTCCCTCAAAACCCCGCTCTTTAAAGAAGCTTACTACCCAACCCACTACAATACCTGTCACTTTAGCTCAAGCAGTTCCCACCTAGCTGAAAAACAACTACTCATCTTTGGCCTATCCCACCTAGTGCCACCCATCAACACTACTATTATTACAACTTCAATCCCTCTGGCCTCTTCAACCCCTTATGTGTCTTATGGACCCCATTCCCTCTAGATTGTAAGCTTGCGAGCAGGGTTCTCTACCTCATGTACCAGTCTGTTTCTAGTTTGTCTAACTTAGTATGTAAGAACAAAAGAGAAAACAAGCCGGCTCCACCAGAGAATAATTGACATATGTCTCGTAAATATCACCTAATAAGGGGTGCTCCAGCCGGGCTGTAGTGGCAGCGCTGATAATGAGGAAGAAGTTAGCGAACAAAGGCGTATGCACTCCCAATGCGGTGAAAAATAGATGAATATTTATTAGAAGGATCCGATTAAAACTCCATATAAAATCCACAAAAATAGAGACATGGGATACAGCAATATGCCTTACACGTTTCGCGTGAACACACGCTTATTCATAGGATCCTTCTAATAAATATTCATCTATTTTTCACCGCATTGGGAGTGTATACGCCTTTGTTCGCTACTTTCTTCCTAACTTATTATGTAGTTCCCTTCTATGCTCTGTACCTAGCGTTACGTAAATAAATAAATGGTAATGTAATGTAATGTAATATTTTGGAGGGACAGACTCTATTTTGTACCAAATCCCCCATTCTGCTGTCTCCCTCAATTGTCCCTTTTGTTTCTGGGAGCTCAGAATTGTCAGTGTGTCTGAGTGTATCACAGAGATCCAAAGCAATAACACTCACAATAAAATGTTTCTAAACTGCAGGAAATATGTTTTTATTAGAGGTGGGCAAAAGGAACATTTTCATTTAGTTTTTGTCCTTTTGGACAAATTGTTTTATTTGTTTCATCCAAAACGAATTTCTTCCATTGTTTGCATTCGTTTTGGATGAAATTCGTTCATTATTTTCATTCGTACAAATGGAAAATTCACCTATGTTCAATAGTATAAGAATTCTGATCAAAGAGGCGAATTATGACCGAGTGTCAGCTGAAAACTAATGGTAATTTTACCTAAGCTCAATAGTATGGGGATGAAATTCGAAAGGAAGGGGATGAAATTTGTCTCTTTCCTCCAAATTCCCCTACCTTATACTAGTATACATACAAATACAACAACTAAAGTTGATATTGAGTCAAAAGGAGTCGAATTTGAGTCTATTAGTTACATATACAACTAAAGACAAAATTGAGTCGAAAGGAGTTGAAATTGAGTCTATTAGTTACATATACCACTACAGTCTAAATTGAGTTGAAATTAGTTGAAAATGAGTGTATTAGTTACATACACAACTAAAGTCGAAATTAAGGTGGAAATTAGTAGAAATTGAGCCTATTAGTTACATAAACAACTAAAGTCAAATTGAGTCTATTCACTAAAATTTTACTTTGGAGGTCGACCTTCCTTTTGAGACTAAGTCAAAATCGGCACCTAAGTTTTACTTAGAAAAAAAAAAACCTGCTTCTAATTCTCCTCATTGAAAGTAATAGGAGATGAAATGATCAAAGCTATTTTTGAGACTAAGTCAAACTCAGGTGCCATTGAAAATGTTGGGAGGCATGCTATTATCACCTTATGACACTGCAACGTACAGTGCAATATTTTATTACACTGCAAATACTGCATACTTTATATGGTATACATGAAGAGCAGACCCAGGCATCAGATACCTCCCAGTTTTCATCTCCATCACCATTTTTCTCCATTACTCTGTCACCTATACACTGTTAATTCTGCGAATGTGGGGAATAAAAATGATCAAAATGATCTATACATTTTTGTTAGCAGGATTGCAAAGAAGTGCATAAACGAAAAGAAACATTAGCAAATTGCACATTTCTCAATGAAAGTAATTAATTCACATATCAAGCCACAGGAACTAAGAAGGAGACACCACAGGTACATTCACATTTTTCTCTTGATTTATGCACGTTTGCTATTCTGATAGCATAATGCATAGATTTTTTGTGATCATTTTTTTATGCTCTACATTCATAGAATAAACCAAGTGTCAGGAGTTCCTTTAACTGTCTGTAAAAAAAAAAAAGGGTTTTGTCAGTAGATCTGTTAACCTAGTGATAGTGACATATTTTTCACTAGTTGGCCCTAGTGTTGGCACCCCCTGTGACCATGAGTCTCATGCTCCAAATATATTAGATCTCAAAAACAGGAATTTACTGAAAAGGTGAACTGAAACTTATACGGACGAATAAGTGAGAGAAATCCTTTACAATATTATTGTTTTGCTATAGTTCTGAGAAATCCTCTCTCTGTAATAACAAAATATATAATTCATAAAATGATGAGATATTAAAATGCATTAATTTGTGAAATAATATACATGTATAGTAATTATTGACAGAACAGAAGATTACACTCAAGTAGCTTACCTTCTGGCGAACCTTGTTTTTGAGAATACGATGAACTTATTCTGCTTTTTTTGCTGCCGTCGCTGCTTACAGACAGACTGGACTGGATTTTCCTGTGCATTTTTTGAGAAACAGGAGGTGATAACTTTCTATGATCTGCTGCAGCATGTCTGACCCCATTGTTGATTCCATTGCTATTACTCAGACCTACATGACCATTTTGTATCATGCCAGTTTCTTCCTCGCTCTGTTGTAGTGCTGAAGTATTTGGCTGAGGCAAGCGCTGAGGTTGGGCTTAAAAATAAAGAAAAGAGATGAAAAGATTAAACAGAATTGTATAAAACCACAGCCAGAGGAACTAGGCCAAAAGATATTTTGGAGAGAAAGAAGAACAGACATAAAATTCATTGATTTGCACATGCCGGAATTGGAAAACAGCGTTCTCTAGTTCTCTAAAATATTGTTGTTGTTTTTTTTTTTAAATTATAATGCAGAATACAAAAATCGAGTGTATTATAGATATCGGGTTAACAATACAGGCAATTCAAAATGTTTTTAAACTAAATTCATCCAAACAATTGCATTGCCAAGTATAGGTGAATTTTTCCAAATCAGCTACTGGCCTTAAGTTTTTAATTCCCTGCAAGCCCTTCTTTCAATAATACAGCCCATAAACATTCCAAAGCATTAAACAACAGAACTATAAACAGTCAAATATGAAATAGAGCAACTTTTTTTTCCCTTACACAAACAGCACACAAAACTAGTCATAACATAGTTATTCAAAATACAAAAGCTCTAATTGTTGGAATGCAAAAGCTGTGTTTTCTCTGGCATCATGCGGACGTTAATTCTAAAATGCCATGGTTCAATCAACACCGTGAAAATCAACAGATCCTCTAACACTGCAGGTGTTAAAATGAAACCTGGTGTTATGTACCAAGTTCACAGAAAATAAGGAAAAAATTGTCATTGTTTTTAAAGGGAAATATAGTTATACGTTTCAGCTGTGCACTGCTGTGCCGGTGAGCAGCACAGGGAATGCGATAATAGGGCTGGTCGAAACAACATAACATGCCTCATTTTCAACATCATTGAGATAATCAAACATTCATGTATATATTATCATTAGTTGAATGTGCTGTAATATATATATATTTTTTAATAATTATAGAAAAGACAACCATTTTTATTTTCACAGTAAAATATTTTGACAAACAGAAAAACATATTTGGTGAAAACGCATCTGTACCATTTTAAAACGTCATATATTAGATCAGAAAATAACAAAGAAAAGCATGGTTAATTGCAGAAAAGCAGAATTAAAATAGTATAAACGACATGCTTTAAGATTACAGAACACAACATGCTGGTTTCTATTCTTGGAGATATGCACTAACAAGCCAAGCAGTGTGCACAGCTCAAATTGGAAGGCTCTCTGCCTCCTTCACCTAAATCTTCCTTGTATGACATATTGGGAAACATAGGCATGCAAGTGGGAAGCATTGTGACACAGAGAATAGTATGGAACCACGTGTGCACAGAGGAAAAAAGAGTCTGTGCCATACAAGGGGCACAGACGGATCACTGCACCTCTAGGGACCCTCTTTTACACCACACAAACAGAAGGCAGATAAGAGAAATGCGTAAAAAAGGCCTGTGGGCATTGGTGCCATTTTACTGCCCCATATAAAAATATTGGTGGATATTTATGATCAGTAGGGATTTAGACTCCTAAATTATTGTAGGGTTAAAAACATAAATATATTTGTATAGGTGTATATTATACAGAACTGGCTCACCCTTGTCTCTAAAATAGTTTCATTTGGACAAATTCACAAGTTTGATAAACTCATCCCAATTGTACCACAATATCTGATCCCCTTTTTGATTTAAGGCCAATTATCGTCCTTACCTTGACTTCCTTTTCTCCTCTCCCACACCTCAGTTTTATTCCTGTTTTTTCCCCTCCTTTATTTTTCTACACATTATGAAAACTGAACTTCTTGCTACTCTGCAAATGTTATATAATTGTTGGTAGCAGTTTTTTATTTTTATTTTATTTATAAATAAAAAAGAAGATAAAAAACATACTGTATTTGCTCGAATATAAGACGACCCTGATTATAAGACGACCCCCCCAAACTGTGGATATTCCTTTAGGAAAAAACTAAAAGCCTGAATATAAGACTACCCTATAGGAATAAAGTTCAACTTGTATATATTCACATGTAAATTGCTTTTTAAAATTTAATAAAAATTATGATGCAAAATGCATTTCTTGTTTTTATTTCCTTTTATGTTCCAATGCTGCCTCTCTCTTTCCCCTCCCCCCAGCTTTGTCTCTCCCCCCTTCCCCCCAGCATTGTCTCTCTCCCCCCGCTTAGTATTGTCTCTGTCTCTCCCCCAGCGTTATATCTCTCCCCATCATTGTCTCTACCTCCCCCCAAACTTTTGTCTCTCTCCTCCCCCTAAACTGTTTTCTCTCTCTCTCCCCCTCACCTTGTGTGTCTCTCTCCCACTCTCCCTCCCCTTGTCTCTCTCTGCCCCCCTCCCTCCCCTTGAGTCCCTCTCTGCCCCCCCTCCCTCCCCTTGTGTCCCACTATGCCCCCTCCCTCCCCTTGTGTCTCTCTCTCCCCCCCTCTCTCCCCCCCACCTCACCTTGTCTCTCCCTGGTGGCTAGTGGGGGCAGCCGGGGGATGTCTGCACGATACGTGCAGACATCCTCCATGCTGCCCGACACTTCCGTCTATTATGACGGACAGCCGGTCCATCATAATTGATACGCGCAGACATCCTCCGCTGCCGCCCGACACTTCCGCCGGGACTATTATGATGAAGCCAGAAGGACCCGGCTTCATCATAGAAGTCCTGGCGGTCAAGCCGGGCGACAGCGGAGGATGTCTGTCACGGACTGAGTAGGATCAGAAGACTGGATCCGCGATGCGAAGACCTGGTATCTTACTGCAACAGGTTTGGAGGCAGGACAGTGTCTATTCACCTGAATGGTATTATACCCTACGGTTGAGCCTCAGGTAAATGACCACCCAGGACTTGGAACACTGACTGCAACCGCACACTGAAGCAGGGATACGCAGGAATTACTGGATAAACGGATAGTCAGCAAGCCGGGTCAAACACAACAGGAGCAACGGTACAAGACGGTATGGAGGAGGCAAGGTCAAAAACAGGCAAAAGGATCAGGGCAGGCAGCAAACGGAGAAGTCAGAAGTCACAGCAGGAGTCAAAAACCGAAGAATCAAGAATCAAGAATAAACGCTAGATCAAGCCACAAGGAACTATCTCAGGCAAGGTCTGAGTAGCAACTGAAGGTTTAAATACAATTTGGGCGGTAAAACCCGCCCCTAATAGGTCCCCCAAAAAGTATAAGTATAGCCCTTTAAGGCTATGCTAATTTTCTGTGTGTAGCGGTACTGCGCATGCGCGCAGTTTCGGTTTGCTGCGCGTTCGTCGAGGGGAAGCGGTGAGCGCGTCTGCAGCCCTGGAGGGCTGAGACGCCGAACGGAGCCCTCGCTGTCCGTCCACCCTGCCTGCAGGGGCAGCGGCAGCGGAGGCACGGACCTCGCGGCGGCAGGTAAGTTTCTTTTTTATTACACTACCCCCCTCTTTATGAACGCCGTACCGGCGTTCAGGACCTGGTTTGAGAGGAAATCTACGATGAAATAAGGAAACTTTGGACGGAGCATGAACATCGGATGCTGGTACCCAAGATCTCTCCTCCGGACCGTAACCTTGCCAATGGACAAAATACTGCAAAAGACCACGGCGCAGCCGAGAATCCAAAATAGATTGTACCAAATACTCCTCATGCCCTTGAACGAGGACAGGTTTGGGAACCGTATGGGCGTCAGAGAAACGATTAGTTACAACTGGTTTGAGGAGGGACACATGGAAGGAGTTGTGGATGCGCATACTGGAAGGGAGGCGTAGGGTATAGGACACATCGTTGATTTTGGACAAGATCACGTAAGGACCGATATATTTGGGACCTAAAGTCCTGGAGGAATGACGAAGTTGGAGATACTTGGTAGAAAGCCATACTTTGTCACCAGGAAGAAGTACGGGGGCAGGAGTACGATGTTTGTCGGCAAATCTTTTCTGCAACACCTTGGCCCTGGATAGTTGCGAAGAAACAGAAGCCCAGTGAGATTTGAGATCCTGGACCTGACGGTCAGCAGCCGGTACTTCCGAAGGCAATTCCAAGTCCGGCCAAAGAGTAGGCTCGTAGCCAAAGGCTGCACAAAACGGGGATTTCTGCAAGGACTCATGAAAGGAGCTGTTATATGACAATTCAGCGAGATGGAGGAGAGAAGACCAAGTAGATTGATCCTCATCAACATATAACCGTAGATATTGTTTCAGAACCTGATTGGTCCTCTCCGTCTGACCATTGGTTTGCGGATGATGAGAGGAAGAAAATTTTAGAGAAATACCCAGCTGAGCACAAAGTGATCTCCAGAACCGGGACACAAACTGAGAACCACGGTCAGAAACAATGCTTTGGGGTACCCCATGTAGACGAATGATTTCCTTCATGACAACAGTTGCAAGCTGAGATGCTGAGGGCAGTTTGGGAAGAGCAACAAAATGAGCCTGTTTGGAGAATAGATCGACTACTACAAGTATGGTCGTGAACCCTCGAGACAAGGGAAGATCTGTGACGAAATCCATGGCAATATTCGTCCAAGGTCTCTTAGGGACAGGAAGAGGGCATAACAGGCCTGCAGGGTTACGTTTCGGAGTTTTGTATCTAGCACAGACGGTGCAGGCGCGAACAAAATCCTGAACGTCAGATTGCAAGGAAGGCCACCAAAATTTCCGGTCAATGAGAAACTTAGTGTTGCGTACACCACGGTGACCCGCGACAGAGGAAGCATGAGCCCAGGACAAGACTTGTCTCCGAAGGTTGGATTGAACAAAGTAACGACCGACAGGAGGGCGACAATTGGTGGGTCTAGGGAACTGGGATCTGGTAATTTTCCACAGGAGGGAGGTGGACACCGAGGCAATGATCCGAGAGGCCGGTATAATGGAATCAACCACAGGAGGAGCCGTTTCAATGTCAAAACGTCTAGACAGAGCATCCGCCTTGCCATTTTTCGACCCGGGCCGGTATGTGATGGAAAAATTAAAACGGGTAAAAAATAAGGCCCATCTGGCCTGTCTGGGATTCAATCTCTTAGCTTTTTCTATGTATAACAAATTTTTGTGGTCGGTGAGAATCGTGATGGGAATTTGAGTACCCTCTAAGAGATGACGCCATTCGTCAAGAGCCATCTTGATGGCCAACAATTCGCGGTTGCCTACATCGTAGTTGCGTTCCGCTGAGGTAAACGTTTTAGAGAAATATGAACATGGATGGACTCTGTTGGAGATTTGGTCTCTTTGAGATAAAATAGCCCCAGCGCCAGATTCAGAAGCATCAACCTCCAAAATGAATGGTTGAGCCGGATTGGGTCTGCGAAGAATGGGTGCAGAGATGAAGGCATGTTTCAGGAACTGGAAGGCTTGGAGAGCCTGGGTAGACCATTTAGCCGGATCACTTCCCTTCTTAGTGAGAGCAGAAATGGGTGCAGTGACTTTAGAGAAATTCCTGATAAATCTTCTATAGTAATTAGCAAAGCCCAAAAACCTTTGTATCCCTTTGAGGTTGAGCGGTATTTGCCAGTCTTGGATAGCAGAAACTTTGTCAGGATCCATCTCTAGGCCGTCAGAGGAGATAATATAACCCAGGAATTTGATTTTTGAGCATTCGAATTCACATTTTTCGGCCTTAGCAAAGAGGTGATTTTCTCGAAGACGACGTAATACCTGTTGAACGTGCTTTCTATGATCGGAGATATTCTTGGAATATATAAGGATATCGTCCAAATAGACCATGACATGAGATAACAACATGTCCCGGAACACGTCGTTAACAAAACTCTGGAAGACTGCTGGTGCATTACATAATCCGAAAGGCATAACTAGGTATTCGTAATGCCCATATCTGGTATTGAAGGCCGATTTCCACTCATCACCCTCTCGTATGCGGACCAAATTATATGCACCACGTAAGTCTAGTTTGGTGAATATCTTGGCATCTTGGAGTTGGTCGTATAGTTCAGTGATGAGTGGTAGTGGATAACGGTTCTTTATGGTGATTTTGTTCAGTCCCCTGTAGTCTATGCAAGGCCTTAAGGTACCGTCCTTTTTGGCTACAAAAAAGAATCCAGCGCCTGCTGGAGAGGAAGATGGTCGGATGAATCCCCTCTGAAGATTATCCTTTATGTACAAAGCGAGTGCTTGATTCTCAGGTGCCGAGAGAGGATAAGTATGCCCTACCGGAGGGGAGGAACCAGGTAATAGGTCGATGGCGCAATCGTAGCTCCTATGAGGAGGAAGAATCTCGGCCTTGGTCTTAGAGAATACATCTAGGAAGTTCCAATATAACTGTGGAACCCGGGAACGAGGATCCTCAGGAGGAAGAGTACTAACTGAATTGAGTGTAGGCAGATTGTCATTAAGGTCCTGACCATCTAGACCCCACGAATCAACTTGTCCCAAACACCAGTCAATGGAAGGATTATTCTTTTTCAACCATGGTAGCCCCAATATGATGGAGATGTGGGGACTGGAAAGGACGTCAAAGCTTAATTCTTCGTAATGGTTGTGACCGATCTTTAAACCCAAAGGTATGGTTTCCTTGGAAATTATACCAGTGCCTACAGGGGTACCATCCAAGGCAGACACAGAAATAGGCAGGGCTTTAGACTTCAGAGGAATATTCTGTTGAATTACCCAAGATTGGTCTACGAAATTTCCAGCTGCTCCGGAATCTATGAAGGCTTGGGTGGCCACTTGGTGGCCTGTCCACTGGAGCAAGACCGGTATTAAAAGTCTCTGATTAGAAGGAGAATTAATGATGTTAACGCTCAGTGGGACTCCTTCTTTTTCCACTAAGCGTTGGCGTTTCCCGATTTCTGGGGACATTTCAGAGCAAAATGACCCCTTAGACCACAGTACAGGCATAGATTTAATCTCCTGCGACGAGATTTTTCTTCGTCAGAAAGTCGTAGTATAGGACCAATTTCCATAGGTTCACTAGTTAGATTGGTCTCAGGCTCTGGAGTTTTGGTAGCTTGATAGTATTTAGGTTGGAAGTGTCTTGGGTTCTTATCACGATCCAACCTCCTTTCTTGGCCACGAGCATCGAGTTTAAGACACAATGTAATAAGTGATTCCAGGTCCTCGGGAAGATCTCTATAGGTTAAAGCATCTTTAAGAGTGTCATTAAGACCTCTACGAAATGCCGCCTTTAATGCGCTCTGGTTCCACTCTGTCTCATATGCCAAGGTACGAAACTCTATGGCATACTGACCCACTGATCTTTTGCCTTGTTGCAACTCCATTAGTTGAGTCTCTGCAGACTCCCTTCTTCCTGGAGCATCGAAGACGGATTTGAAGGCTGAAATAAATGCGTCCGCATCTTCTAACAGGGGAGAGTTCTGTTCCAGCAAAGGGGATGCCCAGTTCAAGGCCTCTCCTTTCAGGAGATTAACTATGAACGCCACTTTTGCGGTGGATGAGGAGAAAGCGTCAGGTTGTGTGCGAAAATGTAGTAGACACTGGTTTAGGAACCCTCTACATTCACGTGGAGAACCGGAAAACTTTTCCGGTATGGGCATCTTAGGTGGTCTTGAAGAACTACGAGCCCCCATGACAGAGAACCCTTGATCAGACATGGTAGGAGCGGTCGAGACTGGATTCATATGAGTGGTGAGTGACCGTAATAGTTCGGTAACAGTATCCAGTTTATGTTCAAGGGATTGAAGATGTGAAGCGTGCGTGGTCAGGATCTTGTCATGGCATTCCTGTCTGGCCGAGACTCGGGCCAGGTCCGCGGGATCCATAAATATGGCCTGAGATAATGTCACGGACTGAGTAGGATCAGAAGACTGGATCCGCGATGCGAAGACCTGGTATCTTACTGCAACAGGTTTGGAGGCAGGACAGTGTCTATTCACCTGAATGGTATTATACCCTACGGTTGAGCCTCAGGTAAATGACCACCCAGGACTTGGAACACTGACTGCAACCGCACACTGAAGCAGGGATACGCAGGAATTACTGGATAAACGGATAGTCAGCAAGCCGGGTCAAACACAACAGGAGCAACGGTACAAGACGGTATGGAGGAGGCAAGGTCAAAAACAGGCAAAAGGATCAGGGCAGGCAGCAAACGGAGAAGTCAGAAGTCACAGCAGGAGTCAAAAACCGAAGAATCAAGAATCAAGAATAAACGCTAGATCAAGCCACAAGGAACTATCTCAGGCAAGGTCTGAGTAGCAACTGAAGGTTTAAATACAATTTGGGCGGTAAAACCCGCCCCTAATAGGTCCCCCAAAAAGTATAAGTATAGCCCTTTAAGGCTATGCTAATTTTCTGTGTGTAGCGGTACTGCGCATGCGCGCAGTTTCGGTTTGCTGCGCGTTCGTCGAGGGGAAGCGGTGAGCGCGTCTGCAGCCCTGGAGGGCTGAGACGCCGAACGGAGCCCTCGCTGTCCGTCCACCCTGCCTGCAGGGGCAGCGGCAGCGGAGGCACGGACCTCGCGGCGGCAGGTAAGTTTCTTTTTTATTACAATGTCTGCGCGCATCGTGCAGACATCCACCGGCTGTTAGGGAGGGGTATCCAGGTCCCCTGCAGCTCTGTGAGGGACCTGGATCCCAGTCTTATAATCTGACCTCCATTTGAGGTCAGATTATAAGACAACCTCAAATATAAGACGAGGGGTCTTTTTCAGAGCATTTGCTCTGAAAAAAACCTTGTCTTATATTCAAGCAAAAACGGTAATGGGATTTGCTACATAGTTTTGTATGCACTATACCCCTTTTCACATGTAAAGATGGACTCTTGAACATAATTTACAACCTTTTTTACAAAATGGCACTTATGGAGACTGAAGAAAATGTATTTGTTACCGCTCATCAAATTGTGTTTATTATGTCTTGCTCAGTCTCATAGGAAGAAAAGATACAATAACCACCCTTGTGATATGATAAGGAACAAACCTTTGGTAAGTTTCACAAAATTATTCCCACATAATTGTTTCCTCAAGAAAGTGTACAAACTGAATACATATTTTATGTGTACATCATTATATTTGTGTCCATGTTATTAAAATGTGGTATTTCTTTCACAATACACTTTGCAAAATACATTATTCTTAACAAGATAGTAAGCCTTCTGATAATAAATTCAGTTTTAAAGAGAAGAACTTTCCAATTTGTTTAGATACTATTATATACTTGATTTTGTTTTAATAGAATCCAAATAAACAAAGCACATTCAATATCTGTGAAGCGAAAGACTCTTATTTCTTAGGTGCATGGCCAGGTTCCCAAGGTTATCCAAGAAAGTCAAACTCAAACTCCTAAAAATCGAGCATATCTGTGTACTAGTAAAATAAAGATACAAAATGTAAACTAGCATTACAATAGGGTAGTCTATAGGGTAGTCTATTTCAGCACTGTCCGTTCTCAGTTTGAGATGTGGTTCCCAATTTTGTCTCACCTATTTTTGGATGATGGTCAATTCAAATTTTTAGAACGGGCCAGCAAATTTTTACCCATAACCATATATTCGTATTACATGATGGGTAGATCAATGTATTTTACATAGTATCTTAATTATATCTTGCAGTAAATCTTTAGTCTTTAATACACTTTTTTTCTTCTTCTTCAAACAGAACGTATGTCAGAAACACACCATTTGACATTTTCAGAGGTATAGCTTGTGCAACTTCAGCTCTACGAAGAGAACAATAATATCTTCAGTCTAAACTATGAAAGATACAATATAGTGTAGAACTTATGATCTTATTTGAATTATTCATATTTTGCCTGTATGTTCAAAAATTTTACAAACTCTGCATTTTATGCTGCATAATCACACACATTAAATGTACAAAGAATTTTTTTTGACAAACCTTTTCTTTCAAAAAGTGATTTTTTTTCTGTTAACTTTCAACATTTGCTATATCATTCTTAGGAGACTATTCCCTTTTTACAAAAGAATCCATTTTACAGTCCTTCATACAAGCAAAAATTGTATTCAGCAACAAATGCAATACATGTCAGGATGTAATATAACAGATAAGTGAACACCGATTACTATTACTATTACTATTACCAAGAGCTTGTCATTTTCTACTTCTTTCAAATCGTTCATTTAAACTAGAAAAATGAAGAAAAAAACAGCTGATTTCAATTTCATAGACTACCTACTTGGGATTAGTGGATATAGAATTAATTTTCAAAAGTCAGTATTTAATTTTTTTTTTTAAATAAAAATAATAGTTAGTGTAGTATCTGGTAAAGAAAAAAATATTTCATTGTAAAACGATAGCATTATACTACAGAGAACTATTATGGTCTTCATTGCTTTTATGGCATGAAGAAATTTCTCATAATATAGGATGATTTTACAGCAGATAGAACTATGGGAAGACTAGATGGACTGAACTGCTCATATATTCTAGCATATTTTATATAGTTTAATAAAACATAGTTTTATTTAATTAATGTATTATCTATTAGAAAAAGAAATAAAACAGTAAAAACTATGCACATTTATAAAGCAACTTAACCTGTTGTATAATAACCCATCCTGCTTAAGGGCCCACTTTTTTAAACTTTCACACATTCTAAATTGCTGTAGTTTTCTGAAAATTATCCCATATAAATCTTATGTACTACTCCTCTTTCTGATTTCATGTATATGTATGTGTAGCTACCTATCAGATGGACACATTTAACTTTTATGTGCTGTCCTGTCAAATATATAATTCAGAGGGAAGTCAATTAACCCCTTCCCGCTTGTAAGACCTTCTATTAAGTTAGTTCCAAAGAGATCCCCTCCTAAATTGACCGATTCCCCCTCGATCAACAGGCATTTTGCAAGGGCAGTATTTAAAAGTCAAATGCATCCAGCAAAACATTAGCAGCTTTAGTTGTACAAATGGTAGAAAAACAGCCTACAGATATGTATTTTGTACAAGCTTTTGTGTAATATATGTATGCAAACAATACAAGAATAGCTATCATAGCCCAGGGCTTGATAAATCACAGCCATGGCTTCTAAAATCCCTACTGCTAGCTCCTAACTCTATGGGAGATCCGTTTCCCTGGCTCCTAAAAATAGCCAGGCTGGCTACTGAATTAAACTGTCTGGCTCCTAAAGTCTACAGAAATGTGTCAAGCCCTGTCATAGCCTATACTTTGCTTTTCGCAACATTTTCAGATGTTACTTGTCTATGGTTGTATGCAAAATTGCTAAAACATGATGAGCTCATGTCTGAAAGAAAGTTTGTAAGGCTATTAATTATGTCACTTCAGCGATATGAAATACAAGCCATTGGGATTACTGAGGGTTTGTATGTTTCTCAAGCAGAATCTGGAATTGACAAGTCAAGTGCATAATCTAAATTAGATTGGAAAAACAACTCTTGTACTCTTCCCTTGCCAGTCAGCGTGTATCCTGTGCAATGTACATACATAAAGACGTCTTGCAAAGTCATGGGTGTTATGGACCTTCATCACTGGTATCACAAGGTTTTAGGGAACTTGTTATAGTGTGCTGGAAAAACACAGTTAATCTAAAGTAAAGGTTAATGTAGTTTTGTAGAAGTAATATATTTATAGACGAGTAGGCCTGTTTACCAAATCAGTAAAAAAAAAAAAAAATATATACAAATATAAAATATATATATAAAGGAAATATTGTTACTATGTATCTGATGTCACAAAAATAAATGCCTGTCTAAAATCAAGGCTGTCTCACAGTCCAAAAACAGACATGTGATGTGTGATTATGTATTTGTTTCCTTCTGGAGCGCATGCCAGATACCATCAAAATCATCTCTATTGGACTCCTTCTGCGAGTATTTACCTTCTATTGTCAGATTACAAAGCCCAAAACACATAATGTTGTTTATGCTATGCAACTGCCTGACTGCTACACTGCAACAGCTGCAAAAGACCCCCTACATAATCCTACAACAATGGCATAATTGTATTAGCATGAATTGACAGTGGTTACTTGTCTGGGAGTGGCTGAAGGTTAAACAGGTCGGTATTTCATTTTGAAGCTGATATTATTTTTCTAGAAAGCGGCATGGAAGATCTGCACCAAGCAGCTCAACAGTCAAAATACATAAAGTGGCAGAGTCACCTGTACCTTAGACTGTTCTAACTCTGCCCCCTTGAAAATGCAGATGCTCTGACTCATAGAGAACAGCATGTGAACTAAAAAGGACAATGGTACAGGCGGAGTACAGAGCCCTCTGCATCACAAACCAGCCTACTCTCAAGCACTACAATGCTGACAAGTGGGAGGGGTGAGCACAAGTGCTTTTTCAGTGGGGTGTAGAGGCAGCTGGAGAACAGAGTGCAATGACAGGGCTAACATTTAGCATCGCCCCAATACACCCAACACACGCACCTATGGCTGCTTCAACTCTTAATATTTGTATACTCTTACAAATGCAACAGATACTGCTGTAAATAATAATAATAATCTAAACTGATGAGTCACAGTAATTGCATTTCAAATACAGATAGTCCAATTTTCTTTTAGTAGCAGCAAGTGTAGTAATTAGGTTTGCCATCTTTTCTTCAAAAATTACCATCTGTGATAGAACCTACATAGACTTTTGACATCAAGAAAAATACAGACTTGGTGGCTTTCCTAGTAGTGATCAATCCAGCCCTAGGCCAGGGAAGTTTGTATGGGGCACTTATCTAAAAATACTTTAGTTAAAGAACATATTAATACTAAAATGAAAAGTATAAGCTTTACTAGAGCTAAATTAATTCAAGGATCATACAAAATACACAATGCTATGAATGTTGAAAGGATGCAAAGTAAATACATGCTATTCAACAGTGAACTAACAGGGCTCAGGTTGTTAAAACAATACTTGGTTGGCAGCTAAAAAGAATGGCACGTGACAGATGCACAGTCTGCATTTACATTACCACCACAGGCCCTCCCAACATTAATTAGACAAATTATGCTCACACCTAAAACATTCCAACTGCAAACAAACATTTTGAGAATTCATGCCAGCACACTAGTTGCAAACACTCAACATCTGTCATTCAAACAAAAATATTCATTAGCAACAAAACAAATCCACTCAAAGAGTCACCTATAATAAGACTAGACTTGTAATAGCCAAAAGCAAAGGCTAGCTGCCTTCCATGACAGTTGAAAGAGCTGGTAAAATAAAAGGGCAGATTGCGGACCAAGAAGGTTGAGTATCTGGGACAGTGGAGCAATTGGTGCATAAAATATGCATTTACTTTAATTTATATATAACTAATTGCCTCAAATGTATTCTATGTACATATACACCGATCAGCCATAACATTATGACCACCTGCCTAATATTGTATAGGTCCCCTTTTGATGCCAAAACAGCTCTGACCCATCGAGGCATAGACTCCACTAGACCTCTGAAGGTGTGCTGTGGTACCTGTAACCAAGACATTACCAGCAAATCCTTTAAGTCATGTAAGTTGCAATGTGAGGCCTTCATGGATTGGACTTGTTTGTCAGGCACATCCCACAGATGCTCGATTGTATTGAGATCTGGGAAATTTGGAGGCCAAGTCAACACCGTGAACTCATTGTTGTGTTCCTCAAACCATTATTGCTTTGTAGCAGGGAGAATTATCCTGCTTAAAGAGTCCCGTGTCATCAGGGTCATAATGTTATGGCTGATCGGTCACGGTCAACACATACATTATATGGACAAAAGTATTGGGACGCATTTCTTAATTCCTGAATTCAGCTGTTAACTGTAAGTGGTATTTTTGGAAAATGGAAGCATTTAGAAACAGCAACTCAGCCATGATGCGGAAGACCATGTAAAGTAGCAGAACGGAGTCACCGAGTGCTGAGGAGCTTGGTTCATAAAAGTTGCAAATGCTCTGCTGATTGCAGAGCTGACGAATTTTAAACATATACTAGCATTAATATCAGCACAAAAACTGTGCAACGGAAGCTTTATGGAATGGGTTTCCATGACCGAGCAGCTGAATGCAAGCCTCACATCACAAAATACAATGCCTAGTGCCTAGTGTTGGATTTAGTGGTGTAAAGCACGCTGCCACTGGACTCTGAAGCAGTGGAAACATAATCTTTGGAGTGACAAATCATGCTTCACTGTTTGGCAGTCTGAGGGAAGGACGAAGGATAGCCAGTAAGAGCAGGGGTGGGTATAAGCAAGTAGACCAAGTGGGATATTACCACTTGCAGCCAGATTTGCTGCCAGAAAAAAGCAGGGCTCATGGGACAACTTTGTATCCCAGGTGATTACCTCTGAACCTCCTGACCTCCTGATCAAAGGGGAGAGAAAAAAATTAGCAGGCGTAAAATTAAACAGAGTATGATCCCATTTGACGTTACATGTGCCTGTAGAGAACGAGGACGGTTCATCTGTTTCTTCCAAATCAGGAAAATTTCAAGGCCTATGGGGAGATGCCCGTAACAAAAATAGTCAGAGTAATTTAATAGAAAAGAGCATAGGGGCAATATTCAAAGATAACACGATCATCCATGGAAGATTAGATTTTTACCTTTTTTATTTGTTAGGTGTAAAGACTTTCCAGAGATAGCCAATAAAATTTACTTATCAGGGGCAGAGTGGAGTTTTGATATAAGATCCCTCTGTGCAAGTGAAGAATTTAGAATGCAATGTCATAAAAGTTCTTGTGGGTGCTTGATATATACAAAATTTCACAGTACAAACATACTTATTGAAACTTTAGATTTGATTTGAATTACAACAATTTCAACAAAAGCATCCCTATTCAAACTGGTGAATAATTACTACATGAACTAAAGTGAATTACTGCATATCAATAGAGTGGTATTTCTGATGCACAAGTTAAGTTAAATTTGAAATCAAACTTACAATTTAAAAAAAAAGCACAGTATTATTTTACAAAAATTATGTTAAAAAGTTCAATAGTGCCTTTGTTTCTCATTCACACTCTGAATATGTTTTTAATGAAGAAGTAATACAAACCTTGGTCACCTTTCTTCTACCCCCTAATTTTGGTTAAGTAAATATTTAATGGACCTAAACGCATAGGTATATGTTCTTCTCTCTTTTTTTTTGTTCACAAAAAAAGGATCAAGCAGAATCTGACACATTACCTATTTTTCGTTTTGTTCTTTTGAACTAACACAATGTTGAGCCTTTAAAATACTTCAATAGGTAGTTCTGCATAGCCATCTAAAACATTAACATTCAGATTACAAGATGTACCTCCGTTGCCTTGTAAAGTGGCTTTTGTCAGCAATTATTTTTGAATATATTCAATGTAGTAAATAGCATATACTGCATCTTCTATGACACAGAATGCATACATTAATGTAATAACCAGGCACAATCCTTTGTCATTTTCTTCCTCACTGAATTTTTTATGCTTTTCTGATCTTAATAGGAAAACAAAGCAAGCACTAACATCATCACCCAGAAATGCTTTAGAAAAGTGTTCAGGTACAACAAAACAGAAACTTGAAAGGACTTTCCAATTTGTTCCAGAAAAAAAAAAAATATATTTAGTGCTTTGTAATGAAAATAGATGACACTGATTTTCAGCAAAGATGCGGCTGTACGGTTTCAGAAGAACAAACTTGATGGATTCCACAGAGGTCATTAAAAAACAGTCATAGCAGTACTTAAATATTCAGTCTAGAAATCAGACTTCTGACACACAGCAATTTTACAAAGGTGAAGAGGTCTCGGAATTAAGTAAATATTTCTACCTTTTACTTGTTCATTAACATTTGTATGCAGTAAATGTCAACCTGAGAAAGATTTTTTTTTGAAAAATGTAGTTCAGTGCATGATGAATGAATACATTTGAAATACATTCGAAATGGTTTGTGGAAGTCACATCAGTTCTAATTAAGCACTGAATAGTGGCATCTGCTAATTTTCGGCTACATTTTTATCAAGACAAAATCATTTTCAGGGACAGAAGTTTCCAAGGAAAAGCCCTGTTTTATTACATATTTTATAGTTCAGGATGACAATCACCTGCAAAACTTGAACAGTTTCTTTCACTACAGCCAACACCAGTAAATTTGTTTCAAATGCAGTAAGTATGGTTAAAAAAGAAATAAGGAAATCCTTTGAGGATGCTTGTTATGCAAATTCATGTTGCCATAAATGCACCTTTTCTTTTGCATGCTCAGTTAGTCCACAGATGAAGCCTCCCTCAATTTTTAACAATATGGGATTTGTTTGCTCCTGTATTAACAATGGTACAATAAATCGGATGTGCACTGTATTGCCTTTTTCTGATTTTCTCCATCCAAAAAGGATTCAAAAGGTTTAATGCTGTGGAATTCATGAAGAACTGATACAGAGTCGGGTATGATTTGAGAAGTTTTTACCATTTAATAAAATGGCAGCCAAGGAGACTCAAAGGGCAGTCTGGTGGAGTTTATATAGATTCTTATATAAAGTTAGCAATAGGAAGTATATCTTGTCCAGATAAAACCAGAAATAACTAGCTGATAGGAGATTCATGTATGACTTCAGCCTTCTGATTATCCATCCATTGCGCAAAAACTCCACTTTTTGCATTCTCACAGTCAACAGACAAAGAAAAACATAACAGCTGTTTACTGATCTAAGACAACACTTTAAATGGCAAGCAACTGAAATCCAGTCAAAATTTCTCTCATGACTCTTGGCCTCTCTCCTTAACATCGGATTCCCCTATGCACAGTGATCATTCATGTGATCCATTCAGTCATCAGGACTATAAAAGTGGGATCACCTTTTAATGTAAATTTGTGTAATAATACAATATTCAACTAAAACCATGGTTGTCCCATAGAATACGAATACATCTGTAAATAAAGGTGCAGTTTACATACTTATCAATGACAATCATATGGATAAATTTATTGCACATGATGGCTTTTGTCTAGCCAGGGTCAGCATTGTTGATCATGTTGGAGCACCGGGTGTCAGTGACATCCCGGTGCTCAGATCGAACAATTCCCCTCCCTGCAGCTAAAAGGTAAACAAGCAGTTAGGGGGAACAAACTAAATATTCTGTTTTTTTCTCAGTGTGTGGAAGTGTGAATTAGTGTGTGTGTGGAACTGTGACTCAGTGTGTGTGTGTGTGTGTGTGTGTGTGTGTGGAAGTGTGACTGTGTGGTAGAGTGATGGTGTATTTGAGTATGTGTGTCTGTGTATGCACGTGTGAATGTGTGTGTATTTAATGTGGGGTTTTCTTATTGCTGCTGTTTTATTGCTGGGGAATCTTTAATACACTGACACACTGCACATTATATATATATATATATATATATATATATATATATATATATAATATGTATATGTTTATATTATATATATATATATATATATAATATATAAATAAATTTTCTTCCAATGAAACATGAACGTGGCCCAAGCACAAATACATTTACGCTGAAGAATCCTACTGCAGAATAAACTTGGACACCCCTGGCCTAGTGCATATATATATATATATATATATATATATATATATATATATATATATATATTTATATGCATGTCTATTATAATTACACCAATTTACTTGATTTTAATATTTTTTATCATAATTATAATGTGTATTTCTGCTTAGAAACTTCTTACACAGATGAGAATGAGTTTGTAGGGATATTAAGGGGATTTTAATTTTAAGGGTGGACAATCCACATTATCCGAATAAACACTGGGGTACATGGGTTTAGTGGTTTTTAGCCTATTCAGTAGTATATACATTGTGAGAGTAAGTGATGTTGGCATGTCTACATTTACTGCCCATGTGTATCTGTTTGCCAAAATCTAATTGCCTACCATTATATACGCTCACTTTTCCATAAGACAATAAAACTATTGTAGAAAAGACACTAGAGTTACATCTAAAAAAATCTATTAATAACTTATGGTTGATGAAATAAAAAAAACACAAATATTCTTTATCATCAGCCATTTACACTTGTATTATTTGTATATTTTAAACTGGTAATTTCTATTTATCCCAGGTGACAGCTGTAATCTGTTTCTGCATGTATTGAAACTTCTTCCATGATGCTTGCATAATCATATTCTGAAATGTGATAGCATGCTCTGTTTTGCACCCAGAAATCTATTTCCCTTAAAAAAACTAGACCAGCAGTAAATATCTGCATCTGAACTGGAACATCTACACAGCTATGAGCAGTCTGGTGCATGTCCTAAAGGGCACTGTTCTTTTAGATAGCATATCACAGTACACAGATAAATGTAGTCACTGTTTTGCTACTGTTAGTAATTGAACTTATTTTGATTAATGGAAATTGTAGAATACAAACATACTGAAAGAAAGAATATAGAGAGATATGTTTATTTTTTAATTTAAATATTGCAGCAATAATTCAAATTTACTTATGTAAATTGCAATAATGTAACAATGTTCTGACAGAAACCCCTAAAAATACTAGACTTTAGCAGCTGTAAAAAAAAAAAAAATGACAATCTAGATAATCTACAGCTGGAAACATTCCTGCATGAAAAGCAAGAAGCTGGTATCATGTTGCATATACACCAACCCAGCAGACACAAATATAGTTGAAAAGTCTGAAAACATTTTTTTTTCTTCCCTAGGCAATGCAAAAGTAACAAGTACTGTTTCAACAAACGTGACATCTTGAAACCACACTTTAATTGACAATTTAAAATAAGTATAGGTTATTCAATATGTGTGAAAAATCTAGAATTATATTATAACTTTACTTTTTTCAAGGTTATCACATATTTTATATAATATAACCAGTATTACTGGCATAGCAATGTTTTGTTCTTTTCCTCTTGACATTTAATACATCATTTATAAAAAAATAAAAAACCCTGTTAGTTGCCATTAATGCCAAACTGGTGGCCCACGGGCTGAATGCTAGCTCCCCCCACACCCCCCCGCACCGCGGCTCCTAAACTGTGTAAACAGAGGTACTGCCATAGCAGAATGTATTCAGGAGAGGTTGATTAGGGGATTTTATCGAGCCTTATAAAAAAGGAAGGGGTGTTTTAAAGATGCTTTTTAGACTTAAAGAAATGGAGCACATGTGAAGTAGGGATAACAAGATAAAATGAAGAGTTAAACATGCATACAGACTGATAGGTAGGTAAGAGAAAATCATGGGTAGGGAGGGAGGAGGCAAATTAAGATATCTGGGCAGAAAGTTGGATGCAGCAGACATGACATGGAGCAAAGGGGAAAAAATGAAATATAAATGTCTTAAGCAGAAAGAAGGCAAAAGAACAATCAAGGAGGAAAAGAGTGGCACTGATGAAGGAAGAGTAATAAGAAAAAAAAATGAAGCTTCCTAAATTCTATAAATTGGGAGAATTAAAAATGCATAAACTGGGGGATTTAGCACAAGTAAAAACTTACTTTTGATTGTTATGCCATTTTGGGTATCTCCCAACATTGACTTGTCTTCTAAATCTGTTTGAACACCTTTGTTCTGAACAGACTGGGTTAAGACTTCTTTATTCATATTTTCCTTTTCACATTTTTCTGTAACAAAAAAGGGGAACAACGTTTGTTAATTATTTGCAACAAGGTAAAATCTCTCTTTTTATCATTCAATATTGTATTATAATGAAATATAAAAGAATAAACATATTTAGTGGTCAGGTTTCCATTAAGAACCCACAATTATCAGACTGAAGGCCTGACTAGAATATATTTTAAATTATATTCCTAGATACTACATTTCATCTGAAGTCAAACTATGGAGCTATGTGTTTCAGATCAGTGAGATGATCACAAACACACCTTCTAGCTGAGAGAAGTCCCATAGCAGCTAAGTTTGAGTGTGGAGCATCAACATATGATTGGTGTACCCACATAGTAACTACAGAGAACTCTGATACCTTCTTGAAGATCACCATGAGATCACTAACATCGTGATCTCAAAAGTGTCGACTCATCCACTGATCTGGCCCAAACTGGGACCAGGTCGGTCAAAGTAATCGAATTTCTGTATTTTCAGAAATTCTTCTACCCAATATATTTGGCATGAATTCGGAACATTTTCTAGCCAATTTGTGTCCATATTTAGTTGGGGGATTTTCATGATGGTAATTCGTGATGGTAAGGTGAACCATGTATGAACCAGAAGTCTAGCAGTGTGTTAAATAGGCATGGAAGGCTATAAATATTCACACTCACAGACAACTACGGAGCCCGCCCTTTCCAGCTATTGGACTCAGACTGTTCTAAGCCACTCCAGGAACTTCACACATACAAGCAACTACCAGGCCCATCCTTCCCAGATATTGGAATGTTCTGAGGTATACAGAAGGAAACCTTAACTTTGGATTTTATACTCTTCTCTCTTTGTATCTAAAATACTCTGTATCGTCTATCTTCTGTTTCATGCCACTTCAGAATGTACTACATACAAAGTTATAGATGTTAATCAGTTTCTCTTTTTCTATGTCTATCGTTCCATTCAGATCTCCTCCCACATTCTTTTTGATTTTAACATCCTTGCTCCCCCCCCCCCCCCCAAGCCACTACAAGAACTTCACACACACAAGCAAGACCCCTCCGTATTTTCATTATTATGGCTTTCACATAGGCTTATTTAACATGTAAATGTCATAGCTTAGTATAATTAATTTTCAATTTTGGTGATGCAATGTTTATGAATGTATATGTCAGTTGTTAAGACGCTTCCAGATGGAGTGACTACACTGCTATTAGTTGTGTTTATTTATTTATTTATGCATTTTATCTACACTATTGAATATGCTACTTCATTAGAGCATGGACAGTTATCTCATTTAGTTGAATGGGAGAATGTTCCTACTTGTCTAGTTTGGCCTTAAGTTTGAAATTCACTTCTCAATTCCCTGCAATTCTCTCTTTCATGAATAGTAACATCTTAAAGTGACTTCCTTAATTTTGGGTAACTGGCTCAGATACTTAAAACATGAAATCTTGGCCACTTCACTGCATGTCCAATATGTATCACTTTTACACTATTTGGAGCAAATCTACAGAACTATTGTTGGAGATAGATAGATATCTTTTGCAACTCTTGCTCTTGAGGAGTACATTTTCCATGATGTTATTGAACCAGATTACCCAATATTAATGTTAAAAAATAACAAGCCCAATGATGCATTTTAACCCCTAAATGACATAGGATGTACTTGTACGTCCTGTGTCTTTAAAGCCGCAGGAGGCAATCAGACAATGTTGCCATGATGCAAGGAGGCATCAGGAAACATTGAAAAAGCCCCTCTGGCGCACATCTGATCACTCCTAGGAGTGCCACACCAGAAGAGTAGAGCCATACTGGAAATGGTGCTGCTCTTTAGTGGGCAAGAGGTTCGTAAACTGTAAATCACAGCTTATATGACTCTGCTGTAGTTGTTAGACTGCCCCTAGTGACAGTCTGCAATATTACAAAAAAAAAAAAAAACAATAGTTATGGTTGAGATCCAGGGATGGAGTTAAAGTAAGGTAATTGTTAGAGTAAAGTTTGGGTTAGCGTTAGGTTTAGGGTTATGTTGATCATCGGGTTTGGGAGTCGAACGATCAATATAGGGGAAAATTGTTAGGGAAACAATGCTACTTTATGTTACCTATACTTAGGCTATAACTTGCAAAAAACAACAGAAAACATGGCATATTTTTTTTTTTTAAATTTATAATCCTTTATTGATTATATCAAAAGACTAACAACATTAAAACATACATGACTAACAATATTAAAGCTGTCAGTACTACACATACAGTTCAAGAGATATTAGACAGAGTATATATCTCTGTTTCTTAAAGTGCTCAAAACTATTTTTAAACATAAAGAGATAGATAAGAGATAACAGTTCAAATTAACGGGTTCAGGGGGGGCATATATCCTAGCCTCAACGCACAGGGGCTACAACTCTCCACGCTTGCATTTCAGATCCCAGTCAGACCATACCCCTTCCCATGTGACCTTATTTGATCGATAGAAAACTCTCTCCGCACTTGCCTGGAATTGTATCTGAGCACAGATTTCTCCCCATGTGGGGTTGGATGAACTTTTCCACGCCCTCGCTATGCATAGCTTGGTTGCTAAAAATATATTTATTAATAGAGATTTTTGATGGCCTTTTTAACTCCGTGAACCCAATATGCAATAGAAAGATTTGGGCCGACAAAGATGTATTTCTACCTACTATTGTTTAATAGATATCTGTAATACGATTTTTGATTGGGGAAAGTAGTATACATTGCCACCGTATGTGTATTTGTGTACCTATCTCTCGATGACAGCGCCAGCAGATATTATCGCTGTTAACATTGTATTTTGCCAGACGAACAGGTACCAAGTACCATCGGTAAAGAAGTTTACAGTATTGTTCCTGTAGTTTAACACAGGGAACTGCCTTCCTAGTGATCCTCCATGCCAAGGACCAGGATTGATTAGGATAGCTGATCTCCAGATCACTCTCCCACTGCTTTATTGGCTTTACTTTCTCATCTGATGGGTGTACTAATAGTAGTGTTTTTTTATTTTAGAAGATAAGTTCTTAGATGTTATAGAATTAAGGAGCTCATCCCAATGGTTGGCCTTATCTGGGGGATTTGGGGGATTTGAGTATAGAAAATGTCTTACTCTATTGTAGTTAAAAATCTCTACGTCCGATATATTATATATTCTTTGCAAGTCGGAAAATGAATGTATAGTATTATCTATATATAGGTCTCCCAAAGTTTTTTTCCCCTTATCTATCCATTAGACATGTGCATTCGTTTTCGGACGAATGCATTTTCGGACGAAAATAGCATTTTCGTCCATTCGTCCGAAAAACGAATAACGAAAATTTTAACTAACAAAATCCGAATGAACGAATGGTTAATAAACGAAAATCATTCGTTCATTCGTCCATTCGTCCATTCGTGCTATTGGCATTCTAAACCGAAATAGAGTCGGTTTACAATACCAATAGCATTGTACTACATTCCATAAACCGACATGAATGACTTTCGGTTTATGGAATGCATGTAATGCTATTAGCTTCCTATAAACCGAAATTGAGTTCCCATTCATACGAATAGGTCAATTGACCTATTCGTATGAATGGGGACTCTTTCGGTTTATAGAAAGCCAATAGCAGCATGTATTCTATAAGCCGAAAGTCTTTAAAACAAACGACATTCGGTTTATAGAATACATGTAATGCTATTGCTGTTCTATAAGCCGAAAGACATTCGGCTTATAGAACAGCAATAGCATTACATGCATTCTATAAACCGAACGTCGTTCGTTTTAAAGACTTTCGGCTTATAGAATACTATTGGCATTCTATAAACCTAACTAGAGTCCCTCCTCATTCATAAGAATTTCTTATGAATGGGGACTCGACTCTAGTTCGGTTTATAGAAAGCCAATAGTATTCTATAAGCCGAAAGTCTTTAAAACGAACGACGTTCGGTTTATAGAATACATGTAATGCTATTGCTAAACTATAAACCGAAAGACTTTCGGTTTATAGAATAGCCATAGGATTACATGTAGTACATAAGCCGAAAGTCTATAAACCGAAAGTCGTTCGGTTTATAGGCTGTCGGCATTTAACTATACAGAGACAGAATAAAATTATGAATGGAGACTTTGTCTCCGTGTAGTAAAATGCCGAAAGTCTATAAACCGAACGATCGGTTTATAGACTTTCGGCTTATGTAATACATGTAATCCTATGGCTATTCTATAAACCGAAAGTTCGGTTTATAGAATAGCAATAGGAATACATGTATTCCATAAGCCGACAGCCTATAAACCGAACGTTCGGTTTATAGGCTGTGGGCATTTTACTACACGGAGACAAAGTCTCCATTCATAATTTTATGAATGGAGACTCTGTCTCCGTATAGTTAAATGCCGGCTTTTAACTATACGGAGACAAAGTCTCCATTTATAATTTTATGAATGGAGACTCTGTCTCCGTATAGTTAAATGCCCACAGCCTATAAACCGAACGTTCGGTTTATAGGCTGTGGGCATTTAACTATACGGAGACAAAGTCTCCATTCATAAATTTATGAATGGAGACTCTGTCTCCGTATAGTTAAATGCTATTGTATTCTATAAACCGACTCTATTTCGGCTTATAGAATGCAATAGTACTACGAATGGACGAATGAACGAATGATTTTCCTTTATTAACCATTCGTTCATTCGGCTTTAGTTAGCTTAGCATTTTCGTTCTTCGTTTTTCGGGCGAATGGACGAAAATGCAATTTTCGGACGAAAATGCATTCGTCCGAAAACGAATGCACATGTCTAGTATATATTCACATGTAAATTGCTTTTTAAATAAAAAATTATGATATAAAAAAATCTTGTTTTTATTTCCTTTTATGTGACAATGCTGCCTCTCTCTTTCCCTTGCCCCCAGATTTGTCGCTCTCCCCCCCTTAGTGTTGTCTCTCTCTCACCCTCCCTTTGGCTCCCCCCTCGCTCCCCTTGTGTCTGTCTCTTCCCCCCTTCCCTCCCCTTGTTTCTCTCTGCCCCCCCCCCCTTGTTATTCTGTCCCCCCCTCACCTGTTTCTTGCTCCCTGGTGGCTAGTGGGGGCAGCCGGGGGATGTATGCACTATACATAATAGACGGAAGTGTCGGGCAGCATGGAGGTTGTCTGCACGATTCGTGCAGACATCCCCCAGCTGCCCGATTCTCCCTGGTGGCTAGCGAGGGAGCGGAGGATGTCTGCGCGATGAGCAAGACCTCTCCTGCTGCCGCACTGCATGACCGCCGGGACTTCTATGATGAAGCTGGGTACTTCCGGCTTCCTCATAAAAGTCCTGGCTGTCGTTCCGGGCGGCAGCAGGGGAGGTCTCGCTCATCGCGCAGACATCCACCGCTGCCTCGCTAGCCACCAGGGAGAATCGGGCAGCTGGGGGATGTCTGCACGAATCGTGCAGACAACCTCCATGCTGCCCGACACTTCCGTCTATTATGTATAGTGCATACATCCCCCGGCTGCCCCCACTAGCCACCAGGGAGCAAGAAACAGGTGAGGGGGGGACAGAATAACAAGGGGGGGGGCAGAGAGAAACAAGGGGAGGGAAGGGGGGAAGAGACAGACACAAGGGGAGCGAGGGGGGAGCCAAAGGGAGGGTGAGAGAGAGACAACACTAAGGGGGGGAGAGCGACAAATCTGGGGGCAAGGGAAAGAGAGAGGCAGCTTTGTCACATAAAAGGAAATAAAAACAAGATTTTTTTTATATCATAATTTTTTATTAAAAAAGCAATTTACATGTGAATATATACTAGACATGTGCATTCGTTTTCGGACGAATGCATTTTCGTCCGAAAATTGCATTTTCGTCCATTCGCCCGAAAAACGAAGAACGAAAATGCTAAGCTAACTAAAGCCGAATGAACGAATGGTTAATAAAGGAAAATCATTCGTTCATTCGTCCATTCGTAGTACTATTGCATTCTATAAGCCGAAATAGAGTCGGTTTATAGAATACAATAGCATTTAACTATACGGAGACAGAGTCTCCATTCATAAATTTATGAATGGAGACAAACGTATAGTTAAAAGCCGACAGCCTATAAACCGAACGTTCGGTTTATAGGCTGTGGGCATTTAACTATACGGAGACAGAGTCTCCATTCATAAAATTATAAATGGAGACTTTGTCTCCGTATAGTTAAATGCCGGTGTTCTGACAAATTTCTGGAGCAAATTCTCCTGCGCAATCGCAGGAGAATTTGCTCACTGCGCATGCGCATAAAGTTACAGCTGATAACTCAGCTGTAACTTTGTGACCACCGTGCATGAGACAGCTGCGCAACCCACCTCCCGCCCCCCTCACACCCGCCGCACACCCCTTCTTACCAGATCATCGACCACAGCGATACACAGCGCATGCGCACGCCTATCCAGCCGTTTGGGAATGCGCGCATCCGTTGTTGTGTTCTTAAGGTGGTAAGTAACACGGGGCGTCGGGACATAAGGGGGCAAGCATCCTGGTGAGGGCTGCCTCATCTTGATGGGATTTGTGATCCTCCTGCTGTATTATTGATGCAGCAGGAGGATCACAAATCCCATCAAGATGAGGCAGCCCTCACCAGGATGCTTGCCCCCTTATGTCCCGACGCCCCATGTTACTTACCACCTTAAGAACACAACAACGGACGCGCACATTCCCAAACGGCTGGATAGGCGTGCGCATGCGCTGTGTATCGCTGTGGTCGATGATCTGGTAAGAAGGGGTGTGCAGGGGGTGTGAGGGGGCGGGAGGTGGGTTGCGCAGCTGGCGCATGCGCGGTGGTCACAAAGTTACAGCTGAGTTATCAGCTGTAACTTTATGCGCATGCGCAGTGAGCAAATTCTCCTGCGATTGCGCAGGAGAATTTGCTCCAGAAATTTGTCAGAACACCGGCATTTAACTATACGGAGACAGAGTCTCCATTCATAAAATTATAAATGGAGACTTTGTCTCCGTATAGTTAAAAGCCGGCATTTAACTATACGGAGACAGAGTCTCCATTCATAAAATTATGAATGGAGACTTTGTCTCCGTGTAGTAAAATGCCCACAGCCTATAAACCGAACGTTCGGTTTATAGGCTGTCGGCTTATGGAATACATGTATTCCTATTGCTATTCTATAAACCGAACGTTCGGTTTATAGAATAGCCATAGGATTACATGTATTATATAAGCCGAAAGTCTATAAACGGATCGTTCGGTTTATAGGCTTTCGGCATTTTACTACACGGAGACAAAGTCTCCATTCATAATTTTATGAATGGAGACTCTGTCTCTTATTAGTTAAATGCCGACAGCCTATAAACCGAACGACTTTCGGTTTATAGACTTTCGGCTTATGTAATACATGTAAACCTATGGCTATTCTATAAACCGAAAGTCGTTCGGTTTATAGAATAGCAATAGGAATACATGTATTCCATAAGCCGACTGCCTATAAACCGAACGTTCGGTTTATAGGCTGTCGGCATTTTACTACACGGAGACAGAGTCTCCATTCATAAAATTATGAATGGAGACTTTGTCTCCGTGTAGTAAAATGCCCACAGCCTATAAACCGAACGTTCGGTTTATAGGCTGTCGGCATTTTACTACACGGAGACAAAGTCTCCATTCATAATTTTATGAATGGAGACTCAGTCTCTTATTAGTTAAATGCCGACAGCCTATAAACCGAACGACTTTCGGTTTATAGACTTTCGGCTTATGTAATACATGTAAACCTATGGCTATTCTATAAACCGAAAGTCGTTCGGTTTATAGAATAGCAATAGGAATACATGTATTCCATAAGCCGACAGCCTATAAACCGAACGTTCGGTTTATAGGCTGTCGGCATTTTACTACACGGAGACAGAGTCTCCATTCATAAAATTATGAATGGAGACTTTGTCTCCGTGTAGTAAAATGCCCACAGCCTATAAACCGAACGTTCGGTTTATAGGCTGTCGGCATTTTACTACACGGAGACAAAGTCTCCATTCATAATTTTATGAATGGAGACTCTGTCTCTTATTAGTTAAATGCCGACAGCCTATAAACCGAACGACTTTCGGTTTATAGACTTTCGGCTTATGTAATACATGTAATCCTATGGCTATTCTATAAACCGAAAGTCGTTCGGTTTATAGAATTGCAATAGGATTACATGTATTCCATAAGCCGAAAGTCTATAAACCGAAAGTCGTTCGGTTTATAGACTTTCGGCTTATAGAATACAATTAATACTATTGCCTTTCTATGAACCGAACGAGAGCCCCATTCATAAGAATTTCTTATGAATGGGGCTCTCGTTCGGTTTATAGAAAGCCAATAGTATTACATTGTATTCTATAAAACGAACGAAAAAAATTAACGAAACGAAAATAATGAACGAATTTCGTCTGAAACGAATGCACTAATGAACGAAATTCGTTTTAGACGAAATAAATAACATTTTCGTCCGAATGGACGAAAACGAAACGAAAATTTTAGTTTTGCACATGTCTACTATCCATGTTTTCAGATCTATATTATCTAGATACCAATATACAGTCTCAGTTGGAGAGGCCGTGGATATAGAGATCCGGAGGTGTAGCCTTCTTTTCACTGCATGTAAGGATGAGGTGAGATTCAAGGTCACTATCTGTTCGACCTTTGGGCAGAAGATGACTCCTAGGTAGTCAATACTATCCAAGGAGTCCTCTCTGTATCCCATGATCTTCAACACATCAAGTTGGATTCTATCCAGATATGATGGAATCATCTGAGTCTTAGATATATTTATTTTATAGTTTGAGTGTTGGCAAAACAGACAAATTTCTTTCATCAGGGCAGGGATGGATTCTATTGGGGTGGCCAGGGACAGTAAAACATTGTCGGCATAGAGAGCAATAGTATGGGAGTGAGACCCGATCTCAATTCCCCTTATTGTTGGGTTCTTCCTAATTAGAACGGCAAGTTGTTCCATAGCCATTGAGTACAACAGGGGAGCCAAAGGGCAGCCCTGTCGTGTGCCATTGTGAATTGGGAAAGGGTCTGATGTTATATATTGGCCCTTAATCCTAGCAGAAGGAAAAGTATAGAGCGCCCTCGTGTAATGCAGGAAGGATCCAGAGAGGCCAAATGCCCGCATGGTCGCAAAGAGGAACTGCCAGCTGACTCTATCAAATGCTTTCTCAGCATCTAATGCCATGAGAACAGCTGGAGTCTCTTGCAGATGAATTGTTTCCAGGATGTTGAGTACCCGGCGGACATTGGCCTCCGTGGATCCCCCCGGCATAAAGCCCACCGGGTCCTGATGGATTATGTCCAAGATAGCTGATTTCAATCTCTGTGCCAAGATCGCAGAATACACCTTAATGTCAATATTGATTAAGGATATTGGCCTATAGTTAGCAACCTGGGTCGGATCCTTCTCTGGTTTTGGTATAGGCAATTTAGATAGCTAATAATGTTAGCTAGTAACATCTCTGTAGGGAAGCCAACATCTGCCTCCATCGTATTGTACATCCTTTGAAGGATTGGAGATATCACCGGGTTCAAGGTTTTATAAAATATAGCTGAAAAGCCATCTGGGCCCGGGGCTTTACCCTCCTTCAGGTCCTGGGTTCTCCATACATCATAGTAACCATTCCTGTAGATAGCATCTGAAAATCGAAGCGCTCTTGCCTTCAAACCGATCTCACCCTTAGTGGGCCTTGTAACTTTCCTATCTTTATTGATATCTGAAATACAATTTAGGTCTCCCCCCACTACACAGATCGCTTTGATGACCGTTTCGACCATTTCCAGATTGGTATTCAGAAAACTGGTCGTCCGGTCAGAGGGCGCATACAGTTTACATAGGGTATATTCCGTATCATTTAGTCGACATATCAGCACTAAGCTTCTTCCCTCCTGGTCCCCTATATGGTGGATGTAGTCAAACTTAATTTTAGCGGAAATAATAATCGCTACCCCCCCCCCCCTTTTTTTTCCCCTGTAGGGAAGAGGCATAAATATGCGGAAATCTGCGAAATTTCCAAAGAGTCGGTTGATCAGCCTTCAAAGGCGTTTCTTGGATAAATGCCACATCTATTGATTCAGTTGTTAAAGTATCATATAGACATGACCCTTTGTATGGAGAGTTGAGCCCCTGGGCATTGAGGGTGACAAATCTAAGGGACATGGAATATCCAATTCCCCCCCTGTTTCCATGTCCCCCCCTTTAACCCATCAAACCCCTCATAGATCTCTTGAATCACAAACGTACACATATAAAAAGAAAAAGCAACCAGTTCTCTGTCAGGGCAATCCAGTCGAAACACGACTAGAGTGCACTGAGGGAGAGCTATACCCCGAACCATCGGGGTTGAGGAGATATGGCATTGAAGCGGTTCCTAATTTTACTTGTATCGACTGGGAACTAGAAGAAGAAAAGGAAGGGAAAGAAAAGAAAGAAAAAAGAAGGAAAAGAAAGAAACAAATAGAAGAAAGAAGGAGAAGAAAAAAAAGGAAAGGAGATGATCAAATTATATCGTCAATCAAACAATATTAAGACTACTTATTGAAACATCTATGGTTAACCAACCTTACCACTATCGCCCTGTGACTATGTAAGTTAAGTCTATAAGTGTCTATAACATGGCATATTTCTAAAATATTTCAAAATTTAGCAACTCTTTAGATAGTTTTTTTTACCATTTGTATTTGTTTTACCATTTGTGTAAAAGTTTTTTTAAAAATGTAATGATTTTTTTTAAAAATAGTATATTGCAAAATATGATGTGCGGCTACAAAAAACAAGAACAATTTAAATTACAGTTAAACACAAAAACTGCATAAGTAAAAAATAAAACAGCCTCTGTCATTTCCACACAGTCATTAAATCACTACTTAGCTGTGTTGTAATGTGTCACACTGGTAAGTTAACTTCTCTAAAATGTAGCTTTTTGGTTACCAAGCAAAACAAAGGGAACAGAAACTTGATTTTTATAATGGCAACAGGCAAGCCAAGCTGCATCACATTTTAAGCAGTTTATTTGTTACAATTAGATTTCTTCACTTGAAGAACTAGCTTAAATACTTATATTTGTGATTTCGAAGATGAAGGTAAGCTAATAATATATTCGTTTTATTTTGTAGGTGGTTAAATTCCTTGTCCCCAGCAAGAGTCCTCAATATTTAGCAATTTATTTCCTGCCTTAACAACACTCACGGCTCTTATGTTCCTGTTTTTTTTTTTTCTATGATCATGAACAAAAGGCTATGTTCAAGCCCTCTCATATATTTATTAGTTTGATGGCAATTTATCTTAGCTGTTTTTTACAAGAAGTCAAAGAAATATATTGGTGAAAACTACATATAACGTTGTTACAATAGAGTTAAGCATTTAGAAAATGAAAGTATTATTTGTGACTCAATAAAGAGAAAATTTCAGATAATTGAGATGGGAAGTTCAAACTTTAGGCCAATGTAGCAGAGTTGGAAAAATGCTCCAGTGCAGCTCAATGGGAGAATTTTTCCAACTCAGATACTTAGGCCATAAGCTTGAAATTCCCGCTTCAGTTCCCTGAAATTCTCTCTTCATTGAGTAGACCCCTATGCCTTCCTAGATTTTTTTTTATATTAGCAATATTACTACAGATATATAGTTCTCCATTTTGTTCAGAAGGGATTTTAAAACGCAATATAAGTCCCATCATACCTACATTTGGAATTAAATAAACTGGAGTCTAATAGATAACCATATACACAAGTCCTCCTTTTAATACTGATAGACACAGGTCTTATAGACTGTGGTTTCTATAAGCTTAGATCTTAAAGACTTTATCTTGCTAGCAGACAGCAGACCCTAACATTTACTGAATCTTTCTCGTTCTTAAAGACTTAGAAGGGGATGGGACACTTCATCGCGGCTGCATAAGTGCAGCCGCTTCACCGCCGTCTCTTCATCCCGCGAGAGCTCGTTGCTGGATATTTAATTGAGGGACAGTTCATCGCTAAAGGTGAGTTTTAATGTGTTAGAATTAAAGTGTTAGAAGATAGAGTGTTAGATTAGGGTTTAGGGGGTTAGTATTAGGGTTCAGGGGTTAGTGTTAGGGTTTAGGGGGTTAGTATTAGGGTTCGGGGGTTAATTTTAGTATTAGGGTTTAGGGGGTTAGTATTAGGATTCAGGGGTTAGTATTAGGGGGTTAGTATTAGGGTTCGGGGGTTAGTATTAGGGGGTTAGTATTAGGGTTCGGGGGTTAGTATTAGAGTTCGGGGGTTAATTTTAGTATTGGGGTTTGGGGGTTCATTTTAGTATTGGGGTTTGGGGGTTAATTTTAGTATTGGGTTTGGGGGGGCACTTTGGGGGGGTTCATTTATTAGGGGGGTATTTTATTTTAAGTTGTACGTTTGTAAGAGCTGACAGTTCAGTGCTGAACTGTCAGCCCTTACATAGCCGCGATGAAGCGGGAGAGTTATTCTTCATTGCTGACAGTTCAGCGTTCTAACTGCCACGCTGAACTGTCAGCTATGAAGCCGCCGTGATGAAGTGTCCTAGACCCGACTTAGAACACTAAAGTAGCGGGCTAAAATGTAGTGTTGCCTTGTCATTTCAAACACAGAGGGGGCTATTCACTAAATGGTGAGTTGAGGGGAGTAGAACATTTAATCTCACCAATTTAGCTATAAATTGTGCTGGGACAAACCTGATGAGTTCTCTTAGCAGGAGAAACTCACCATGTTTGTCCCTGCACAATGTATAGTTATACTGGTGAGATGAAATGTTCATTAGATCTCACCTGCAACCAGGGGCGTTGCTAGGTCTCCAAAAGACCTGGGGCTGGAGCCCAGGGCAGATTTGATAGAAGTGGAGTGAATGCTTAGGCGGGCATACAGATTAATATATGAGATGCCAATTAACAATAAGTATATTTGGGTATATATCAGGGCGCAACAAATCCCAGGCACCACAAAATTAGACCTGGCACCCGGGTATTATTGTCTCCACATGGTGCCCTCGCTGCTGAGATCATTTTTTGTTTTTGTATTATCCAGTGGAGCACGAGGAGGAAGTGTGTGCACCTACTTCCTGGTATGTCCCCATGCGCACCACACTATAATGAGTGCCGGGTGTGCTCAGCAGGACTAGAAACAATGATGGTCTGTGCCTGTGTGAGAGGCACAGACCAGACTGGAATGAGGTATGGCAGCAAGAGGGGGGGACATATTGATAGATAAAAAAAACTGCTGGCTTGTGTGTAACGGACTGACTGTAGGTGTGTGATTGAGTATGTGTGTGTATGTGACTGAATATATATGTGTGACTAGCTGTATGTGTGTCTGTCTGGGACTATGTGTTGTTTGTCTGTATGTATGCTACTGACTATGTGTGTGTGTCTGTGTGTTACTGAATGTATCTGTGTATGTCTGTATGTTACTGAATGTATGTGTGTGTGTCTGTATGTTACTGAATATGTGTGTGTGTGTGTCTGTATGTTACTGACTGTTTGTGTCTGTATGTTACTGAACGTGTGTGTGTCTGTATGTTACTGAACGTGTGTGTGTCTGTATGTTACTGACTGTTTGTGTCTGTATGTTACTGAACGTGTGTGTGTGTCTGTATGTTACTGAATGTATGTGTATGTGTGTCTGTATGTTACTGACTGTATGTGTGTCTCTGTATGTTACTGACTGTATTTGTGTTTCTGTATGTTATGGACTGTATGTTTGTGTGTGTCTGTATGTTAATGAGTGTCTGTCTGTACAAAGTAATATTAAGAAGAGAAGTTTATAACCTAATAAATCCATGTAAAGATTTATAGTATAAAAAAAGTTACTGACTGCATCTGTGTGTGTCTGTGTGTATGGTACTGACTGCATGTGTGTGTCTATCTGTGTATATGCTCTTGACTCTATGTGTGTATGTGACTGGCTGTATGTGTGTGTCTCTCTGTGACTGACTGTATGTATGTATGTATGTGTGCGTGTGTGGCTGACTGCGTATTTGACTGTCTGTGATTGGGTGTGTATGTTGGGTGTGTATGTGACTCCATGTAAAAGTTTGTGTATGTTTGTGTGTATGTGCCGTTTTCTGGCTCCTGGATTTTTTTGCTGGCTCCTAAAATTCAGTTAAATTTGTCAAGCCCTGGTATATGAATAATACACAGACACGCATTACAAACACGCTGTCTCACACAGACACGCATTACAAACATGCTGTCTCACACAGACACACATAACAAGTATGCTGTCTCACACAGACACGCATTACAAGCACGCTGTCTCACACAGACACGCATTACAAGCACGCTGTCTCACACAGACACGCATTACAAGCACGCTGTCTCACACAGACACGCATAACAAGCACGCTGTCTTACACAGACACGCATTACAAGCACGCTGTCTCACACAGACACACATAAGCACGCTGTGTCACACAGACACACACACAAGCACACTGTGTCACACAAATACACATGCTGTCTCTCTCTCACACACACACACAATGTCTCACACACGTCTCCAACAGACACACACAAGCATGCTGTCTTGAAATTGAATATATACAATTTCTAATTATTTAAATGTGCATAAAATAATTTAACACATATAATTAAAAAAACATAAATACAAATATACACAAAAATACAAAAAACACAATGACATAAACATATGTTCTATGGCATAAATATAATTTGCATTACCAACAGAGCATCAAAATATATAGATACATAAAACATCCGAAATAAAGACCACTAAAATAGCTGAAAAAATCAAAAATACCTTAAAAAGTAACCGTATGGGCTCACTGGGTCTGGCCACAGGCACCCGCACTAGAAGTCACCATAAACTCCAGGAAACTGTTGCACGTGATCTCGCAAGGATAAGCCAGGCTCAGGCCACAAAGAACAACGATGGCAGGTATAGCCTATAGGGCGTGAGGTGTGTGAGCCCGCTGGCTGCAGAGCACTTCTGGGTGTCGCACGGCAGCTTGCAAGGGGGCAGATTGGCAGTTAAATGCGCCCTTATTCACAGACACCATTACACACACAGACACAGAGATACCCTTACACACATAAACACTTTTATGCACAGACACACAGACACCCTTACACACACACTCCTAGACACTTTTATGCACAGACACACAGACACCCTTACACACACACTCCTAGACACTTTTATGCACAGACACACATAGAACCCTTACACACACACCCCCAGACACCCTTATACACACACACCCCCAGACACCCTTACACACACACACCCCCAGACACCCTTACACACACACCCCCAGACACCCTTACACACACACCCCCCCAGACACCCTTACACACACACAGACATAGACCCTTACACACACACACACCCAGACACCCTTACACACACACAGACATAGACCCTTACACACACACACACCCAGACACCCTTACACACAGACATAGACCCTTACACACACACACACCCAGACACCCTTACACACACACAGACATACACCCTTACACACACACACACAGACACCCTTACACACACACACACACAGACACCCTTACACACACACACACAGACACCCTTACACACACACACAGACACACAGACATACACCCTTACACACACAGACATACACCCTTACACACACACACACACACACACACACACACACACAGACAGACACCCTTGAAGATTTTTCTTTCAGCAGTAGTGGTGTCTGAACCATCTCCCTCCCTGCTCCTTTACCTTGCCCTGCAGCCGGTCCTGGTGTAACAAAGCGCGAGGGGGCGGAGCACGCACCCCTTAGCGCTTCTCTCAGCTCCACATGCCCGATGGAGGCACGCTACGGAGGTGCCTCTGCCCTACACGCAGCCAGACACAAACAGGGCTGCGTGAGGGCTTGAACACCGCGCCGGATATGAAATCATATCCGGCGCACTACACTAGAAGACGGGGAGATGCTGGGTGGTCCCAGGGGTCGCCACAGGCAACCAACAACGGCAGGTCCGCGACCCCTGCAGTTACCCACCACTTGCAGAGAAAAAAAAAATGTTTGGTGACTCGGGATTCGGGGCTATGGGGATGATATTCGGGGCTTCAGCCCCAGTAGCCCCCCCCTAGCGACGCCTCTGCCTGCAACTCACCTTTTTATTGAATACCCCAAACAGTGTCTGCAGATTATGCTATTTCATTAAATATTATCTTGAAATGTAATACACAAACCTGTAGCTTCCACTTATTACAGTTTGCTTGATTATGTAATGGCAATGCAAAGGACTAAAAGGGAAAAAATGTCAAGTCAAAAAAGACTAGACAGACATGAACATTTCAAAACAGAATATTTGTTTCCTTCTTCCATTCCTTCTCTTTTTCAGACCACAAGAGGATACTATGTCTGATCATCTGTTCTTGCAGTGGACTTTCTGGAAAAGAGCATATCTTTCTTTGCAGACTGTTACTGTTTCATGAGTAATGGATAAATGGGTAATGGTCAGGAACAGAATAAAGGTCAGAAACAAGACATTCATTCACAGAAAAGAGACTGCACGGGCCCTCATAACTTACGTAGAAAACAATAAAGAAAGTAGGATGCTTTCTACATGATGTTACAGTATGCCCCTTTTCACAGAAACTCTAATACTCTTTAAGTATTCTGTCAAACACTGTAAAATTGTTAGTCCTATAACAAAAATATAACACAATAACTTATGTGCTGACAAATATTTTAGAATTAAAAGGTTGCCACAGTCTAAAGAACACAATGTTTTATAAACTTCGGAGAAGATCAGGGTGGTTTTAGCAAACAGGTAGAAAAAATGCATGCCTCAAATACTAAGGCAGGAATGACTAAAGGTAGAAAAAAGATCATATTGCAAGCTATATAAAAACTATCATGGTACATAATATATTAAAATGATAAACTAAAAGATCAAAGTGAAATTATCCAGGTGTAGTTAATCCGATTTAAATATATATATATACATATATATACATATCATAATTCAAATATCAGTTATGAAAAAAATAGTATTAGACAGAAATCTTTTTAGTATGCATATAATTTTATTGTTCACAAGGGGTGTGATAGTGAAACTACAGCTAGCATTTAAGTAGTCACTGAAAGTTCCAGGAAAAGTTTTGCATCCGTAATGAAATGTCATGAAGATTTGTGTGTGTGAGTCATAACATTGGCACCCAGCACATCTGAAAGATGAGGCTTTGTCAGCGAGCAGTTGTTTTCTTCTCAAGCAAAATACTGTAACTTTCAATCTGTGTTTGAACCAGAAGTCATCGGCTTTCCATTAAACTTAGAGTGTTTTAGAGTTGACAAATCTATATTAAAATGAGCAGTACTTTACACAGGTGGTAGCGTTTGTTAAAAACAATCTACATTTTTGGGAGCAGAGTTGCTGTATAAAAGCCTGGGAAAGGATGATAGGGAGGGAGAGGTTAGGTAAGAATACATTTTAAAACTAAAGATTAGATAATGTATGGGGCTCATATTATGTGGCTGAGACCTACAAACCTATCCTGCAATGAATACATCAAATTACAAATCAAATATAACCCAGATGTATTTAGATATATCCACTAAAGGCCTAGGTGTTTGTCTAGCTATAGTAACTAACCTTATCAAGGAAAATACATCCTTGGATACATTTACAAGACATGCACTGATAGATGGATTCTCTGGCTTGTTTATTTACACAATTCCTGTTATAACTTTATATAATGTAAGGTTCCCCAAAATTCCATAGTTATACCATTAACTTATATTTGCTTACATGGGATGATTTTTAATTGGTTGGTTTTGTGTTTGCCATCTATTTCCTGGCTATTTCCTACACAAGTCACACCTCTCATCCCCCTGGGGTCTTTCCCATGTGCGCACAAAGAGAGTTAAAGATTATGGATCCTGATCTGACCATACCATAGCCTCATCATGTCGCCATCAACAAACATTCCCTTTGTCCCTTAGGTGGAATGGACACACCAGACAGCCAAACAATCTTTGTTTATGGCTATCCCATACAGAGAACCTATCCTAATTATAAAAACAAACCTGTATCTACCACACCTTTATGCCACATTCCAACACATACACATTTGATATTCCATGAATTTCCATCTATTTAAAAAACAAAAGTTGCACTAGGCCAAATAAATCACACATACACAGTTTGATTTAATTAAGATTCTTAAAATATAAAACAAAGACAAAAAATTGTACAAAGGCCTGCAATTTTCCATAGCGTAACATATAGGAGAAATAAAAGTTTTTAAAATATAATGCTAATTTATGAGGCAAACATATGGTTTGTGTTTTTCCTAAGATGTAGGGACCCTGACACTTGCAGTTAAGAATAGTTTCAGTAGGCACAAACTAAGTCACTCAAATGGTAGATCACACATTATAAATGTCATTGAACTCACAACCACCCTCTCTCCATCACCCCTGGATTTCAGCTAAAGGATGGGGTAGAGGAGAAGTTACACAGGGCATAACTACTAGAAGCCTTGACTCAGGAATGTCTTGTGGGATGCAATCTGGGTGCTGGAGTATGTTCTATCAGTGCAATCCTGGGTGCTGAGGCAAGTCCTGTGCATACCGTGTAAGTGCTAGGTCAAGTCCTGAGTGTGAAATCCGGGTGCTGGGTCAAGTCCTGTGGAGCTTGGTAAGTCATGTGGGTGCAATCTGGGTGCTTTAGCAAGACCCATAGATGCAATCTTGGCACACCGGCAAGACCTGTAGTTGCAATCTGAGTGCAGTGGAAAGACTTGTAGGTGCACACTGGGTGCTTGGCTAAATCCTGTGTGTGAAATTTTGTTAGTTGGCAAGTTATCTAGGTTCAATTTGGTGCTGTGTGTGCATTGGCAAGGAATGTGAGGGCAAGAGAAATGGAGTGAATGGGGGCAAAGGAAAGAAATAAAAAAAAATGCATTTTTTCAAAAACTGTTTTATTATCTGACAACTATACATGTCCACTAGCTGTGACTACCAGAATGGAAGAGGGGGAGGGGCATAGGTGGTGTGGCCTGCACAGGGCCCCTGGACACCTAAGGCTAGTTTGGCTTTGACAAATACTCTTGAAAGGTAATATAAATATGTAGGTCTGAGAATAAGTCATTATCATAAGTAATGTTAAGCAGTATCAGCAATCTCAGTTGAATGTTTTATTATAAATAACAGCTCTATTCTCCCACATACCAGTACAAATATGACAGTACAATATATGTTTTCTGGACTGAATTGCTAAAAATGAAAGAGACAAATGAGTTTCAGTATTCTCAAGAATAGATTTTATGCATTATATAATTTTAAACTGAACTGAAGTGTCTAGAAGCCATCCTACTAAATATATTAAAGAAGCTGAACTCTTAACATAAAATGCCCCTTTTCCAAGAGAAATATGACAACACTTATGGCAGATTGCACTGAATCTTCCCCACAACCTTTAATTGGTAACAAGGATCTGCTTCCTCCCAATGTGCATAGAAATGGTCCCTTTGATTAAAGGGCAAATCCCACCTAAAATACAATTTAAAAAAAAAATCTATATTGTTGTAGAACACCTTCAATGTAGTATAGAATGCCTTCAAAATGGTGGTTACATGTATTCTATAAGCTGAAAGTCTATAAACCGAACAACCTTTGGTTTATAGACTTTCGGCTTATAGAATACGTGTAACACTATTGCCTTTCTAGAAACCGAACGAGAGCCCCATTCATAATAATTTCTTATGAATGGGGCTCTCGTTCGGTTTATAGAAAGCCAATAGTATTACACATATTCTATTAGCCGAAAGTCTATAAACCGAAGGTCATTCGGTTTATAGACTTTCGGTTTATAGAATACATAGAATTTAAGAATTTCTTATGAATGGGGCTCTCGTTCGGTTTATAGACTTTCGGCTTATAGAATACATAGAATTCTATGTATTCTATAAACCAAAAGTTTATAAACCGAACGACCTTCGGTTTATAGACTTTTAGCTTATAGAATATGTGTAATACTATTGCCTTTCTATAAACCGAACAGGAATTTCTTATGAATGGGGACTCTAGTTCGGTTTATAGAAAGCCAATAGCATTACATGTATTCCATAAGCCGAAAGTCTATAAACGGAACGAAGTTTGGTTTATAGACTTTCGGTTTATGGAATGTGTAGGTCAATTGATTCGTATGAACGAATAAAACGAAACGAAAATAATGAACGAATTTAGTCTGAAACGAATGCAGTAATGAACGAAATTCGTTTTAGACGAAATAAATAACATTTTCGTCCGAATGGACGAAAACGAAACAAAAATTTTAGTTTTGCACATGTCTACTACAAACACTGATCTTCCCCATTGAGATAAATTGTAAATCAAAAAGTCTACTGTCCCTCTCCCTTCCCATGCCTATCTTCCTCTCCTATTCCCCCATTGTATGTCTCTCTCCCTTCCCATGTCTGTTGTCTCTCCTATCTGCACCCATGTCTGTTGTCCCCCCTCCCATGTCTGTCCTCCCCCCCCATATCTGTTGTCTGTGCCCCCCTCACTCCCATGTCTGTTCTCCCCCCTCCCATGTCTGTTCTCCCCAACTCCCATGTCTATTCCCCCCCATGTCTGCAGTCCCCCCCTAACATGTTTTTTTTAAGCTTTGTGCATCGCTGGGAGCAGCGGGCAGTACTAGCTCTGTGACACACAGAGCTCAGACAGTGCTGCCCGCACTCCTCATGCACACTGATTTTCAGAGCATCGGAAATACTGCCCGCTGCTCCCAGCGACGCACCAAGCCTCGCTGCTACCGGAGGTCTGGGCGGACCTTCAGCTTGCACCTGGTGCGGTCTGCCTCCCTCCCCCTTAGCCATCGCCGCCCCTTTTAAAAAGGCACCCGAGGCCGGCGCCTACCTAGCCTATAGGTGGCGCCGGCCCTGCCTTGCTGAGACAGCGGGGAGAGTGTGGGAGTGAAAGGGTTAATGACACCAGACCCCTGGTTACCTGTTGCTAGTTCCAGTAACCACAAATGTAACTGCTTAACTGCTGCAATCCATCCTACACTACCACCAAAGTACACAGTCTTAATAGATCGCGAGACCTCCTGAATTCACGTGGCCTCATCTGACAAGTGGTATCCTGCTGCAAGTCACAAGGATCTGCCACGAGCTGTTAACTGAAGGATGTTCTAGGTAGTCCTAGCGTCTTTACGGATGAGTAAAATAAAATGGCATAGAACGTCCTAGCATCATGAAGGGGTTAAAAATGTAATCTGACAAAATGCGGTGTACAAAAAATACAGAAATAAATGATATAGAGAAATACAGATTACAAGTTGCAAAAAGTCATAGTATATGACTATATAGACTGATAGATAACTTGAAGCAATTACACCTAGAGAAACCTTTTAGTAATGCTGTATTTATCATTTAAGATTATATAAAATCAAGTTTCACATTAATTTAACATAAACATGGTAAACATCTTTCTGCCTATGTCTAGCATGTGGATATTTAAAGTAAGATTAGAGGAAAATATATAGGAAGATATATATCAATGAACCAAGTGTTTCATTTTAGTCTAAAAGTGAGGTGGACAGTCTGATAGATGGATATAAAAACATATATAAATGCAAGATGTCCACATGTGTAGTTTGTATAAATGTTTCTAAAATTTAGAAAAGTGTTAGCGAACTGCTCAAATCTGAAATGAGGTGAAGACATATGCTGTTTCACACTTAAAATTTGGAGTTCAGGCAGTATGTCTACTAATTTTAGCATAGAATGCCAAAATTAACTATTAAAGGAAACTGTTACATACTGTTACCTGAGGAGGGGGCTAGACATGATATAACCATCCCCGAGGGTGGACAGTGCTATACATTTGCCTAGGGTAATTTCCGCTTACATCTGGGCATATTACCGTATTTGTTCTAATATAAGACGACCCTGATTATAAGACGACCCCCCCAAACTTTGAATATTCCTTTAGGAAGAAAACTAAAAGCCTGAATATAAGACTACCCTATAGGAAAAAAGTTCAGCTTGTATATATTCACATGTAAATTGCTTTTTAATATTTAATAAAAAAAAATATGATATTAAACAAATGCATTTCTTGTTTTTATTTCCTTTTATGTGCCAATGCTGCCTCTCTCTCCCCCAGCGTTGTCTCTCTCTCCCCCCGTGTTATCGGTCTCTCCCTCCCCCCAAACGTTTCTCTCTCTCTCTCCACCTCCTCCACCTCATCTCTTTCCCCATCCCCTTGTCTCTGTCTCTCTCCTCCCCTTGTCTCTGTCTCTCCCCCTCCCCTTCTCTCCATCTCTCCCCCCCTCCTCTTGTCTCTGTCTCTTCCCCCTCCTCTTGTCTCTGTCTCTCTCCCCCCTCCCCTTGTCTCTGTCTCTCTCCCCCTCCCCTTGTCTCTGTCTCTCCCCCCTCCCCTTGTCTCTGTCTCTCTCCCCCCCTCCCCTTGTCTCTATCTGCCCCCTCCATCCCCTTGTCTCTGTCACTCCCCTCCCTCCCCTTGTCTCTATCTGTCCCCCCTCGCTCCCCTTGTCTCTATCTGCCCCCCTCCCTCCCCTTGTCTCTATCTGCCCCCCCCCTCCCTCCCCTTGTCTCTATCTGCCCCGTCTCTCTCTTCCCCCTCCCCCCCCCTACCTCACCTTGTCTCTCCCTGGTGGCTAGTGGGGGCAGTCGGTGGATGTCTGCACGATACGTGCAGACATCCTCCATGCTGCCCGGCACTTCCCCCGGGACTTTTATGATGAAGCAGGAAGGACCCGGCTTCATCATAGAAGTCCTGGCGGTCGTGCCAGTCGGCAGCAGCGGAGGATGTCTGTGCGCATCGCTCTGCGGGGGACCTGGATCCATGTCTTATAATCTTACCTCGATTTGAGGTCAGATTAAATACGACCTCGAATATAAGACGAGGGGGCTTTTTCAGAGCATTTGCTCTGAAAAAAACCTTGTCTTATATTCGAGCAAATACGGTACATACCATGCATTTTATTTCCACAAACCCATCAGAGAATCAATGATATCTTTTTCTGTTGTGTTGTAAAATTCTCTACTGCAAAGAGAATATATTTATTTGTGTCTCACATTCGAAACGGAAAAATTGTTTTGTCTTTGTATTTCAAAATGAAGAGATAATAAATACGATGGTCTGAATAAACTGCCAGTGACATTTTCTTTGGAGCGTAACCATTCGAAACATAAAATGTGTGTGGTTTTGATAACCACCCTTTTGCTCATGAAAACAAACTTTATATATGCAGTTGAAAAAGCAAATGAAAACAATCCTTAAAAGACCAGTCCAAGTTGAACAAAGATGAAATAAATGAATAATAAATGTGAAAATTTGCAAATTGTTTGTGTCAACTATGTTATTCATTTATTAAACTTTTTCTTAGTTTTCTTAAATAATTTGTTTAAATAATAATTTAAGAACCTTGTTCGTAAATAATCACTTCTTTTTTAATTCTTAATTTTTTACGATGGTTTGTAAGGGTTTCTGGCCTCTTTCAACAAATGCATCTCTTGGCAGTCAGACAGAGGACTACCTTAGAGCTGAATGGAATAGTTGTCTATAAACTGAAGGTGTCTGTCAGACAAACACATCATAAACACGGGTAAATTAACTGCAGACACCCAGTATCTGTACCGAGCAACCTAGAGCACAATATTGTGGGATCAAGCAAATAATTCTGCCTCTATTTTTCATCCCGGGACACAGTAGAGGAAGTTGACAAGTATGTGAAAGTATAAGCCCAAAGTCCAATGTGCAATTTCAGAGACACAGGCATGTGCACTTGGAGTCCACTGGTAGCAATATATGTGGAACTTTGTTGTTTCGAATGCCCAGCTCTGAATTTCTGAATCTTTGTAAGCTTACAATCTGCTAAATTAAGCTGGCAGAGAGGCATGCTATTTTTTTAATCATCAAATATGCACAAACTTTTCATATTTCATGGGGAAAAAATTGTGCATACTTTTTGGCATGTTTTACCAAAAGCATCCAATTGTTTTATCAGAGTGTATATTTAATGTGTGATTATCAAAATAATGTGGGTCATGTTTAAACACAACGCACACACAGATTGTGCCAAAAATCGGTGCATTGCAGTGTGAGCCAATGTATAAAGCAGACTCCCAACCAATTTGTGGAGTCTACACTGCCTCCACAGTATATGGATATTTTGGTTGGCAGCATGTTTCTCCTGTATGGAGCTGCCCTGTTTCCGTAAAGAGTGAGGGAAAGCACAGTATTGGCTGCTGTTGCTTCACTGCACCTAAAGGCAATCAGCAACATTACTTTGATAGAAAAAAAGGACACATTTATTAAAATATTAGTATATGTGCAGCTTACTGAAAACAAACCCTGTCCATGCCCCTTCATGTAATTAATCACTGAATAAGTTTTTATGCAGCATTTTTAGGAAATCTCCTTTTTTCAGCTTAGCTAAAATTCACAGTTTATATTTTGTTGTTTATAGTACACAAAGCAAACATATATGTCTGGGGTGTAGTCAATCAATTCAGCGGAGTTAGTAATTTGTGTTTTATTTGGATTAGAGACGTAATTGCTCACAATAAGTTCGTTCAGGCACATTGGAAGGAAAATATATACAGTATGATCACATGTTTGGTATCTGATCATTGAAATAAAGAAATGTTTGTTTTGGTAGGCATCTTTGGCTGCCTTCATAAAATGTGTACTGTCGACTAGTGTGTCCTTTTTCTAGCAGATTGTGGACAAGTTAGATTGAGAGCTGTAATTACATGTTACAAACATAAACATTAAAACGTTTTAAAATTGCATTGTGTGTAAGGAAAGACGCAACAAAACGCTGACCTAGAAAGAGATTAGTTTATAAGTTATATATCACATTTATAAGCAATGTTTTCACCAAAGATCTATTTACAATATATGCTGGTAAAGGTTAGGAAAGCCTACTTGTAAGATTGAAATGCACTTAAAACCCATTTAGTTAAAAAAAAAAAATTCCTCTTAAAGAAATGTTGCTTAAGCTGTGAACTTAAACAAGTTACAATAGCTACATTAGTAAGTAAAACTACTATTGGTCAAAATATGTTCACCTACATAGTGTATGCATGTAGACATAACAATCAAAAATAATAAACCATAAATGTCTACAACCCACTTAAAATGCACAACGTACAATGAGTACAAGAGGTTTCTATAGCAGACAAGTTTTTTTTACCTCTGGGTCATCATCTTTTTTATATAGTTTTATTATGTCCAAAGTATTACAATTACAGCTGTACAATACAAAACAATACATGACACATGGCCCACAACTAGAAAAAAAATATCATCACATATATATATACCAATGTGAACCCACATAAAAAAATAAATCAATACAGCTACATTTAAAGAAAGACACGATGGGAATTCTTTCCTATCTGGTATCCTTATTAGGAGGGTCCACAGGAAAGGCCTATTCAACAAATCTCTACCGATGCACCAAGATCTATCGTTGCCAAAATACAGTATCCACTTTTCATAAGCTCCTGTAGATAGCTTGAGGTGTTTCCTTGGTAATAAGCCCTGTTCCAACTGAAGTTGGAAATTAACTTGTAATCTGAGGCATTGCCAGTCTAGAGTTTGGGGTTTATTTCAGGCCCTAGCAATAAGTATTTTTGCCTCTAACAAGATATGTGTTAGTAGAAACCAGTCTAACAAGACGAGGGACAACTAGTTTAAAGGGCCACAACCACTTACATAAGATTACCTGTGAAATTAAAAAAAACACATATATAGGACATATGCCACTTTTTTTTTTTCTTTGTTTGAATTAATTGCACATAAAAGTCAAAAATAAAATTAGGTGTCGTTCTCCTGCATCCATTGTTGCAAATTTTACCCATAATACAACATTCTCCAAAATCTTCCAGTAAGTCTCACTTACTGGATCATAACCCCCCCATTTGATATAATAGTTACATTGCCCTCCTAAAATTTGACAAAGGCTGATGGTAGAATTGGTGCATGGAAAGTGTTAAAATACCACCATATGAAATACCCTAGGGTGTCTAGTTATCAAAAATATATGATTTCGTGGGGTAAAATACACTTTCTGGCTTCAAAAATGGGCACAGGTTTTCTGCATGTCAAAATTCCAAGTTGGAAAACCAAAAAGCGCACCTCTCAATTGTGGCCTATTAACCCCCAAATCACCTAACCAACCTATGCATGGGTGGTAGATGTTGCTGAACACATATTGAGGTGTTATTTGGAAATACCCCTTCACATTTACAGGTGATTTTTACCTAAATTGCAATCTATGTGGAAAATGTAAAAACTATTTTACAAACTTTGGCAAAGATTGGTGGTAAAATGGCTACATGAAATGTATCAAAATACCTCAAGTTAAATGCCTTGAGTTGTCTAGTTTTCAAAAATATGTATATGTGGGGGGTTATTCATGGATTTAGTACAGATATCAGTGTTACAATATCACTATAGCCAATTTTGAAAAAAAAAAAGGTATTTTGAAATAGCTTTCCACTACTTATAGTTCTGGCCCTGTAACATGAATAAAAAAAAAGCACAAAAACATAAAACATGGGCTATTTCTGAACTCAGGACAAATATTAGAAACTACTTAGCAGTGTTTTTTTTTGTTGTCTCTTGTAGATGAGTATACGATTTTTCAAATAAAAGTAAGAAAAAAGAATTTGGCTTTTTTTGACATATTTTATTATTGTTTTTATATCAAATTATATGCTATTATAAAAATAAAGGTATCAAAACTTCTTACGCTTCTTCTTACACTTCTTACGACGATAAAAACAATATATAGTTTGTGTGGGTACACTAAATGAGACAGAAATAAATTACAGCAAAACACAAAAACCTCAGAAATGTTAAAACAGCCCATCACCAAGCGTCGCACAAGCCAAAAAAGTCATCACTAAGGGGTTAATGAAAGCATACAAATAAAGAACCTTATTGAGTACCCTCTGCTTGTATGGCATTCTCATAAGGTGAACATCTTGGGTCAAATGAGTGAGATTTTTATTCATCTGACATAATCTAAACAATATGTCCGCTCCCAGATAGAGCCACACAAGAAAGAGGGCTCAATAAGGTACTTTATTTAAATTATTTCATAAAAATATTTACATTTAAAATGCCTATGCTCAACACTATACAGATTTATATCTAGCCACACTATACAGATTTAAGATTTTTTAAAAATTGTAAGAAAATGTGTAGATCAAATGGAAAATGTGTCATATCTACAAAAATGGAGACATAAATGGCTAGATGTGTTTAGAGCTTGTTTCACTGTAACTTCTCTTTCTCACCTATTTTACCCACACACATGATATGTTTTACAATTTTTCAAGTAATATGATACCATTATCTATAACACATAACCCAGAATTAAAAAAAAAAGATTAAACATGCGGAAATTTATTGAAAAATAAGCAATAAAATATTTTTGTACATGTGCCTATGAAATTTTTTACTCTAAAGAAAAAAAAAAAGATTAATTTATGTGTCTTGGGTTTGGGAGTAACTCATGCGACTACAATTTTTACTTATTTTTGGCAATTCCAATATAAATATTACGTGCACATGCTTTTTCCAAACTTTGTGCTTCCAAAATTTGCTGTACCAAGACTTTAACTTTTATAGAAAACCGATCTGACCCACAAATGTATATATTTTGAAACGGATACAACCCAGGAGATTCTGTTTGGATGCCTGACACTTTTCATGCAGTGATTTTACCATCAATCTCCATCCTTATTTTCTATACACACACATTGAGATTTATTAACTAAACAGTGAATAGTGATAAAGCCATTTTCCAACTCTTATTAATTCCTTATTTTAGCAATTTGGATGCCAGTTCATCACATTTTTATTTAATGAACAGACCCTTTTGTTCTAAGACTGTAAATTGCAAGATTTTGATATGTGAAGAAAAAGAAAAACAAGAAATATGTATTCAGTAACATCCCCTATGTATTGGTCTACTTGTTTTTGAGTGAAGATATATTTAGAATAAAGTATATTTCCTTTTTCAAGCTTGAAATTCTGATAGATTGTGTTTCATTTGGAGTGTTTTACTGCCAGCTATCTCATACAGGGTATTTTGACATAAGCGTTTGCCTACAAGCGGTCACTAGCCGTTATGTCAATCTTGAACGCTGACAATGTTTTTGTAACTAATTATATTTATTGTTTTCCGTACTTTCTACTATTTGATATGATTTTAATGTTCCAAAGACCTGAAATAAAACAACAAGAATTTCCATATACCTGTCTGGAATCAGATTGCATTCATCATTTTTTGCCTGTTTATTTTCCGTTTTTGGTGCCTCAATGGAGAAATATCCCCAAATGCAACACGCATATGGGGATATTCCTCCTTAGAGGCACCAAAAACGGGAAAAAACAGGCGAGTTGAGCCCAAGGATGTCCATACCAAATTGCCTATCTTGACATACTACCATCAATCTCTGTCAATGTATTTTACTACAAATGTATGCCAAAAATTTGTGTTGTTATCTACATTTGCAACTTGAATGTACAATAACTGGTGGCTATGATTTTCAGAAGGGTAATATAATATTTGTTCTGCTGGTAAATACCCCAATATGTGCGACATCCTCCATTAGAAACACTTTTTATTCATCTATTTTACAATATTTGCATTTCGAGAGGCTTAAATAAGTTCCTGCTGACCAGAAAAATCTACAGCAGCCACACAAGCATGCTAGTTCAGCACTGGAATACACCTTTTGTAAATAAACACTAATTGTTTATGCATTTGTAATTGAATAACCTCACATACATTTGGCTAGTTTAGTGTGTCTATAACATTTTAGAGAATGAGTGATTATTATAAATGTTCTTTAATGTGTTGTCTGTCTACAGCCATATTCAATAAACATAATAATCAGCATTGTGTCAGTCTATTATATTGTTTTTATACTGTGTAATAAACAAAATATGGCTGTGAGTAAGGCTTAGGCTAACTATATGACTGGGTGTGGCTTTCCATTAGTGTATTATGTTTTCAGTAATTATGCAACATTAAATTATTCTGTGTCATAAGAAACTGACTGCAGTGTTGAAAAACACATTGTTTTTGTTAGTTTTTTGCTCGTTAAAAGAAACCATAATTGCTTGGATATGTTGGCTACAAGGCATTCACTGGTTGTGAAGATTTGCAGTTTAATATTTCAATGGATATTAAGTGTGCACCCTTGGGTATTTAGAATAACCGAGCAAATAAACTGCTAATTTAAAATGAATCAACCAAATGCACATGACATGCAAAAACTGATTCATTGTACAATTTATATGTATTACTTGTTTGGAAGTAATGAGTCACAGTAAGACTTATCTAACGAATTAATATTATTTTGAATGTCTACGTGCGGATGCAAAAAAGATGTCCCAGAATTGTATTCATGTTCACTGTAAACACATTTGCAAAACATTTACAAATACAATCTTTAGTTACTTTAAGAGAACCAACAGTGCACCATAAAATTGCAAACAGAGGCCAACATCAAATTTTATTAGCATTCTCAGAAGTATACTTTTCTTTGTAAGTGAAAGCATATGGCAGTCATGCACACAAATATGATAGATCTGCATCAACCGATTTAGCAGACCTGTGCCTGTCCAACAACGAGAGTAGTAGTCTAGAAAAGTGGAAATACTACAAGTACGCCCTAGCCCTGCAATGACTGTTAAAGTATTCTCAGCAGGAGTTTTAATCTGCATCTTCAAACACAATTGAACTCAGCAGGTATCCTTTAGTACCAAATAATAAGTCATAAGAACAATTAAAAGTTGTTGTTGTTTTTTTGTTTGTTTTTTTTGGGGGGGGGAGGGGGGGGTTAAATGTAGTGTGACTATTTAAAGTTTAAAGGCAGATTATGCCCAATGAACATACTGTTTACAAATAAAAAAAAAGCTCATACTATGAACTATTTCAGAGCTTTCCTGATTTATTGACTGCTATAGACTTACATTTTGCATTTTTTTGGTTATCTTTTACACAAGGCTAAAAAAGAGGTGATAAAAAAACATTCCTTGATAAGCCTGGTGTGTATTGCAAGGTCAAGTAAACATCCACTAATTCAAGATAATCAAATATAATGTATAGCTCCATTTAGACAGTAAAATTTAAAAAAATATTTATTTATCTACTCATGTATATAATGCAATTAATAGGAACAGCACACACATTATACAACCCTGCCTGTGATATGTTCTATTTTATTTGATCATTTATATCTTTACACACACACTCTAAGTTGTTCAGAATTAAACAAAAGACTGAACTTAGGGGAGATATTTGCATATAAAGAAACCATCATTGAGGAGGAAATGTCCAGTTAGCAGTTAGTGAGTAAGTTAGTAAATTAACTTCGACAAGCCAAAATCCTTAGCTTTGTGTACAACAAGGGATAGTTTGCTTGTAGGTTATGTGGGCATGTGTCTAGGGAGCTGTAGTTTTAGGTTATGAGCAGTTGCCACAACTAGATGTTTTAGTGATCTTTTTTGATTGTGTCATTTTTAATCTGCCATCGATGGATACTAAAGTAGCTTTTGCACATTATCCAAAACGTTCACCAAATGTTCCATAAGCTGCTTAAATGTTGTTTTATAAAACTTACTTTTGGGTTACTAGTATTGCATTGGATAAAGGTTTAAAGGAAAAGTCTAGTCCCCAAACTCACTTTGGTGCAAGATGAAGATTACTGCTAGTATAGTGCACAGGATTTTTTTCCAGTGTGATTTGATGCAAGCATTCTACATAAATCACATTTTTAATATTTAACTCAAGCCCTCCCCCAGTGATTACTCTGCATATTTACTGCAGACACGGTAGCACTGATTATATAGACACTGAGCATATAAAGTTTTGTTTCATTTAGTCACTGTCTGTGCTCCTTGAATAGAATGCATTGTGTGGATTGTGATAAACTTGCTCTTGTACATAGTAGGCTCTCTTAACAGTGCAACACATTGTCTGATGACATTACTAGAGAGACAGGAAATTCAATTAATTTGAATAAAAATTATTCTCATTGTTTTCTGCAGCAAAAATAAAAAAAGAAAATTGACTTTTACTCAACTAGTGTGGGCAGTCCTGGTTTATTTCAAACTGCTGTAATTTAACAATTGTATCTAGCTATAAGTATTTTATATAACCAATGCAAAACCCAATGCAAAGTGTAAAAGAGGTATTTTAAAGTACTTTGATGGCACATAAATATGCATTAACATTTGGAAGATGCATTTTGGGCACCAGACAGTCCCTTTAATAGGTAGAACAGACATTAATGCAGCTTATGAAGCACATTGGTCAGTACAAAATTGCAAACTTGTAAAGCAAAACATTTAACATTAGAGTAATAATAATTACTATATATTTACTATAAGTAAATATAATAACTATAGTCCACCCTGACAGCATTTTGTATAATGTATTATCTCATAACATAATAGTGCAGGGACCCACAGTATACACTTAAATACTGTACAACCAGACTACCACAGTATTAAATCAATATAATGTTATGCATATACCTCTTTAAGAAGGCCCACACCAATGACATGAAAAAAAGACAAAAATAATTTATTCTGCATCAACATTCTGCAGCAGTGCCAAATATCACAGAAGGGTGGGGAGCAACAACCTACAGTGTAACAAACATCTTTTAGTACTGCAAAAGATCACAGACTATGACTTTCTTAACTCGCTGAGGATTGGATAACAGTGTAACATATTTGTTTACAACAGCCTTGGACTCACAACATGTCACCAAATACATGCTACAAAATATCCACACATCCAAGCAGTCCAATAAAAGTATGTTTAAATGACTCACTGCCTAGCAACCCAACCTGAATGCTGTGTCAATAGCATGATTGGTCCTACTGCTGCTTAATATGCTTCAGTGTGCAAACATTAACATAAAAATATACAAAAAGATTTATTTCATATGAAAATCCACATTTTAAGTTCACAACCATTTCCTGTACACATCTGGCATTACAGTATTTTAATCAGCAACTAGAAAAGCCAAGACATTAACTCATAACTCCACACTGTACTTTAACCCTGCCAGAGGGGCCTTCCTAACTGAAGGGGTTTTGTAGCAATGTCAGTGCAGAAATATGCCATACAGCAGCATAACAATGTATTGCATTGTGCCTCAAATGTGAAAATAATGCTTTCTGCCAATATGAATGAGGTCTATCACTAGAGTGGATAGCAAATGCCTTTAACATTTTTCATGGTGTTGGCCACAGCTTGTAGGCCATCTTGCTAATGGAGTATCAGCTACCAAAAGATTTCTTTGCATAGATTCTATATAATTTACAGTCAGTTATCGGTCATTCAAAAAATTAGTGGCCTGCATTTGCCAAGCCACGACTGGCATACATTTCTCTAATGGTACTATGTAACTACCATAAGATCATGACACCAATCTTTAATATATTAATTCTGCACCACAAAACCACAATGATTAAGCATGTTGAATATTTTTGCTTTAGGAAGGAATTTGTGCAGTTCATAAAAAAATCTACTGGTATAACAACACAAGAAATCAACCTATGAAATGTATGATGTTCTACCTGTATGGTCTGATCAACCTGATTTTATCTGTTGGATCTCTGTAGAACTGGCTGATTTACTACTGTGAACATTCTTCAATACCTTGTGTTTTTCCTGGCTCTTTTTAAAAATGTGAACTATGTTTTGTAATTAGGAATTTTATTTTAACCTCATTTATACCTGAGGATGGATCCTAGCATCTTGGTCTTGAAAACTTGCAACCAAACTCTCAGTTAGCCAATACAAAGATTTGTTTTAACTCTGCTTTTTTCCTACCTATAACTAGCAGAGAGGTATATGAACCAGGAAGAAAAAAAAAAGAAAAGTGATTGGCCACTTTGTGTAAAATAAAGTTCATCAAAAATAATCCAGTTGCCAATGTTCAAATCAGCTATGTATGTGTGGCTGTACTGACACTCACAACATGCAGCAATTTATTAATCAACAACGCATTTTCATCATAGCGTTTAATCAGTCTGCACATGAACACTGCAGAATAATATTAATTTGTTAGGATTGCTGTTTTAGACAGTTCAAAAGCTTGGGGTTTCTTAGAAATGTGATTGTTTTTAAACGAAAAGCAAATGCTATCCAAATATGGTGTAGACATTGCTAATTTTATAAATTACTATTGTAGCTAAAAAACAGTTGATTTTTAATGAAATAGCTACATATAAATACAGAGAGCAACCATCATTCCAGTGTTCCAATCACACGTTGTGTTAGCTAATCCAAGTTTATCGTTTTAGAAGACATATTGATCATTAGAAAACCCTTTGCAATTATCTTAGCAGAGCTGAAAACAGTTGTGTTGATTAAAGAACCAGTAAAACTGGCCTTCTTAAGACTAGTTGAAGATCTGGAGCATCAGCATTTTTGGCTTCAATTACAGGCTCACAATGGCCAGTAACAAATAATTTTCTTCTGAAGCTCATCAGTCTTCTTGTTCTGAGAAATTAAAACGATTTCATGTAAGAAATTACCAAGAAACTGAAGATCTTGTACAATGCTATGTACTACTCTGTTCACAGAAGAGCGCAAATTGGTTCTAAACATAAGAGAAAGAAGAGTGGGTACACAAATGAGCAAGAGAACAAGTACATTAGAATGTATAGTTTGAGAAACAAAAATAACAAACAAATAGCACAGCACTTTCGGTGAGGGGAAGTTTATTTCCAACACACACAGCAACCTTTGGACCCCCTTGTCAAGTCCAAAATGTCCATGCAAAATGTAAAACATGCATTTTAAAGTACTTTGAAAGCATATGATTATGTGTTAACATTTGGAAAATGCATTTTGGGCTTTAGATAGTCCCTTTAAGAAGAAGAAAGTTCCATTTTCCAATACACTTTGGGTAGAAACAGACACTTCCCAGTCCCTCAACTGGCAGATTCATTTAATAGTTCCCTCAAAACAATGCTCTCAATGTCAACAGTGAAGAGAATACTCCAGGATTCTGGCCTTCTAACGGAGATGCAAAAAAAAGCCATATCTCAGACTGACATTAAAAAAAATAAAAATGAACATGGCTAAAACAACACAGAAGATGGGAAAAAAGTGTTATAAATCTTCGTTTGAGGTGTTCAGATCACAAAGAAGAACATTTGTGAGATGCAGACCATAACAAAAATGCTGGAGGAGTGCTGGATGCCATCTGTCAAGCATGGTAGAGGCAATGTAATGGTCTGGGGGTTCTTTGGTGGTGGTATAGTGGGAGATTTGTACAGGGTTAAAGGGATACTGTAGAAGGAAGGCTGTCATGCCATTTTGCAAAGCCATGTCATACTCTGTAGACAGCACTTTTTTTTTGGAACCAATTTCCTTCTACAACATGATAATGACCCAAGGCACAGCTCCCAACTATGCAAGAACTATTTAAGGAACAAGAAGTCAGTTGGATCTCAACCCTATAGAGATGTGGGAGCAGCTTGACTGTATAATATGTAACAATTGCCAAATCAGGCCAATCCAACTTGTGGGTGAAATCTCTTCAAATTACAAACAAACTGACAACTAGAAAGCCAAATGTCTGCAAAGTTGTAACTGCTGCAAACGAAGAATCCTTTGACGAAAGCAAAGTTCGAAAGACACAAATAATATTTATAAAATCATCCTGCTAACCTTATTAGCATCTTGTCTGTATTTCCTAATCATTGCGCAAATTTGTAAGTGACCTCCACGCTCTCCCTTATGCACAAGGTATTCTGTACCAGATATGGATAGAATCTGCTCCTAAAACTCTCTTTTAACAGTAATATCATTAATAACATGTATAAACTGGTGCACCTGCTCCAAGGTATGCAACTGCCCTACTAGTAGAACCCTATGGTACGCTATTGATGCTTGCTAGAAGCATAGATCAAATTCATAGTATATATTTGATTTGTACTATTGTAGGTCCCAATTTCAGTTAATTTATTCTGGCAAAAAACAAACAAACTATTTAAGCAGATCCACCTTGCCATCTTCAATCAAATGAAGACCATCTGTAATATTATTATAAAAGGTGCCATAATGTTCTGTATAGTATCACACAACATAATCCACCAACCTATTTAAAGGCTAGAATTGAAAGGGACAAATGTGGCATTTACAGGGAGACATTCCACACAGATAAATAGAATATTGAATAAAATAAATGTCTGCCTTTTTAAATACTGCTTTTGGAATCATTTAAATAAATAAACAGTGTTGTAATATTAGCGTGTTGAGATAAGAATTTGGTACAATGCTAGTTTAACTTGGATCTACCTAGTTTATTAGTTTATAGTTCACTCATTGTTCAGAGGTACATTTAGACAATGTACTTTCAGACATATAGCATTCCATAAAAATCTAGAGATTTTCAAGACAAGAAACTATTCATTTTCGTGTCATTACATTCAACTTTAAGCACTGTACAAATTAGTGTCAAATTGGAATATTAAGAATTTGATTTTTATGCCATGTACTGTACTCAAGACTCATTGTACTCAAGACTTTCTCCAGCACCTAGATTTTCCTCAGGACATTCCCCAGAGGCAATATTTGCATTCAGGACATACCCCAGCGGCAAGATTTGCCTCCAAGTCATGCCCCAGCAGTACGATTTGCCCTCAAGACATACCTTATGGGCCAGCTTTGCCCTCAGGACATGCCCTATGGGCCAGCTTTGCCCTCGGGACATACCCCATCAGCCAGCTTTGCCCTCAGAGATGGCTGTCTCTGACTTTTACTAAAACAGTGTATTGCATTTGAGCTGAAAAAAAAAAAATGTTAATAGAAAAGCTGGAAACAAATTTTAGCTTGTAGATTTTAGCAAAATAGTTATTAATGTCAGTTCACTTTTTAGTAACATTTCATTGAAAATGAAAAGCCATAAAATGAAATTAGTCTTGTTGTTTTTTTTAGCAAGAGTTACAAAAGAATGAATCCACAAGCAACTTATCTGACATCTATATATTACAAAAACAAATATTTTACTGTAATTTAGAATGTCATTTGATCTACAGGAAGTCTATAAAAGTCAATGCAACATTGAAAGTAATTGTTATTCCATTGATAGTGGTCCACCTGATATTTTACCAAAGTTGTACCCATGGTTGTCAAAGCTGCCATGTGTGGACTAAAGAATATTTAGTTTTCAGTCTTGATCTGTTCCATGTGCAATGCGGGTGGTCATTAAGCAAGCTGACACATTCCCAGGTTCATGTGCAGAACTGATGACTTCATCATATCCTCATGCTGTTACTGTACATCAAGCTGCAAAGGTTTTATGTTGTCTGTGATGGAGTGAGTGAATGGACACTTACTTTGAGGTAGTTTAATCTGGGAAGTAAGGGGAGGGAAATGAAGAATGTGATGGTTGGGAGAGGAAGTGGGCACTGTGATTCTATATATATATATATATATATATATATATATATATATATATATATATATATATGGGGAATACTATATTTGTATCGATTAGATATTTTGTATGAATTTATTAACACAGGTTAGTAGTTTTGTTAGATTCACTTCGGATGTAAATGTCAAGCAGTTAGTAGTAGTCAATTATTTTTAAATGTGGTTGATAAGCTTTTGCAATTCCATCACCCTGATCCTCAGAGTTATGACTGAATAAGACATGTAGTTCTCAAACATCCCAAAAGTTGAAGACACCTAACAGTTTGATAAAGTAAAATCTGAAATGCGCATAGGCATCATTGTCTTATCCAGGTTCCCTTCATTTATATAAGGTGGGTTTCCTCTGCAGTTATATATCTTTTTAATATTGCACTTTACAGAAATATATTAGGTGCATGATACGTACACTACCGTTCAGCAGTTTGTGGTCACTTAGAAAATGTCCTTGTTTTGATGTTTTACATCAAATGAGGTTCAAAATGAATAGAAAATACAGTTGAAACATTGACAGGGTTATAAATTATTTTTAATTTAAATAAGTGTCCTTTAAACTGCATTTATCGAACAATCCTACATTTGCAGCAAGTATAGCCTTGTACACCTTTGGTATTCTAGTTGTCAATTTGTTGAAGTAATCTGAATAGATGTCACCCCATGCTTCCTGAAAAACCACCCACAAGTTGGAATGACTCGACTAGCACTTTTTACAGACCATATGATCAAGCTGCGCCCATAACAGCCTAATAGGGTTGAGATCCAGTGATTGTACTGACCACTATCAGGTGATTGTACTGGCTACTCCATTACAGACAGAATACCACCTAATTGCTTCTTCCTTAAGTAGTTTGAATAGTCTGGAACTCTGCTTTGGGTGGATTCCGCTGCACGGAGGCGGATTTCCACAGCTAAAACATTGATTGTCTGCTAGGAGATTCCCAAGCTTACCATAAGTCCAATAGTTGCTTGTTGGGCTGTTTATATTACTCGTGCAATGAGTATGACAAAGACTTATAAGGTCAAAATGTTGCTTACTTGGTGAAATAAAAACCAGTCACAACTGATGGAGCTGAGTACTTTATTTATTTGTATTGCTGGACAAGGATTGTGGTACTGGAGTGTACCTGAAAATAAATAGTAAGTGCTGGCTTTACTAACATTATATATTTCTACCTAATAGTCTTGTGTGTCTATTTATCTCTGGACCTTATCTGTCAACATATCTGTCTATCTCTGATGATGATGGGCGGGTTGATGAAGTTGCATGACTAAAATGTTTCCTTGGCCGCCCTACCCCTCCCCGGGCCATCCCCTGATATTGGTTATGTGAGCATACTGAGATTTTAATTATTAAGAAAGATTTGTAACACAATCCTGCAGGAGGCAGGCTAGGGAGAACAAGGGGTCTGCAAAGGATTTAATTCCTAAGACCCTCAAGTGCATCAGTCATTTCAACTTTTGGTCCTCTACTGCAACAAGTATGCAACTGAACTGTACAGAAATATACTACTAAAGCTGCATAATATTTTACCAGTGATATCAGAAGTGTGAATGAACACCAGAAGGCTTTTCATAATGAGATGTGATAAACTCACTAATGAAAGTACAGAACAGTTCCCATGTACTCATTCCTAGACATGGCCGTTTGGCTACTTGTGACAGTACATGGCCTATAAAACTCCTGATGATCGCAACACTGTAGCATTACCACATCATGGTGTACTTGCTACTCACATTACTTAATTGAACTGTACATCCTCATGACACAACTCAAATTCTCAGCATCAGCTCTGCAACAAAACTATACCACACCTGTGGAACCTAAGCCTTACACTTAATGTTGTGACCAGCTGCAAGAAAAAGCATTACTACACCATGTGGCAACTACAAATTCCTTCTTTGCCACCAATAGGCATACATTTGAATTATAGCACATCTGGGGGTCTATTCAATGACCTGAATTAATTTATCTCAGGTCACTGAATCCCATGGACTGCAATAGAAAAATCTGAGTTGAAAACCAGTAATAAATGATATTTGGCATCATTGAATTGGACCTCTTAAGTCACATGCACTTTTCATTAATAATGACACCAACTTGCAACGTGATTGGATATTACCATACAGTCTCTTATATTCTGTGAAGAGATCAGTTTACCAGGTTATGGAAACTAGCACTTTCTGATGAGACCTATCTCACACTCCAGTGCGTCCGCAACCTTTATTGAAAGGGATAGAGAGTGCACAAGTGAACCAAGAAACTATTATGAAAGAGGGTACACCCTTTATTGTCTGGCAAGATTAGTGGTATGATTGAAATACACCACAAAATAAAATCACCTTAGTTTTCTGAGACCAAGTCGCATGAAAGACCCTGAAAGAATTGGGGACTTAAGCTGCACGATTTCACAAGGGACCTTAATTGTATATTCCCTGGTGCACCTGCTAGTTTGATTTTTTGCTTGTGTCCTACCTAAAAGTAAACCATACAGGTGTATCATCACAATATATAGGGTTACCACCATTTCTATATATTGTATTGAAATGGTACTACAAATATTGTGCATTGGAAAAGAGTACTCTTTTGTATATAAACATAAAGCTTGGACAGCACATAGTACAGGAATAGACAGACAGGATATACAAGAGGAAAGAAATGTCTGAGACTTACCCAGCGGGAGTGAGATCAACAGGCTCTCTTCAGATGCAGCTTCTTGCTCGGGCCCTGCAGGCCCTGGAGGAAAAGTTTCTCTCACTTGGGACATCTGCCAGGTCTCTCAGCAAGAAATACAAATGTAACCAAAGACAAATCACCAGCAGGTACTAAAAAAGAAGAGAGGAAACACATGAATATACTGATTATGCATCTGTTAGCTAGAAGGAAGAAAGTCGTTTTGAATGTGCTTAGCAATTTCTCTATAGGAAGGGCAGGATGAGTGGTGGTTACACCAAGGCTCAGCACTAGTAAGCGGCCTACAAGAAAGAAGATGGTTAAGAATATGGGATAACTCATTGTTGCACTATTAACACCATCATAAGGAAGCGATGACTTGGGCCCCCAAGGGCTTAGGGTACAAAGTAATGCTTCCTCGTTATCACCCTGCATGCTGTGATTACATGCACTTGTGTTTCTATGGATACATGAAGCAAACAGGACTTAGGTATCTGTTCCACTGCTGGACACATCTTTGCCCACAGTAGTACAGGTAGGCAGTAGAAGATGAGGAATTTTGGGACCACGATGTCACTCCTATTGTGTGGACTCCATTTTACCATTTCCTCAGAATGCCTAACGATCAGAGGAAATATTATTATCTGACTGAGCTGTAGTCCACATAGCAGATGCGCCAACATATGAATTGTAGAAGACAGGGGCACAAAAGCATCCTGAAATCCAGTGTAAATCTATGTTTTGCTTTACCACTTGCACTACCAATAGCGCATGCTACCCACAGCACCCACATAGAAAAACAATGTTTTATCTGTGATTGTTGAGAAAAAAAATGATTGAAAATGGACTATATAGTGTTCGCAAAAATTGCAAGCAAATACATAAATTAGGAAAAAGTTTTAAATGTGTCTACAATGTATCATGCTTATGACATCACCTTTGGCTTGATATGTCAATTAAACATTTCCCATTGCAATGCAGTTAATTTGCATATCAAGCCACAGGTGATGTCATAAACAGGAGATTCCACAGAATTTAAATCAAATGCTTCTCCTAATTTAGACATTTGCTTACAGTTTTACTAACAAAAGCTATAGACCATGTTCAATCATTTTTTTATTCTCTACATTCACAGTGAAACTGATATTTTCCTGGCAGAGCCGCCATCAGGGGGTGAAGGGCGATACACCCGTCACAGGCCTTTAAAAAAAAACATTTTTTACAAAAATTTCGAAAAAAAATAATAGAGCAGGCAAACGTGGAATCTGCCCAGGGCCCACTCATTCCTGGGGGCCCATGGCAGCTGCCCCATGGGTCCCCGTGGCCCCCTGGCAGAGGTGGCACTTTTTCTTTCTTTTTTCCCCCCTATGTCTGAGCTTGATAGAAAGAGGTCTCAGCCAATCAGATGAGACCTCTCAACTCTCCTGATTGGCTGAGAGTTCAGAAGCCTCCTTGGCTCAGCCCATCCTTCACACAAGGAGCTCAAAGCACAGAGATACATGCAGCAGGTAAGACATTGTGTGTGTATATCAGTGTGAGTGAGAGTGTGTGTATGTCAGTGTAAGTGAGTGTGTGTGTGTGTGTGTGTGTGTGTGTGTATGTCAGTGTGAGTGTATGTGTATGTCAGTGTGAGTGAGTGTGTATGTATGTCAGTGTGAGTGAGTGTGTGTGTATGTCAGTGTAAGTGAGTGTGTGTGTGTGTGTATGTCAGTGTGAGTGTATGTGTATGTCAGTGTGAGTGAGTGTGTATGTATGTCAGTGTGAGTGAGTGTGTGTGTATGTCAGTGTGAGTGAGTGTGAATGTATCTCAGTGTGAGTGAGAGTGTGTGTATGTCAGTGTGAGTGAGAGTGTGGGTTTGTCAGTGTAAGTGAGTGTGTGTGTGTGTGTGTGTGTGTATGTCAGTGTGAGTGTATGTGTATGTCAGTGTGAGTGAGTGTGTATGTATGTCAGTGTGAGTGAGTGTGTGTGTATGTCAGTGTGAGTGAGTGTGAATGTATCTCAGTGTGAGTGAGAGTGTGTGTATGTCAGTGTGAGTGAGAGTGTGGGTTTGTCAGTGTGAGTGAGAGTGTGTGTATGTCAGTTAGAATGACAGTGTGTGTGTGTCAGTGTGAGTGACAGACTGTCTGTATATGTGTGTGAGAGAGTGTGTGGATAAATGGATTAACTTCTGTGACACTGCCTATATCTGTCTAGCCACCCAAGGGGTTAACGCCTCTGACACTACCTAGATCTGTCTAGCAACCCAAGGGGTTAACTCCTCTGATACTGCCTATATCTGTCTAGCCATCCAGGGGTTAACTCATCTGACACTGCCTAAATATGTCAAGCAATCCAGGGATAAAGTCCTCTGACTATATCTGTTTGGATTTTGTTACAGGTCACTGGTAACATTAGGTGCCCCCCGCCCCCCCAATAGTTTATGAATTAATATGTGACATCCAGCGGATGCGGACCCCGGCTTTTAGTCATATATTAATTGATAAATTATAAGGGGGGGGGGCAGAATTTTTTTTTCAGTAAAGGGCCCTGACATTTCAGATGATGGCTCTGTTTCCTGGCAGTCCCTTTAAAACTTGAGAAAATGAACTTCACCTACAGCAGAGGAAATGATTTTTACAATAAGAACAGTAAAGACTTTAAAAACTCTGCCTAGTAAGCTCTAGATGTTTTGGGGAGCTGCTTTAGGTTGGGAAAGCAAGTTTTACAAACTTATATTCAAGCTTTTTATAATTATTAACGTGCTGTTCCAGGGAGAAATCCAAATGCCATTTTAGAGCTAACAGAGATTTGTTTCCTCTTTTTGAACAGAACTGGAAAATTATTCAATGTATGTTTCTTGGTAGGTTGAATTTGATAGACTTAAAATGTTCTACTGCCTGAGTGGTATAGCATCATGGGAGAGGGAGCCCAAACTGGTGTCAAATGTTAACAACTATTGTTTGGAGTAATGCATTTATCTTATCTCCAGTGCTGAGACGGTTAACCTGAACAACCAAAGTCCATGTGCAATGCATTTCCTCTCCTGCTGTCACAGGACTACAAATCCATGAACTATTCCAACAGTATAGAAAACTGTTACTTGGTGCGATGCAGTAGTTTAACAGTTAACTGTCTGCCACTAGTTGCATGGATCAGTAGCGCGATCCTAGCAGAATGAGTTCTTATAGATAAAATGAGAGAGGAGGAGCTCTGACATTGCACCTCTGCAAACTCTACCAGTGAAAACACAGCACCTCTCTGGCCCCATTCCGTTAGGTGTAAGAAAACTTTAAGGCATTTAGTGGAATGCACTGTAGCTTGTATCTCTCTCTACCTTCACAATACAATTAGTCTGATTTCTATCACTTTACCTTGCACAGAAGAAACTTTTTTCTCTCTCACTCTTCTCTCTCGTTTTCAATCCTTCTTTTCATCATATCCGGAGACTCAAATCATCCCACTTGGGCAGACAGCCCACCTCCCTATAACAGACAAAGGAGGAGGCTTCAGGGTGCCGCCCCCTCTTGGTCCCTGAGTCAGAACTCAGTAAGGGATGTAGCCATCACCACAGTAACAGTATCAGAAAAAACGTACACTAAGCAACACCAGCAGCCTATGTTCATAGGCAAAAGACAGCTTCCAGTGCCTCCGAAGTGGGATGGACCCTAAGAAATGTAAACCTTTTAATTTATTTTGGTGTAATATTAGCTTTATTTATTAAAGTGAATGAAATCACTCTGGTTTTAATAGTTTATTTCAGGATTGGAAAAGTGCTCCAATTTATGATAGCTTGGTAAACTTCCCTTATACTATAGTACAACGAGATGTACTCTGATACAAATATCTGGTTTGCATACTAGAGGTAATGCTATCCAGACATATAAATTATATCTTTTTCATTTCGTACAGATTAACACACTTTACTTCTTCACATACAAGTTTATTTAATATGTGCAGGCCTGTGACTTTAAAAGGTGTCAACACATAAGCCTGTCTCTTTTATTCACAAATATGCTATTACAGAACTTTATTCACATAAGCTTGTACAGAACTTGATTCCTCTGTAGGGTATTTATTGGCAAAATAAACTTTAAACGCAACTTCTTCCTGGAGGGCAACTTTCCTTAGTTCCATTTAATTGTTAAGTATTAATAGTACTGAACATTTTGGCTTCACTTACAATTAGGATTTACATTTAGCTACCTGGGGATTTTCATGTACACTTTCAGACTGCTGATTTAAGTATTCTTGTAGGTTACAAGAATACATACGCTGGCAAAGTTGTGTTTCATCAATAAGGAGAATGCTTCACTGCCTGCGCACTCCCTTTTTAAGATAACAGAACGCATGTACTCACAATTGTCCAGGGGATTTAGGTTATCTTGTCCAGCTGAGACCCTTTTCTTGCTTAGATCCAGTTTGTGCAGACTCACAAATCGTGTTTGTAGATTTTAACACATACACTGCAAAGTGCTCCTGTTCAGCAAAAACTTTCTTCTGAATATCTTCTGCTCTGGTTCACTTTGCCTGGCATGTCCAAACATCTGACTTCAGGGTGATTCACGTACACACACCACAGCAGGTCTATGCTATTTAGCAATTCCACATTAAACTCTCTTGAACACCAACAACATTTAAAAACTGGAGATTAATTTCCAAATGCAAACTGCTTCTGGACACAGTTAGCAGCCATTACAGAACTCTGCTGCAAAACTCTGTAGGCATACACCCCCACACATGTACACACATTCACTCACACACACACACACACACACACACACACAAACCGATACATACCATCAGACGCCATCTAGTGCCTAGTAGGTTATATGTAACTTTTCAGTTAGATCATTTGCAGCAAATTCTAACAAAATATAAAGTTGTGACTGACAATACCGAAAGCCCAGCAAAGTTTGGAAAAACGAATCTTTGTTAATATGCATTCATCAAAGTGAGGTGACACGGCATCAAACCTGTTTTTCAAGTATTCATGTGTATGCATTCCTTTTAAGTGAGATATGGGTATTTTGCAAGCATTCTCATAACACATGGCAACATTTTCCATACATATAAAACATAGAATCAATTCCAAGAACACTTTGTCACATTGCAACAGATCACTAAGTATTGCCTACTTAGTAACTCTTAAAATATTATTAATAATGTTTGTAGAATTTAAGCTACATTGAGTAGCACTCTGCACCTGACTTCCTAATATTCTGTCATGTTGTTTTTCAATAAATACACTACATTTTAATTTTTTTTTTATATGTACACTACACTTAAAAGGTTTTTACATTTACATATATTAAAGACAACCTAAAATACAAAGAACTCCTATTTGTAAGATTTCAGTCTACTGATCTGAAAAGGCTTGAACCACATGGTTTTGTTGTATGTCTTTTTTTTTGCTTACTTGTTTGTCATACTTCAGCTGGAGTTCCCCTAGAGATACAGCATTATTAAACAGTTGATCTGAAAGCACAGATCTGGCTGTCCCGATATTTATGCAGGAATATAATAAACAAAAGAAATGTAAGTTTGGGAAGTGCCTAGTGTAGTGATGTTTTAACACCAAGTATATTTTTCACTATGGGGGATATGTATAAAGGTCAATTATCGGACAAAGTTATACAAGTGGTCCAGTCACCATGGAAAACAATGGAATGTGTATACTGATTAGACTCCTGCACTATTTTAAGAGATTTGATAGTGTTTGATAAATCCAGTTAATGATTATAAATATGAAAGATCAGTTTATCAATAATTTTTAAAAGCATATTCACATTAGAATGTTAATTTACCATGCATTTATGGGGACACTTTTAAAAGGGGCTCTGTTCAATAAATTAATTTTTCAAGGAGTGTTCTGTTTGAATGGTTTTTTTTTATAGTGGCTGTTTCATGAGGCAAGATATGAGAGGTAAGTATGCAGACTGAAACAAAATGGGAATTCATGTAATGTAGTAGCACAGAAACGTTGCAGTTTACCAGCAATACGTTATAATTTTCCCTGCCACTGTTTACTGACAGAATGTAACAAAGATATGTATTTGACTACATTGCACTGAAATAGAGCAATATTTTACTCAGCTAAGTAGTGTTTACCAAGATAAGTGGCATGTTGTGATATGAGTGCTTGTTTGGACCTGAAATGACCAGATAAGCAATATAAGGGAAGGGTCATAAGATAAAAAGCTAAGTATATTTTTCTCTGTTCAGTGTATCAAAGTTAAAATAAATGCTTCAGACCACTGTAAGGGTTATTTCTAAAATATTTACTCACCATGGTATCTAAGCACCATGAGAAGCTGAGCCTAATGTGTTCTCAAAGGATACTTTCACGGTGCAGAATTTTGGCAGCTGTATCATCTCACTTTAAGACAGAGCCATATTTTTATATGTTACTACAGTATATGCTCTTCTGTAATTAGTGGTTCTTTAAGGGCTGATTGCCAGCTGTAAATGTACAGGGAATGTTTCTGGTTCATCCACTTACTGAACTTGTAATGACTTGAAGAAACTGCAGAGTTTTGCAAGTTGTGACCAGGCGGCTTATTATGAAACTCACATAAAACTGAAGTTTAGTTTTTAATGCCACATTCAGTTTACAGTTTGTCACACTGCAAAGAATGTGTGGCAATGTAAAGTTTCAATCTAGTAATATTAGCTTACTCTCCTATAATTCTCTTTTAATTTGCCACAGATGTACAATACAGATCATAAGTAGGTGGGACACTAGTAGAATGTTTAGAATGATTGACAGTTTACCTAGTAATTTTTTTGTTAGTCAGATGAGTGAGCAACTAGTACATTTGCAGCTTGTTGCTATTCCTCTGGCACTCAAAGGGTGGAATTTGCTATAGGAAGTGATATTTACTGGAATTAATAAACAAGAGAAATTAGCTATTTATTTTGTAAGGAATAGGATTATGTAAGCCATATAGGAGCATACACTTGCTTGTAATTTAAGATTCTCAAAGCCACTGAGTGTCTCTCTGTCTGCACCATACTGGAGTAACATCCTATGTTTCTCCCTTGCTGGCAAGAACCAGACACCACAGTGCCCTTTCCAGATTGCTTGTGGGTCTTTAATTACAAGGAAGAAGCTGTTTTCTTCAGAGCAAATGAATGCTCCTGTACATGAGAGTGTACATTTCTTATGTCTGTGAACCGTTTTTCACATTACTGGTTCAATATACTACACTATACTTTGCATTATATTCTTGGGGGTTTCCATGATTGCCATGAGAGACATCAGTCTATGGAAGACAAAAATAAGTATTATACTTTGTTGTCTCATTAAGTGTGAGAGCACACAGTGTTATTTAGAGTTGTGAACACAGCACACTTTTGTTTTTTCCTTTTACTAAGAAAGTGTTGGAGACAAAGGGGCTGCTGGTAAGTTGTTTAGGCACACATATGGCACTGGAAATGTGTTGCAGGACAAGGATGACACACGGAAGGTTTTTAGGCACAGAGATGGTGTATACTAAACAAGCCTAGACAGGAAGGTGTGGGGCAAATGAAGATTAGGGTGTGCGTGAGTTTTTTCAAGCTTAGGGCAGCACAAAATATACCACTGTACATACATGCATATTTATAAAGAAAAGTTAGGGATATAACATACAACGTATATAATTATTTATACAGGTAAATAGAGAACACCAATAAAAATTTAGAGTATACAGTATATAGAAGGTTGTAATCTAATCAAACAGGTGGACTTTTTTTTTTAGAAGCCAAGAGACAATCAATTTCAGTGATTTTAGAGTAGTGGATGATGGCATCTGGGAGACTGGTGCTAGATCTACAATTGTAGGTTGTGCGGGGAGTTTGAGTGAGCCTGCTGTTCAGGTAGAGGGGAGCATTCCAAAATAGTGGCTGTGCACTAGGCAATCTAGTTGGAGTGTTTGCATGGAGGCAAACGCCAGCCAGTTTAGTTCTTTTAACATTTTAATGTGATGGCACTGGGAAGGTGTTTGGGGACAACTATAGCACTGGAAATGTGTTTGTGGACAAATATGGTGGATCCTAAACAGGAAGAGGTGGGGCCCATTAATATTAGGGGGTACATGATTTTAGTCGGGGGGCACAGGGCAGCACAAAACCTAAATACACCACATACATACATATTAATACAGGAATGGAGAGAATATACAGGGTATGTAATTATTTAGACAGATACATAGAGAAAACAGCAATAAACATGTACAGTAATTATAGAAGGTTGCAGTCTAATCAAACAGTTTTGATGGTTTTTAGAAGTCAGGAGACATTCATTTCGAGGCATTTTAGAGTAGAGGTAGTATTCCACATATGAGAAGCTCTGTGAGAGAATATTCCTCAACCTACTTCTTTTTTGAAGTGAGGGACAGCTAGTAAAGGGCTGGTGCTCAGGTTCTGGATCTAAGATTGTAGGATGTGCAGGTAGTATGAGTGAACAAGCTGCTCAGGTAGAAAGGGAGATTTCCAGACTAGGCAAGCTCAGTGGAAATTGCCCCTGGAGGCAAGCGTCAGACAGTTTCGTTCTTTTAACAATGTCCAGTTTGCTGAGATGGGTCCGCAGTGTGGAAGCTACTATAACCAGTATTAGCATTGCTTCACAATTCACATCCTCACTTGGGGATCTAGGCAAGATTTTTTTGTTGTATAAAGAGCCATTCCTAGGATACAGCTTTGAAGATAGCTTGTCAATATGGAGACTAATAGACAACTATGGATCTAGCGTACCGTGCCCCTAGTATCTTTTACCACAATGTAAATACATTGTGCCCCTGAGTGACAGGTGTGCTACCAGTCCTTAGCACACCTTTCACTCAGGGGCACAATGTATTTTGCGTATTTCCAGGCATTTGTGTGCTGCGAACAACCAAATTTGTATACTTTTTGTGCTGCCGGATGTATTTGTGGGGTTTGTGTACTCTCTGTTCAGAGCACAAACAGTAGTCTTCCACAAGGCAAACAAGGCACTCGCCTAGGGAGGCACTTTGCCAGAGGGTGTTAAAGCACACTTCTGTTGCTTCAAATATTTTTGCCCCTCTCCCACTATTCAGCAAGCTTTCCAGTTAATCCGGGTGATGGGGGCATGTAACGGACGTGGTGGGGGTATGAAATGAGGGTGATGGTGTGTCAGGACTTACCCATCCATTTTCCTTCAGAGTTCCTTCCAGGTTTCACTCATCAGAGGCTCCGCCCTCTTTCTGTGACACAATCTTCCCTCGCCTTATAGGGGAGTCACTCAACAAGTTAGTTGCTGAGTTATTTTGTCTTGAACAGTACAAGTGCCTGCTTAGCTCCAGATTATTTCTTATAAAGATCCTCTGTGTACCGACTTCTGCCTGATACCCATTACTGCTGACTTCTATTGCCCTTGTACCCGGATTTGTTTCACCATTCTTACAGACCTCTGGATTCCTTTGGACCAGGAATAGCTTTAAACAGTTCTGCTTTTATCTCCAACCATTTTGATTTGGACTACTTATGGACTTTTCTCAACCTCTAAAGCAATTATCTTTATATATTCATATTCCAACCAACAGAATCATCCTGTGCATATTAAGGTAATCCTTTCCATTTATCCATTTGTTGCATAAGTATTCAGTCTGATCAAACCACTATTGCATGACCTGCTTGCTAATTACCTGCAAAACCTGCATGCTAATCTCTTGCAAAACCTGCTTGCTGAAACTGTTACATTTGCCTGGAAATCCTTAAAGAGGTATACTCAATTTAGCCACCTGGAGTTGTGTTCCAAAATTTCCATTGCAAACCTAACAAGGTGACATGTAATGGGGGTGATGGGGCATTTAGTGTATATGCAATTTGTGCGATGGAGGCATGTAATGGGGTGATTGGGCATTTAATGTGTGTGCAATGTGGGTGATGGGGCATTTCTTCGGTGTGCAATGTGGGTGATGGGGCATGTCGTAGGTGTGCAATGTGGGTGATGGGGCAAGTCATAGGTTTGCAATGGGGGTGTGGGGGTGCCCGAATTTTGTCAGCCTAGGGCAGCACAAAACCAAGAAACACCACTGAGCACAAACTCCGGAAATATACAGTGTGACTTCATGTTAAGTGTGTGGCGCACATCTAGCGCATATGGAGCATCCACGTCTACAAGATACTTCTAAGAATTTCCCTTGGTCACGCTATATAATGATTTTGTCTTGATATTTATTTGATGTGGAAACAGAAAGCTCTAGCTATTTTCCAGGACTCATTAATGAAGCTGTGGAGTATTAATATTTCCCTCTCATGCTTCTTCAATGTCAGTCACTAAAGACACTAAAATGTAGCATTATATCCCAGGACACACAGTCAATAGTGTAGGGGAAGAGATCTTTGTTGCAAGATATACTAATATCTCTTCACTATCATAAATACATGCACCTGCCATCAAAAAGGTGTAGAATTAGATAGAGGGGGCATGAGCAGGCAATCATTAGCGATAGGACCCAAAACTGAAAGAGAATTGACCCAAACAGCCTTGATAAAATTAACAAATTCTTCATTAGCTATGGCCTTACAACTTGTTTTAAGCAGAATGCATGCTTTGTACTTTAATCATTGCAACAAAAAAAACCTGCAATATATGTGCATAGACATGTTAACAAATACAAACATTATCATGTGCACTCACTTTGCAGTATGCAGGAACCTGTAATGGCTTAACATTTACAAACATTAAAATACCAAGACGTTTACTGTTCCAAATGCAGCTATGATAACCCCCACCCACTGTGCCGCTATGACTCATGGTAACAGTTTAGTATTCCCACATTGAATAACTCCCAGCAAATTGAGAATGACCATTGGTTTGAATATTTGGAGGATGGTTCCTTCTCCATTTCCCAACTCATATGTTAATGCCTGTTTTTTGTAGTTCATTTCTCAGTTCACCACAATTCTCATTTTATTGAATAGACGCCTTATATTCAATGAGAGGATGCTTTCATTCAAAGGTGACAAGTCTCTTTTGTGTTTGATGCTATTTCATGAGAATGAATATACAAAAGTTTATAATACTTTTTGATGTTTTGCACAATAACATGACTCACATTCACTGTAACAAAACCGGATTCTTATGTCGTCAATGTTCATAGCAATTATTATAATAAGAATCTTTGCGAGGTAGCCTGTTAATATTTTGAGTCTATTCATCTATGTAGTCTTTGTGGAATACAGTAAAGGCAATAAATAGCTTTTGGTATATTATTTTCAGATTTTATTAAAACTAAACCTGAGAAAAGTGCATTAGGTTGAAAATATATTTATGTATAAATATATGAGAGTCCCAGGATGCTGTTTAGTATTTGACTACTTTCTTCTAAAGAACACGGCAAATCAGTTCATATACCCAGGGGATGCCATTTCGGTTCTGTACAACCTAGCCCACTTAAACAAATATCTTCTGAAAATATAAACTAGTTTATACCTGCTATAATTGCTTATTTTAGTGACCTACTAACGAACACACAGTTTGCTCATCAGAAAATTCCATCACAGAAGACATACTAATGCTGTTTAGATAAATGTATTCTTGGAACGAAGGTTAGAAATGTGCTACTTTTAAATAAATGACAGTATGCACAAATGTGTGTACTTTTTAAATCTATACAATGAAAATAAATCACAAACAACCCCAGGCTGTATTCTGTGAATTTTATTCCCTAGTGTTAAGGGAAGATCAGTAAAACACAAAGAAAAGCATTCTTAAGGAAGCGGAGAAATGAAGATCACATTGTACTCAATAATGGGCCTTGTGTGCAAAATTTCGTATGAAGGTCAACTATTATCTAAGACCTAGTTCATTTACTAATTAGTGTTGCAAATTTTCACCTGACACACATGAACAAAATGGAAATAAAATTACAGCATCTAATTACATTTATGTAGACTGATCAAAGAAAAAAATGTCTTGCCTTTTTTTTTACTTTAGTAATGTACGCTGCAATGATTTATCCATTTTTATAAACCGTGATTTGTAGATAGTAAAGCACTTTGAGACTTTCTAATAGACTTGGGCGCCAATTAAATTTTTGTTACGTCCAAAAACATTTTTGCGGTTCGTCCATTGATGCATTCATTTTCAGACAAAATTCAGACATTATTTTAGTTTCGGGAATGGAATTGCTCCACAGTTTATTTTAGAATAAGTCAAATAACATTAGGTTAGGGTAAGGGAATTTGGAATTCATATTAATGAGTGTTTGTGGGAGTGTGTTTGTGTGTATTAGTGTGTTATGTGTGAGTGTATATTAGTGAGTGTTATGTGTAAGAGTTTGCTCGTGTGTATTAGTCAGTGTTATGTGTGAGCGTGCATGTATTAGTGTGAGTGTGTTATGTGTGAGTGTGTTTGTATCTATTAGTGTGAGTTTATTAGTGAGTGTGTTTGTGTGTATTAGTGAGAGTTATGTGTGAGAGTGTGGCATATGTGAGTGTATATTACTGTGTTATGTGTGTGATTGTATTAGTGTGTAATGTGAGTATGTATTAGCTCACTTTCATGTCCTTCTTCTTATGTTACGCATCCAAATAAACAAATTACTTTTTCACTCATTGCACATTCTTTTATTCGTTCTTTCATTCATCCTCACATTCGGAATTCAGTCAAATGGACGAAAGAATCGGTTTCGTCAATTTTTGGTTTTTTAATTGAGCACGTAGACTAGTGTATATTTTTGTCCACATCCCAACTATGACTAACACTGTATATTAAAATGAGAATGTTATGAGTTACAAACGTCGGCATTTTGCAAGAATAAATGCAGTGAAATCATTGGGTATATTTTATATCCATTTTAAAAACAAACCACATAGTATAATGTTCTTTAGACGTCAGATACACATTAAAAATACATTATTTTTATTCAGTGAACTGAAACACTACTAACATTCATCTATCCCAACAGATTTTACAGTTGAATAATTCACTGTTTATGTATTTTCATAGTACAATGTAAATCAAAGGATGATTCTTCCATAGGACTCTATTTATTTTGAAATATGGTTGCTATCTGCTGAAAAGAAGTCTGGCAGATATATTGGTAACTGTACATAAATGTATCCATTGTCTTTTATCTACATATTATTTACGGTGACATGTTTGCATGTAATCCTCAGTTTACATCATTGTCTGGATAAAATGAACCATCCTTTTCAAATATTATATTACATGAAAATAAATATATTTTAGAAAACTGCACAGCTTTAAACACTTACAACAGTGCATGATTTACATGTCTTGGTTAACTGCCAGTCAGACTTGGTCATTCATTAAAAGTAAGTGTGTTTTACATTTGGCTTAGTGTGAGAGATACCAGACACTAAACCAATAGTATAGACTCACAGGCGATAGTTATTCTTTGTAATATTCACAAGTATTAAAGCCAAACCTTTCTGCTTCACTTTCAAGATTATTTTGCCATCCTGGTTTAGGATATGATGTGTATTATATTAAGCCATGATGTGACTAATGTTAAAAAGGTTTCACTTTGGCCTACATTTCTTTCCTAATCTTTCAAACTAATTATATCAAAATGTAAAAGTCTTTTTTACTTATAAAATCCAATGTTTAATTTGATGTAACATTTCAAACCAGTCAAAAGAAAATGTACACCCTTTGAATGATATTGTTTATTCATCTGACATCTATTAAATGTGTATACTGTAACCTGTTTTAGAAAAGCAGCAATGTGTAATGTAATGTTATGTGTTGACAATGATAGAGATTAAAAGAAGAACAACAATTATCTCAAAGTTAATTGTACAAAATAAAAAATATAATGATCCATAATTGTCAGATTTCATTAATCGCACATGCCTTTCTTTACTAATGGTACAAATAAACCTTAATGTGAACCTGACATCCACAAACTGTATGGGTGAAAAATTCAGATTAAAGTATATATACACTCTTTATCTATATATTTACAAAACATCTAAAAATATATAGTTTTCAAAATATATTTACTTTTTGTTATCCCTCTTGGTTAAAATGATATGGAGTGTGAAATGGGATGTATGCACATGTTTGCAAAATGTTGATGTTTACATACCACAGTACTTAGCATGCATTCTGCACATTTTGCACCATGGAACAGTGGCAGATGCACATGCCTAGGCTGGCACTTGCCTTCTATGCCTTTAAGGGGTGGCAAAAAACGCAAAGAAAAGACAATTTAAAAAAAAAAAAAGCTACCTCTTTAAAAAAAAACAACAACCTTCCTTGCTGGCAGAGATGGTGGCTGGGGAGATCAGAAGAAACCTCTGTGCTGCCTGTTTGGCTCCCCGTGCAGTGTGACGACATCAGAGACGTGCCGGGTCAAGTGACCTCTCTGCACACCCAACAGGGAGCCAAAGAGGCATGCTGCCTGCCACTAGCCACCAGGGACAAAGGTATGTATTGGCCAAATTGGCAGGGGCTTATTAATGACAAAATAATAATGGCATATTATTGGGCAAATTGGCTGGGGCATATTAAATGGCAAAATAATACTAGCATATTATAAGGCAAATTGGCTGGAGCAAATTGATGGCAAAATAATACTGACATACTAATGGGAACATTGGCTCTGGTATATTAATGGCACAATATAGTAATATAGTAATTTAGGTTGAAAAAAGACACAAGTCCATCAAGTTCAACCCTTCTACCTATCATTACAGCTTTTGATCCAAAAGAAGGCAAAAAACCCCTAAGGAAGCTATTTCGAATTTTGCCTCCTGGGGGAAAAAATTCCTTCTTGACTCCAAGAGGCAATCAGATTTCTCCTTGGATCAATAAGCTCTTTTATTAATGCTTATTCTATTATTAATAGCCCTGTATGTTCTGCTTTCCTAAAAAAACATCCAAACCATTTTTAAATGCATCTATTGTGGTTGCTAGCACTACCTCTCTTGGCAGTGAGTTCCATAACTTTATTGTCCTAACCGTAAAGAATCCCTTCCTTTGCTGTCTATGAAATCTTTGCTCTTCCAGTCTGAGGGGGTGACCTCTTGTTCTTTGTACCTTTCTGTTAATGAACAGGTCACAATAATACTGCCATATTGATGGCAACATGTCTGTGGCATATTATGGCAAAATAACACTAGCATATTAATGGACAAGCTGTGGCATATGTTAAATACAAAGTGACTGTGGAATGTTAATTGGTACCTGGCAGTGGCTTATTTTAATTGGCAAAGTGATGCTGTGGCATGTTTTGTGGGGAAAAATAACATGTACTATGGAGGAAAGTGACACTGTGGTTTGTTCTGCAGGGGCAGTTCTGTGGGACAAAGTGACACTGTGGTATGTTCTGTGACACCGTGGCACTGTGTGGGTGCAGTATGAGTGCAAGCTAAGTGCTGTGGGTGAAATATAGGTGCATGGCAAGTGCTGTGGGTAGTGTATGGTGCTGTGTGAAGTCCTTTGGGTGCAATGTGGGTGGAGAAACAAGAAATGCAATTTTTCAATAATAATTCTATTACATATACAAATAGTTGTGAATGTGATATGAAAATAGTTGCATATAATATTAAAAAGTTTACATTTACATATAGTTTTTTTACAATGCGACTTTAGGTTGAGGGGGATCGACTGCTAAAGACTTTGCCCAGGGCCTACTAGGGTCTTAAAGCGTCCCATTGTTGGGGTGATAGAGGCATGTAATACGGAAAAGTTATGGGGGCCTGTAATGTGTATCTAATGGGGTGATGGGGGCATGCAGTGGGGGTGATGGGGCTTTTAATGTGTGTGCATGTGGTGATGGGGCATGTCCTGGGTGTGCAATGTGGGTTATGGGTCATGTCGTGGGTGTGCAACATGGGTAGGGGCGGTGCCCAAATTTTGTCTGCCATGGGCAGTACAAAACCAAGATATACCACTGTGCACATGCATCCCTTTGTTCATTTTAATTAGAATGTTGGGTTAGATGGGTCAGATCATCCTTCATTTACATTAAGATGAATGAAGATCAGACTGAACATTCTAAACAATGAGTTAACCCATTCATACTGCTGTACAGAGCAAAGAATGACTCAATAAGGTACTATATGTGTGTTCATTCATTAAAGCATTTCCATTTATAATGCCTACACTTGCCTACAATGCCTACAATCTTTCAACGAAAATAATAGTGTATATAAATTGAACACATATCCAAATATACAGTACTGAGCAAAATGTACCTTTTCTCCTTCTGTACTACCCACCTCCGCTCTAGCTGTGACACTAACTTCCAGTAGATTACATGGGACAATGTGTGATATTTGGTATCTATCTCCTGGCTTGTGACTACACAAAACACACCTTTCAACCCCCTTGGGGATTTCCCATGTGTGCACAAATACATTTAAAGTGTGATGTCCTATGACCAACCTAAAGTCTCAGCATCTTTGCTCTAAAGCATTCCCTTTTGTCTCAAAAAGTTGTGGATACCCTAGCCATAAAACCTGCTATCTTAATATGAAGTCTCCAGGTCAAATCCTTTGTTTTCCCATCCAACAAAACCTGTACTAATAATTGAAAACCTGTTTTTTTTCCCACACATCCACACCATTTCACATTCTCACACATTTTGATTTCACATTCATTTCCATCTATATAAAAACAAAGACAAAGTTTTGTATAAAGTATATTGAAGGCCCGTGACTTTCCTTAGAGTAACAAGGCGTACTTGCACATAGTTTTTTAGCGAACTCAGCAGGTAGGTGCTCCAAACATCTTGGAGAACTAATCAAAGTTCTTCTGTGGATTTAGGCATTGCCAGTTGCTTCTCTCTTTTTGTGCAGTCCGAGTCAGACATGATGGGGGCCATACAATCACTTCCAGGACTCATTGTTCTTCTTTACACTGAATATAGTTCTTAATGACTTTGGCTGTATGGTCGTTGTCATGCTGTAAAATAAAGTTGGGACCAGTCAGATGCTTTCTTGATGGTATTTCATGATGGATAAATGTCTGTCTGAGTACCACTGAGTATTGAGAACATCATTTATTCTGACAAAATTCCAAACTCCATTTGCATAAATACAGCCACAAACTTGTAAAGAACTTCCACCATGCTTCACTATTACCTACAGACACTTATCTTGTACCGCTCTCCAGCACTTTGGTGATCAAGCTGTCTTCTGCTAGGGGTTTGGGTAGGCCCCTTAATTCCAGTGAAGGAAAATCTTAATTATTTAGCATTCCAAGACGTATTGGACAATGCTATGCTTCAAACTTTTTGGGGAAATTTTGGGAAGGCACGTTTCTATTCCAGAGAGCCCTGACCTGAACCCCATCAAACACCTTTTGGATGAACTGAATGAAAGGGCAGCTGCCCACAGAAGCACACCAACATCTTGGGGAAAGTCTTCCCAGAGTAGAGGGGAAGTAATTATAGCTGCAATGGGGGGGACCAACTATGTAAAAGCCCATTGTCTAATAGTCAGGCTTTTGTTTAGTTATATATATATATATATATATATATATATATATATATATATATATATACTTTGTACTTTGGCGTTGTGGTGGGCTAAGCATAATATGGCCAAATAAGAAGATTAAAATGATTGTTTTATGAGATGTGAATTCTCTGATTTGTATATTGTTTGTAAAAAAGGTTTCAGGAAGCACCTTATAATGAATGCTTGTTTAGGGGAGTGCTCTCTTTTCTCAGTTTTGTAAATGTGAGGCCCTCGCCATAACAGGTGCTCCATAAGTGGTGTCCAGACTGTAAATTGCAGAAGAGTCTCTGTACTGTACAATCGGAAGGCCTTTGGTCCCTGGTAAGTAAAATAATTGAAGAGATTAAGCTCCTTGCAAGCAACAATATTTAGTGTTAGGACCCACCTATATTGAAGTACTTTGGCATAGGGGTGGGCTAAGCATAATATGGCCATATAATGTGACTAAATCTTCAATTTTGTTATCATAGGTGTTTTTAAGTAGACTTTATAAAAATTGTTGTTTTATGAAATATGAGTGCCATGATTTGTGTATTGTTAAATTGATAATAAATATATATTAATGAACCTATAGAATATATAAATGTCCAGTGGATTAAATAGATATCCTTAAAATTATATATATTATAAAAAATAAACCAGTACCAGTACAACATGCACCAGTTTGCTCATCCATTGATTTTGAGTTGTTCAGGACAATAAACATGTCATAAGCCTTTACTTTAAATGAGTGTGAAATATTCTCTCATTTGCTAATCAAGTTCCTCTTCTGGGATTGTAATAGTATATTTGAGCCAGTCCCATGCTTTTGACGAATACCAAAAAGGTTCTAACCATTTTAAAGTAAAATAGACAATGATGATGATTCCATTGTTTGAAATAGTTTGATGTGTAACCAACTCTTCCTATTGCATGAGGCTATGAAAACTTAGTTATAATATGCAAACCTGCTAGAATATAACATTGAAAAGTATCTTTACAATTGTGGTCAGTGCATCGCTAGAAGCATAATTGTAAAAATTAGCCAATTTTAAAAAAACGTATGTTATGCTATCTTCATTACTTTGAATAAAAAATCAGCAAGGCATATTAAAATGTGTGGGGATTATTAAATATATATGTATTTGGTCACAGATGTCCTGTCTGTGTAAAATTAATGACAGTGAAACTCAATTAGCATTGAAATTGCAGTAATACCTAAAATAAAACAATTGCCAAATACTTTTTCTTGCTACATATGGTGCCAGTTTTTCACTATGTGAATACTAGGGCTGTGTTAAGACTGTTCCGGGCATAGCCTTTATGTTTTACTACTTTCTAATTTTTCTTGTTGTTATGCATGTATGAAATTCTGTTTGCTCTAACAATTTCAGGAGATGGTGTTTTTCTAGCTTACAAAAATGCAACTTTCCAAGGCTTTCGGCATAACTCAGATCATCCATACCTATATATCTTGTAGCCTTCCTCTGATAATTGACATTGCACACTGTTCGTAAATTATTCCTAAATTATTCCAAAATCCTTCTCATTTAGATGATTTTCCTTGGCATATATTTCTGTTCTTTTTGGCTGTCTCTGTTGCATGTTTATAGTAGTAGAATACATAATTTCAGCCTGAATTTAGAGGTGTAGACAGTAACCACAATTATGGAGAAGCAAAACTGTTTATTTAACTCAACTGTTTTATTTCAGTATATTGTGTATTTCATCAGCAACATCAAACTCTATTTATGCATTTCACTTATTTTATGAAGCTAATAGGATGTGCACCAAAGAAGATTCACATAAAATAATTTCCAAATAGTAAACATAAAACATATATCATATTTATTATTTTTCCTTTGAACTGGGTACATTAATAATTGTTTAAACCATCTTTCACATAATGTTAGTAGAGAAATAAAAATGTGAAAATGATCAGAAAATTGTAAAGAACAGGTGTTGAATGTCATATATCACAAATCTGAATATTCTGATTCCTGTTCTCAAATGCTGGAGGCTTTGTCTTTCATAACTAATGAGGTGGCACAAAGTACTTGGATAACAGTAAATCACACCAATATCCCACAAAGTGTATTGTTGGGTGATTACATGAAACTACATTGCTATAGTTGAATCAAATTTTGGACTTTAAATAATGGTGTCATCTCAAATTAAACATCAAGCAGGAAGATTCTTGACACTGACATTTGGTATTGAAATATATAAGGATAAAGCATATCCTGTAAACCAGTATTTGTACAGAAAAAGAGGGGAAACATTTTTTGAAGTCACATATAATCCCAGATGGAAGTACAAGCAGTCCGTTAAATCAGTGTATGCATAGAAAGTAAGTGAGGCAGGCAAGGTTGCATTCTAATTTAGAAAACCCGACGTCAATGCGAGTAATAAATGTTTATTCAGAGATGGAAGTAGAAGATGTGGTCTTCCTTTAGCAAATACTATTAATGTTTGTAAAATAGAGATACTCTTTGATTTAAACAAACGTCCACAGAACTAACCGCATTATAGTGTAAGCCACAAAATATGTTGAGGTGTTTCTGATCGTTATACACTGGTACAGATGGTATTACCTGAATTTTATTCATAGTGAAACATTTTAGAAGTCTTTGTAAACATGGAATAGAAAGTTAGAATTTTACTGTATCCTGTCTTTAGATGTTTTATGTTCTCCATAATATTTTTTTCTTATTTGTTTATTTTTATTGCAATAAGTGAACATGTACATACAAATGTGACATTTACAGTCAAGAATAAATAATAAACAAATAAAGTAAGAAAGAAAGAAAACAAATAATAATCTATTCATTGTTTAAGTCTGTGGCTAGTTGTACAGCAGGACATAATATTATATGTTGAGTGAATTGAGAATGAACTCGTCCAACAATTTTGTTACCCCAGTTATATTCCTAATAAATAATAAATAAACTTGAAGGAAATAATTTTGTTAAGCTCCTGCTTCACTGCGCTCAGTCATCAACTGTCAGCCACTACTACTGGTATTTATGTGTGTTAATCATGTAAGTTTGGAGGTAGGAAAGTATGTGTGAATGAGAATGTGAATGGAAACATGTATGCAAATGTTAATGTGAACAGTTATGAAGGAGGTTAGTGAAGTAAGAGAGAGTGTGAACGGTTAGGAAGGAGACAGTGGTGGAATGTGTATGTGATTGGAAATGAAAATGTAAATAAAAGCAAGTAAGACATAGCGTATTTGCTCACATATAAAGTTTTTTTTCATAGCAAATGCTCATGTGACATCCTATCATTACATCATAGAAGCTCGGGCAGAAGTGTCAGGGCTGATAGGGGGCTGATTAGCAGCAAGTTTGCCAGTCTGGGGGACAGATTGACAAGTCTGTGGGGCAGATTGGGAAATTTGGGGTACAGATTGGCAGCAAATCTGGGGGGTGCATTGCCAAATAAAAACAAGAAATACATATTGTTGGTCATAATTTTTGTTAAATATAGAAAAAACTGTTGACATGTGAATTCATATTTACTGATAAAACTTTTTTCCTATATGATAGTCTTATATCTTATATTTTCTCCACCCCCCCCCCCCCACCCCCAATCACAGGTTTTTACACAACCATTTACTCTGCATGACAGCTCCTTTCCTGCTCAGCCAAAGTCAAACTAAAGATGTATTCTTTCTCAAAATATTCACATGTTCTTCATGCTTAGCCATTTACAGGCCTGTAGAACACTGTGCAGGTTTTTACACAACCATTTCCTCTGCATGAAAACTCCTATCATGCTCAGCAATAGCATAACTAAATATTGACCCTTTTATTCTTGTTCATTATGCTCAGTCAGTCACAGTCCTGAAGAATACAGTGCATTTTTCTACACAACATAAAATGCACCCTTTTAAAAATATTGCAGTCATCCATAGAAATTCGCCTGAACAATTTTCAAAGTTTTTCAGATAAATATGTCCTTTAAACATGTATCATTTCAGGAGCAGTGTTCAGATTTTCCATAAGTGGCAATGTATCAACTGGACTATTTTTTTCATAATTTCTAGCATCCCAAATTGGCACAATCTCAGTGAACACCAATTTATTCCCCAGTCTAGCATTCACCAGTATTCCCTGAACAGGAACATAAGTTAAGACACTGGACCCGGTGATTTTTGATGCAGGACAGTGTTTCACAAGTAGTGCTTTGCAAAGCCCCATGGTACCATTTGGAAAAATCCAATCTTCTGGGAAAACACTGTTCACCACATTGGCCGATCAAACTGGGGGAAATGTGGCAATTGGCACCCCTCAAAGTGAAATTAAGTCTGAACTGTGATGCAGCAAAAACCCAGTTTCACCAAGGTGGCACACAGTCACCCTGAGTTTCTGGTTGTCGTTCACTCATCCTTGTAGTGAGCTTAGTATGAGGGGTGAAAGCTCCACCTACTCACATTCTGTGCCTTCTATAAAGTTGGAGTGAGAGGTGTTACGTGACATCCCAGCACTCAAATAAAACCAGATGGCGGCTGCACGGAAACATGGGAGGAAAGAGGCAAACCATGGGGACCATCTCCCTCATTGCAAATAAAAGGTAAGCAAGGAGGGGGACAAACATTATAACATTCTTTTAATCACAAAAAAAAATGTTTGCATGTGTGACTGATTTGCTGTTTTTGTATGTAGATGTACAGGGTATGTGGAGGTCAAACAGTGTCTGTAGGCATATCCAGTCAGTTCATGTGAGGACATTATACTTTATGGGCCTGGGTGCCATCTGGGAGCTGGGGTAAGTTATGTGCAAACCGGAAAACAGTGCAAAACTTGTGTTGCTGTTCCTTGAATTGTGTACATTAGTGTGGGGAATGACCTGCTCATTGTAAAATAAGTGATTATTATTCATTCTAGAACAAACTGCTTCTAATGCTGGAAAACCTGGGAAACTGAGCGAAATTTGTGTTCTTGTTCACAGAACTGGCGAATCCTGGCCTGGGGATTGCAGGCCTTCTGGTAAAATAGTTGATTAATTCTGGGAAAAATCTGCTCCTGGTGTCAGAACACCTGGGAACATTTCAGAACTTGTGCTCCTTTATCCCGCAATGGTGAATACTGGTATGGGGAATGCATTCTTCATTATAAAATAGGTGATTAATTCTGCAGACAATCAGTTCCTGGTGCAGTAACAACCTGGAAACATAGAGAAATTCTGAAATGGCATGTGTTATAAATTGGTGTTCACTGAGATTGTGCCACTTTTCGGTTCTTGAAATTATGAAAAACAGTCCAGTTGGTACTTTGCCACTCATGGAAAATCTGAATACCTCTCCTGCAATGATACGTGTTTAACCCCTTGACGACAAAGGACGTGCCAGGCACGTCCTGGGAGAAACTCCCTTAGCGACAAAGGACGTGCATGGCGATCGCGAAAACCACTTTAACGGTGCTGGTCTATTGCCTCGATATTGAGGCAATAGCCAGCACCGAAATTTCTGCTATGGGGCACCCACAATCGCCCCACGAATTGATCGTGGGCGCCATATTGACGGAGCATGCTGCTCCGTCAATATGGCTATGCCCTCTGCCGGTCTGAGCTTCGGAAGTGAAAGTAACTTCACTTCTGTCGCTCTGAATATGCTACTTGACTGCCCATAGTGGTAGTTAAGTAGCATAGCAATGGAAAAAATTTAAAATAAATATTTAATTAATGAAAAACTGGTTATATAGTTAGATTAGCCTATAGGGTTAAAATGAAATAATTTTTAGCATAAGGGATAGGGTTAAAATTAAATTAAAATTAAAACATATTAAGGGATATAATAAGGATTAGAGTTGTGGTTAAATTTATTGTTAGGGTTACATTTTGGGTTCGGGTTGGGGTCAAAAGGTCAATATAGGAAAAAAACAAAAAACACTATTTTTGGTTTTTGCCCCATAACTCGCAAAAAAATACTGAAAAATATGGAAACATGCATATTTCTGAACTCGGGACAACATTTAGAAACTATTTAGATGGGGTCTTTTTTAATGATTTTATTTGTGTAAATTATATTTTAGGTCAAAGTTAGAAAAAGTTGTTTTTTTTACATTTTTCATCATATTTTATGATTTTTTTTGTAGTAATTTATAAGATATGATGAACATAATGGTATCTAATGAAAGCCCTTCTTATGACGATAAAAACAACATATAATTTGTGTGGGTACTGTATGAGAGAAAGAATAAAATTGCAGTTAAACACAAACACCCCAGAAATGTCAAAACAGCCATTGTCACCAAGGCAAAATCAAGGTGAAAATGTCTTGTCACTAAGTGGTTAAGGAATATATTTATCTGAAGGGTTCATATTCAGCTAGGCTATGACTGAGCATGATGGAAGTTTTCATATAGAGCGCCTTTTGTGTAGAAACATATATAAAAATATATATAAAGATGAATAAGTCCACTTGCCCCATAAGTCATTCCATGCCTATCTTTTTTCACATCTAGTCTTTTTCTTTCACATCTTGAAGCATTCCTAATAGCCAGTGTTTTTATAACCTTGCTCCAATATGGAGGAGTCATAACATTTCTTAGGATAGGGATGAACCAGCCTATCTAGAAGGTTGGTTCCCCTCCTATAACAAAAAAGTGGGATAATGGAACATCAGAGACAAAGGTCTATCACATGAGAAAATGTTTCAATTCCATTTCACAATCTGTTTGATGCCCTGAAATGCAGTGCTGTAACATGTTACCTTCATCTCTTTGGTTTGTGGTTGTTCATTCTCTGCCTTTTGTAGTGCAACTTGTATTAAGCCTTGTGGATATACCCTTTGGACAAATATTTGTGCCATCTGTTTGAGTTGCACATTCTTGTTGCTCTCATCTAAATTGTTTTTAATGAATTGTGAATAAGGGAGTGATTGATTTGTTGGTTACTGGTGGAAACTTTCTGTGGAGTATTTATGTGACTGTTGGTTTCTGGGATGAAGGTGAACACCAAGGAATTTTCCTTTTGTCATACCTCTATACCAAGAAATTAAATTCTGTCAGTATGGAAAATCATTATCAGGCAAATTGGGATTTCAAGACTTTTCAGGGATATTATCATCTCTTGCAAAGCAACTTCTGTGGAGGTGGAAATCAAAAAGATTTAATCGATAAAGAAACAGTATTAGCCAATATTTTCTCCAAATACAAGTAGGAGATCAGTCTGCTTGTACTGGTACATAAACTTGCTAGCCTATGTCACCGTCATGGATGCCCCCACTGATAATCCAGAATGTTGTAGAAAGATTCGTAGAATCTGAAACAAATTGAATGCGGACTGAATTGTAATAGCTTCAGCAAAAACGCAATCAGGGATCATTCGTACTGCAATGATTCTACCAAGGTCATGTGAACCACCTCTACATCACCTACATGGGAATGGATAGACAAACCACATGCAGCATGACTAGCAGCCAACTTGGATCCAATTGAAGAAGTCCAAATGAAAGTCTGGGGTGTCCCTGAGACGTGAAGAAGGCAGTATCAGTACCAGGGCCACCACCAGGAATTCCAGGCCCCTTACTGAACAAATTTTCTGGGCCCCTACCCTCACAAGAATGTTATCCAATTCTAGTATAATATGGAGGGTGGTTGGGAGCAGTTGGTCAATCTGCCAGTATTTAGCCACTCAGTATGCCAGTATTTTGCTACTCAATAAGCCAGTATTTTTCCATTCAAAATGCCAGTATTTAGCCATTTAATATGGCAGTATTTTGCCACTCAATATGGCAGTATTTTGCCACTCAATATGCCAGTATTTAGCAATTCAATATGCCAGGATTTAGCCACTCAATATGACAGTATTTTGCCATTCAATATGCCAGGATATAGCCACTCAATATGCCAGTATTTTGCCACTCAATATGCCAGGATTTAGCCTCTCAATATGCCAGGATTTTGCCACTCAATATGCCAGGATATTGTCACTCAATATGCCAGGATATTGTCACTCAATATGCCAGGATTTAGCCACTCAATATGCCATTATTTTGCTACTCAAATGCCAGGATTTGGCTCGTTATATGCCACCCTCCTCCCCCTTCCCAAGTACTTACCTCCTTGTTGCTCTCCGGTCGTCTCCTCCGTGCAGTCTTCTCTCCTGCACGGAGGAGGGAAACGCCAGATGCATTTTCCACGCAGCTTCAAGAAAGTTAAAATAAGCGACCGGAGTTTCCCTCCTCAGTGCAGGAGGGAAGACATTTTTTTTATTCCCTACTCCATGCAGAAGGGAAAACATTGGGTTTTTTTGGGGGCATGACCCGGGCACCCCGGTATTGCCAGTATTGCCAGTCACCCCCTGATGGTGGCTTGATCAGTACCCTTGAACCCCTGAATAAAGACTTTCCATAAACTGGATCCAAGATGGCTTCTAGTCACACTGGATGTGATTACATCCATCCCCTACGTAGGTGGTGTAAAGATGGTTCACAAGACCTTGGTAGACTCATTGCAGTATGATACTCTGAAATACAAAATATGTCAGATACAACACTCTAGAATGGCAATGGAGGCATCCATGGCGGGTCTAGGACACTTCTTCGCCGCATTTTCATCGCTGACAGTTCAGCGTGGCAGTTAGAACGCTGAACTGTCAGCAATGAAGTATAACGCGGCCGTTTCACCGCGGCTACAGCTATGTAAGAGCTGACAGTTCAGCACTGAACTGTCAGCTCTTACAAATGTAATAGTAAAACGAAAATAACCCCCGCTAATAAATGATCCCCCCCCCAATAGTAAGACTAAACCCTAATACTAACCCCCGACTCCTAATACTAACCCTAATACTAACCCCCGACCCCTAATACTAAAGTTAACCCCCTAAACCCCAATACTAGCCCTAATACTAACCCTAATACTAACCCCTAATACTAAAGTTAACCCCCTAAACCCCAATACTAACCCTAATACTAACCCCTAATACTAAAGTTAACCCCCTAAACCCCAATACTAACCCTAATACTAACCCTAATACTAACCCCGACCCCTAATACTAAAGTTAACCCCCTAAACCCTAATACTAACACTAATACTAACCCTAATACTAACCCCGACCCCTAATACTAAAATTAACCCCCTAAACCCTAATACTAACCCTAATACTAACCCCCGACCCCTAATAGTAAAATTAACCCCTAACACTAAACACTAAACCTAATTGTAACCCCCTAAACCCTAATTCTAAACCAACTAAAATCGGTAAAATACTTACCTTTAGCGATGAAATGTCCCGCGATTAAATCTCCAGCGACGATCTCTCTTGTGCTGTAGAGTTGGCGGTAAAGCGGCTGCGCGGAAGCAGCCGCGATGAAGTGTCCCATCCCCTCCATGGCACCTACATATTAAAATTCAAACAGAGCCAAGCAATGCACTCAGTTCCAAAATTGTTGTCTGTCCGAGTACTATAGATAGCAAGGAAATAGAAGCACAACAGTTTCACACACTTGCAGGACTTATGTTTGATGAAACAGCCTGTGTCCACGTGCTAATACAAGGTTCTGCTTTATTCTATTATGCAGCTTCCATAAGAAGATGTGAAGTCCTCCACTGTTATCAAATAGGAGACATGTATAATGGATAATGTGCTCACTTATATACAACCTACAGGAGGATGAACTACTCTTGGTACTTCTGTATTCTAAGTACTTCCTTGAGGGGTAAGTAAAGACACTAACACTGAAGATCCTTCTCCTGAAACCAGTGACGGCATACATGGCACTGGAGAAAGTCTGGTGGCATACATGGCAGCAGGGCCGGCCTTAGGGGTGTGCGACCTGTGCGATTGCACAGGGCGCAACACTCCAGGGGGCGCCTGCCGGCCGTTGAAAAAAAAAAAACTTACAAAAAAAAAAAAAACTTTCAAAAAAAAAAGAAAAAAGCCGGGATCAAAAGATCCCCCCTCACCAGCTCTCTGCTCGGCATGCTTAATGCAGGCATGGGGAGCCGAGCAGCACTTTCTATTGCTGTCTGTGGCAATAGAAGACGCTGCTCTGCTTCACAGGGTGGGGGCGGAGCTACACCGCTGAGCCGGTTAGCTCCGCCCCCTCCCTTGAACCACATTTGCATGGGGGGGGAGACAACAGGGGGTGAGAGAGGGACAGATTAGGGGGTGAGAGGCAGAACAGGGGGAGGGGGGGAGAGAGAGACAGAACAGGGGGTGAGAGGCAGAACAGGGGGAGGGGAGGAGAGAGAGACAGAACAGGGGCTGAGAGAAGGACAGAACAGGGGGTGAGAGGCAGAACAGGGGGAGGGGGGAGAGAGAGGCAGAACAGGGGGTGAGAGGCAGAACAGAACAGGGGGTGAGATGCAGAACAGGGGGAGAGAGAGACAGAACAGGGGGAGGGGGGAGAGAGAGACAGAACAGGGGGAGGGGGGAGAGAGAGACAGAACGGGGGAGGGGAGAGAGAGACTGAACAGGGGGAGGGGGGAGAGAGAGGCAGAACAGGGGGTGAGAGAAGGACAGAACAGGGGGTGAGAGGCAGAACAGAACAGGGGGTGAGAGGCAGAACAGAACAGGGGGTAGAGGCAGAACAGGGGTAGAGAGAGACAGAACAGGGGGAGGGGGGAGAGAGAGACAGAACAGGGGGAGGGGGAGAGAGAGACAGAACAGGGGAGGGGGGAGAGAGACAGAACAGGGGGAGGGGGGAGAGAGTCAGAACAGGGGGAGGGGGGAGAGATACAGAACAGGGGGAGGGGAGAGAGAGAGAGACAGAACATTATTCATCATGCAAAATCACATAAAGTGTTTAGAGTGGCTAAAGAGTTAACATAAGTCTAGTAAATTAATTTGGTAATGATTGTCCTTCTCAATAATATTACAGCTCTCTTGTGACATGTTCCAATTGCCACATGTCAAACAACACAAAATGTAATAGTCAAAGTTTTTCCCATTCTAGGTCATTGCACTCTCTTGAGGGGAATGTCTATAAAGTAATATATACTCTCTGATTAACATCATATTGTTATAATAGATTTTGTTTGTTACACAGCACTCACCAATTATTTTGGAAACATGTTAATTAAATTCTATATAATATTACTTGTTTTAAATATTGCACTTTTTCAAGAAAATAGAGATTATTAGGCCTTCGTCTAAACTAGAAAGATTCCCCCCCATTTGAATACTTCATTTAGTAATAGAAGACATTGCTTGGACGTTCTACCCAAATTAATATTCTCTCAGTACATGCAGCTTAAAATGTGCTGTTAGCTTCCAATGTGTTAGCCAATGGACCTTAAAACATTCATAGATTGTAGCATAAAATGGCCTATAGCCTGTGGTGATAATTGTTAACCTGCATTTCCTCTAAATGTTCCCTGAATATTGTACTGCCTTGGCAATCTACACAGATGGTTTCAACATGGCTTTTCAACTCCTATGCACAGTGGAATGCTTGGAGTTAACCTTGGCTACAAGTACCTAGGATTTCCAGAGTCAGATGGTTATCACCTGCTCTGTGATCTCTGAGGAGATTACCGTATTTGCTCGAATATAAGACGACCCTGATTATAAGACGACCCCCCAAATTTGCACATTCCTTTAGGAAAAAAACTAGAAGAGTGATTATAAGACTACCCTATAGGAAAAAAGTGTAACTTGTATATATGTAAATTGCTTTTTAATATTTAATAAAAAATTTATATTATACAAATGCATTTCTTGTTTTTATTTCCTTTTATGTGCCAATGCGGCCTCTCTCCCCCTCCCCCAGCTGTCTCTTCCCCCCCCCAGCATTGTCTCTCTCTCCCCCCAAAACTTCTCTCTCTTCCCCCTTCCCCTTGTCTCTATCTATCCCCCTTCCCCTTTTCTCTCTGTCCCCCTCCCTCCCCTTGTCTGTCTGTCTCCCCCCTCCCTCCCCTTGTCTGTCTGTGTCCCCCCCCCTTGTCTGTCTGTGTCCTCCCCCCTCCCCCTCCCTTTGTCTCTCTCTATCCCCCCTCCCCTTTTCTCTCTCCCCCCCTCCCCTTCTCTGTCTGTGTCCTCCCCCCTCCCCCTCACCTGGTTTCGTTCCCTGGTGGCTAGTGGGGGCAGCCGGGGGATGTCTGCACGATACGTGCAGACATCCTCCATGCTGCCCGACACGGCAGTCTATTATGATGGACAGCTGGTCGTCATAATAGACTGCCGTGTCGGGCAGCATGTGTCAGTGTAGCTGTGACTTTAAGAATATTTGGAAACTCAACTGCAGAAATAAATGACAATCCACACAAGGTATAACGTTTAAGCAATTCTTGTATTAAAGCTTAGCAGCAAAAAGAAGAAAAAACTGACTGATATTGATTGCAGAGAAAAAATAAATGGTTTGACGTAATATGGAAAAATATATGTAACTAGATTGAAGTATTTAGTAAAAATTATGATGGAACATTTGATTGAAGATATGGAAGGTACTTGCGATTAGGTGATAGAGAAAAATGCAGGATAACGGACGGTCCGTATTCAGAGGATTGGAGAAGTACACAATTCGATTCAGGAAGCCAAAGGTCAGGATTGGAGAGAGTAACAATATCGAGTGAGGAAGCCAAAAGTCAGGATTGGAGAAATCAGAATGGTCGAGGATATCCGGGTCAGCAACAGGTAATCAAAAATGAAAGTAGCAAGATACTCTAAGGTAGCTTGGAGCTAAGGAGTCAGGAACAACAGCTGCTAAAGACAATACTCAGCGATTTGTGTCTGTTGCAGACTGTTATTTATAGTCACAGGAAGATTGTGTCATTTGAGGAGGTGTGGCCTAATGAAGGGGGCGTGGTCTAATGAGGCGATCGCGAGGAAAAAAACAAAAGTAAAAATGAAAGCCTGACAGCATGGAGGATGTCTGCACGTATCGTGCAGACATCCCCCAGCTGTCCGATTCTCCCTGGTGGCTAGCGGGGCAGCAGAGGATGTCTGCGCAACGAGCGCAGACCTCCCCTGCTGCCGCCCGGCACGACCACCGGAACTTCTGTTACGAAGCCACAGATCATCGCGCAGACATCCCCTTCTGTTAGAGAGGGGGATCCAGGTCCCCTGCAGCTCTGCTGGGGACCTGGATCCCTGTCTTATAGTCTGACCTCAATTTGAGGTCAGATTATAAGACGACCTCGAATGTAAGACGAGGGGGATTTTTCAGAGCATTTGCTCTGAAAAAAACCTCGTCTTATATTCGAGCAAATACGGTAATTAAGGATATTGTAATAGAATTTCATGATTCACACAAAAATGTATCAAGTTGTGGAGCTGCAATAAGTAATAAGAAATACTTTATCAATAGCTTTTTGATCGATTTTCGGTGCCTATTGGGTAGCTGAAAATGCATGCTTTTGATAGAAAAATTGGCCTAATCTGAATGCTTCCATACAGACAATTTGGTCCTGCAACCAACTTTATTGTAACTAATGGTGTCCTGGCGACATGGGAGCTTGAGCGCCCATATTCAGGAGTCACATCGCAGAAAAGGAGACACAAGGCCTGATGCAGGGTAACCACACTCTCTTGATGGCTTAAGGCCCCAGGTTGGTATGGCCATGTACCAGGGCCCTGAGGTAGCAGTTGCTATATCCAGTAAAGGCGCCCTGCAGCAGGCATGGAAGGTAAATCTGACAGGATAAACAGGATTCTGCAGGCTGAGACAGAGAGGCTTAGCAGAGCAATAGAAAGTGAAGGGCAGGAACGCAATAACATAATGCAGAATACAGGGCTAAGGAAATACTATGGACTAAAAGCAGAACTGAAACAGACACGAGCATGGCAAGGCAGAAACCAAACTAAGAATAATACAGGATGCAGGGCATAAGGCAAAGATATACATACAGAGCAGAGACAAACAGGGCATAGACAAAGGTCATGGGAACAGAACTAAGGAGATATATCAACAAACACAGGACTAGCCTAGAACTCCAAGATGAGATATAATGAGGGTTTAGTAATACCAAATGGTAATGAGACGACAAGCTTGCCACCAGCGTCAAGATGCCTCACAATAAGACAAGTATCTAGCACTAAAAACATACCTAAAATAATAACTAAGACTGAACTAAATACAGAAAAAAGAAACAAAACAAATCTGAGACTAACCAGACGTGGAGCTGAAGCAAACACAAGAAACGGGTAGGGCACATTTATATAGGAGTAGTGAAACAAGGCAGACAGAAAGAAGGGTAACCCAGAATTGATCAGAACAAAATAACTGGAATAGATTCAAGAAAGAGAAAACAAAGCGAGATAATAAAGGGAACAAAAATAAATGGATACAGCCTGAATGAGCCTGCACATGGGGTAATAATGGCACATGGGCCATTGCTCCTGAAGAAGCTGGTACTATCGACCAGCAAAACTGGTAGAGCGGCTCTTTCCATCAGTTGCTGAGGATCTTCACTTTCTGTGATTTATCCACTATTTAGACTAGCTGGGGTACACTCTTCTTCATTGAGACTCCAATAAAAGCTTGATCTTGTAAGTTTCTGCCATTGGCGTGCTAAAGATTGTTGCCCTTTGGTGCTGCACATGCTGTTTTATACAGATATCAAAATCCCTGCTTTTGAAGAACCTTATCTCCAGTATATTATTTTGAGGCTTTACTATGTTTGTGAGTGTAATATCATTGATTCTTATGCACTTAATTATTTAGATGTACTTCACTGTTGCATATATTTTTTTCTTTCCTACATGTTGACCTGTGCTGCCCATTGTGTTGATATTGGATTTCTAAGCACTGTGAGGAGCACTAGGGTTTAGGAGCGGTTTTACGCGTGGGTATTGTAATGATCTATTCTGTGAATTGATTTTGTGGAACGTTTTCACTTTAGATTTTACATGGGTGATATGTGAAAAATATTGAGTAGCCAAATTTCGGAATTTCAGAAGATCCGCTACTATACAAGTTATGACTCCATTTTGGGTCTGATCGGTCCATACTGAGTAGACCCTCTAGTCAAATTTAAGAATTCTACATGCCAATTGGCTATTCATTTCATATATGGATACAACACTATTTTAAGTGGAATCTTTCAGGTTTATACCTTGCAAAACCGACGTTATTCATGTTGTTAGTTATCATTGGATTGATCATATGCATGCTAGAGAGCATTGTTAAAGATTCCTTATTTCTGTATTGCACAATTTTTAATTGTCCACCTCATCTGGACTGGCCATCTGCCAGGTGATTTCTATTTATGTCATTGCCTACCAACTCACATATGTTAAGGAACCCTATCATATCCACAGTCAATAATGCTGCATAGACAATGAATGTTGCAATTCACACTGTGGACATGAAACGATACCATAATACACGTGGCATGGTGGCACATATAACCTAACATCTGTTGTCGGTGAACAGTAAATGGTGATGACATGACAACGACCGTATTTTTATACCACAAGACCTGTTATGCTGTTGTGTAAAATAATATATGTCACTGTATGTATATACATATACGCTGCACATCCCTAACTTTTATTGGTGTTACTTAGTGGTTTATGGGCTATGTATGTTGTATTACATGACCGGATGATTGACAGGATAGTTGTACCATATAGGCCATAATAGCATTTTTTTTTTTATAAAACTATTGAAATCACGATTTTTTTTTAATTCAATAAGCTACTTAAATATATATTAAGCAATTTCCATGTCAATAAACCATTCAAAAAATTTTTTTATTTATTTTTATGCACTTAAAATTTCAGTTCTCAAACTTTTATTTGGCAAAATTAAATGTCCAAAATTTGGTAATTTTCACTGAATTCATCCCAATTTTGGGCTTTGTACGCCCTTTATGTGTAGGGAATACTATATGTTCCCCAGTTCAAGATCTCAAAACCAAATAACTCTGCCATATTAAATATCTGAATTGGGGATTTCTCCATGATTCCTCTTGTCAAATCGAATTTGACCCGATTTTCGACCAGATGAGGCTTTTCGATTAAACCCCTTAGTGACAATTTTAATTTCTTCTTTGTCTATCCAATAATCAGTAATCTTTTGGTATGCACCTTATTTATTGATTGATCACTCTATGTAGATTGCAAATGTGATGATGCGAGCAGGAACAAAGATTTCAGAGGTCATGTTAAATAGAAAAATAGAATGTGTAGGCAGATAAGAACCATTCGGCCTATCTAGTCAGCCCAATTTCTGACATACAAATCTGAATACTTTCATTAGGAAATTCTAAATATAGGATAAGGCCAGAGGCTAATGAAAGTATTCAGGATATTCTTGCTTGATTAGAGATAAGTTAGTTGATAATTCATATGACCTTACCAACTACACACCGGTCTGCGATCAGTCTACAGAAACCTGGTCATTTTTAAAACTAACTCAGGTAGTCTAAAAATGCATTCTAAATGAAAACAATGGTTCAGAAAAAAATGTATTAAAAAAATATATCAATTTCACAGACTGCTAGTAAAATACTAGATTGTGTTAATATTTAAATCTTAATACTTTTTAATTAGAAATATGTAAGTTGCTCTACCTTTGAATCAATTTTAGAATGCTATTATGAGTAGGGATGGGCAAAATGTCCTTCCTTAAAAACCAGATAATGACCAGTGCCGGACTGGCAATAAAAACCAGCCCTGGAAATATTTTTAAACCAGCCCCATAGCATAACATTATTTTTTGTTCACAAAAAGGAAAACTACACATTTTTAAAAGCACATCTAAAGAGTGTATTATTTATAGATATGACATATATACCCCTGCATATTGCAATTTGTACCTCCAGTATGTACACAACAAGGTAATATGTCACACCTGATACATGATATATAACTTATGGACAGGGCAATACAGAGGCCCCAGTATGTACCCAAGGTTATATGAATTGTCCTTTGTAGGGATATATACAAGGGCAGTGTGTGAGACATAACCTTCTGTACATACTTAGGACATATATTGCCCTGGGCAGGGGTATATATCAGGGCAGTGTGTGGGATATAACATTACCCCAGCACCTAGATTGCACTCATGGGGTTTGCCACAGCACCCAGGACATACCCCAGCATGCAGATTGCACTCACAGGACTTGCCCCAGCACCCAGGACAGCATTCATAGGACTTTCCCCAGCACCCAGAACTTACCCCAGAACGCAGAATGCACTCACAGGACTTGCCCCAGCACCCAGGAGAGCACTCACAGAACTTTCCCCAGAACCCAGGACTTACCCCAGCGTGCAGATTGCACTTACATGACCTAACCCCAGCATGCAAATTGCACTGACAATACTTTCCCCCTAGCATGCAGATTGCACTCACAGCACTTATCCCAGCACACAGATTTAATTGACAGGACTTGACCCAGCACCCAGGACTTACCCCCAGAACAGAGACTGTACTCACAGGACTTGCCTCAGCACCCAGCCCACTCCAGATATTGCACCACAGGACTTGCCCCGCAGGGGCGGATCCAGAGTATGTTGGCATTGCCCATGTCTGTCTATCTTTTTCTCTCCCCCTATGTCTGTCTCTTTCTCCACTCCCTCCTCATGTGTGTAGTCTTCCCCCTATCCTTTCTATTTCTGTAGTCTCTATCATCTCTCAATTCTTTAGTCTCACTCCCCCTGTAGTCTATCTAAAATTTCTAACCCCCCTGTAGTCTGTTTGCCCCTGTAGTCTGTTTGCCTCAGTAGTCTGTTTGCCCCAGTAGTCTCTTTTCCCCTGTAGTCTGTTTGCCCCTGTAGTCTCTTTCCCCCTGTAGTCTCTTTCCCCAGTAGGCTGTTTCCCCCTGTAGTCTCTTCCCCCCTGTAGTCTCTTTCCCCCAGTAGTCTCTTTCCCCCAGTAGTCTGTTTCCCCCAGTAGTCTGTTTCCCCCAGTAGTCTGTTTCCCCCTGTAGTCTCTTTCCCACAGTCGTCTCTTTGCCCCTGTAGTCTCTTTCCCCCAGTAGTCTCTTTCCGCCAGTAGTCTCTTTCCCCCAGCAGTCTGTTTCCCCCAGTAGTCTCTTTGCCCCAGTAGTCTGTTTCCCCCAGTAGTTTATTTTCCCCCGTGGTCTCTTTCCCCCAGTAGTCTCTTTGCCCCGTAGTCTCTTTCCCCCAGTAGTCTCTTTCCCCCAGCAGTCTGTTTCCCCCAGTAGTTTCTTTCCCCCATGGTCTGTTTCCCCCAGTAGTCTGTTTCCCCCAGTAGTTTATTTTCCCCCGTGGTCTCTTTCCCCCAGTAGTCTCTTTCCCCCGTGGTCTTTTTCCCCCAGTAGTCTCTTTCCCCCGTGGTCTCTTTGCCCCAGTAGTCTCTTTGCCCCAGTAGTCTCTTTCCCCCAGTAGTCTCTTTCCCCCGTGGTCTCTTTGCCCCAGTAGTCTCTTTGCCCCAGTAGTCTCTTTCCCCCAGTAGTCTCTTTCCCCCGTAGTCTGTTTCCCCCATGCTATCCCCCTCTTTCCCGATGCTTTTTCTCCTCACGGGTCTAATCTCCCCCTTCCCCTCCTCAACATCCGTGCTGACTTTCACTTCAACTAATTCGGCCGCCGCCGGAAGTCAGCAGTCAGACGAATTTGTTAAAGCGGCGACGGCCGCCGAATTCAGGTAATTCGGCTGCCTTCACCACTTTAACTAATTAGACGGCCGTCGCCGCTTTAACGATTTCGTCTGACTGCTGACTTCCGGCGGCGGCCGAATTAGTTGAAGTGAAAGTCAGCACGGATGGAGAGTGGCCGCATCTCAAAGCGGCCCCAGGGCAGACGGCCCACTGGGATTTTTCCCGGTATCCCGGTGGGCCAGTCCGGCCCTGATAATGACCCTTCCTACCTCCAATATTTATTTCCCCTCAAGAACAGGCACATTTGAGGTAGGAGGAAATTTGAGGAATTTGGTGATGATGCATGGTGAAATATTTCAATACCAGTTGTTTTTCTATATTGAAAGAAGGCATTTTGCACATGTCAAAGAACAAATAGTCAGAGAAGCACACCTAAATGAGTTGTCAACAACAAGAAAAAATAGACAACAAGGTGCATCACCCCAAGGGGCGTCCACTATACGCCCCCAATAAGTAGAGTAACAGAGAACAAAAATTGGGGGAGCACACCATATAAAATAGATAAACAAATACAGGGTATAGAGTATAGTACCAAAAATATTTTAATAAATATTAGATATGTAATAAATAACAAACAAATTAATGTTTAGACAAGATAAATAGAGAAATAACACACTATAAAACACAGAAAAATAAATAGCAACCAAGTACATCAAAGTAAGTACATAAAATGAATAGAAAAAAAAAGAAATAATAAATAAATACCCACACAATATGAAAACAATGAAAAAAAAGGACAAAAATGCAGACAGGAATGGAACAAGGGAGGACACACAGCGCAAAAAAATGGAGGACACCAACGTTTCGGCGAGAGGCCTTTATCAAGGTGTCCACACACAAAAATGAGACTAGAACGATATATATACCTAAATGCTGCAGAGAAAACTAATCTGGTTGGACAGACACTAAAGTGCCAGCCAACCAGATCAAGCGCGATGGCGGCCGCCATCTTGACGCACAGCGTGACGTGATGACGTCACGCGTTGCGTCAAGTAACTTTATTAAATGAGCAACAAAGAACAATTGCACAGAAACAGTGCTGAGTGTCTGCAAAACAAGTAGGATGACTAGAAAAAGGAAAACGGAAGAGCATATTGCACCATGAATGATAACATATAGAAAGAAAATGTATAGTAAAAAGGGAACAGAAACGGAAGTAAAAAAAACATTATCTGAGAAACATAACATTAGAAAAATACCCCACATTACTACAAATTCCCATGGAAGATAGAGTTTTTTTTAAAAAAGAGAAAATAAGAAATAATAAAGAGATAATGACAATAAGTAATACCAATATACCCAATGATAATAAAAGTGAAAAAGATGAAAAAAATGAAAGAAATGTATCTAAACAAAAACACTAAGATAACAAAAAACGTTACAAAAATAAGAAATTAAAAAATAAGAAAAAATGACAAAAAATACTGTATATATATGAAAATATACTAACGCAAAAAAATGTAAATATAAATAACTAATAGCAAAAAACGATACTAGTAGTTAGAAGCACCAAAAGAATAAAAAAGACATAGGTAAGGTAACCACACAAAAAATAAACATAATAAAACAGAACAATATTACAAAAAAGAGAGATAACCAGACTTATATATACTATAGAAATAAATTGCATATGTCTGCAAAAAATAATTCTTCACGGGAAGTTGAGTGCAGTAGGCGTAGCCGGACGGCCATCCACACCATGAACTACAATAAAAAAGAAAAGATAAAAATATGTTTTATAAAACAAAAAGAAAAACAATAACTATACACAGCTGGAGGTGGCATGAGCAGAAAGCAAAAAGCTAAGAGGCCAGTAAGGGTCCCGGTATAATGGACAGAATGGGCATAAGGGACACCTAAGGCAAGGAGTGGTCGAACCGTAAAGGAACTATAGGAATACTGACAGATCCCTTTCCTCATTAAGCCCAAGCGGGTGAAGTGTCTGAAGTAGATAGATCCAGTGTAGTTCTCTGCGCTTCAACAGAGTCACTCTATCAGTGCCTGTAGTAGAAATAGAAATTTGTTCTATCGCGAGAAACCGTAACTGTGATACTCCATGATTTTGGTTATTGAAGTGGCGAGCGACTGGAGATTTTTGATTATTGGTTCGAATAGCACTTTTGTGCTCACCAATCCGAATAGTGAGTGGCCGAGTCGTTTCACCTACATAGCAAAGGCCACAAGGGCACTTAAGCATATACACTACAAACGAGTGTTGGCAATTCAAATATTTTGAAATCCGAAAACTAGTGCCCTTTCTAGGATGGGTAAATGACGATGAGAGAATGGCATTATTACAGTTAACACATCTACCACATCTATGCATACCTGGCGGTGGAACAAGCCAGTTGGTAGTAGAAGAGATAACATCTGTCTGAGAACCACGTTTATTGTCGGTCAGACAGTCGCGTAGATTTCGTGACCTTTTGAAAGCCATCATAGGAGGCTGTTGGAAAAGGGGCCCTACTTTTTTGTCCGATTGTAAGACAAACCAAAATTTATTGATTATATGCCGTACCTGGTTGGATTTAGTGGAAAAGGTAGTCACACAGGGAATACGATTGGGAGAAGTGGTAGGTGGATGTGGAGTCAGAAGCTCCCTTCGGGTATGGCGCCTTGCCCTGTTGGCACATCGTGCAAGATTAGTGGGATCATATCCTCTCTGTGTAAGGCCATTAGTCAATTCTGTTGCTCGGACCATGAATTTTTCCTCGCAGTCAATAATGCGACGAAGTCTGAGGAATTGTCCATATGGTAAGTTATTCAATAGGCTCTTCGGATGAAAAGACGAAGCGTGTAGGAAGGAATTCCGATCTGTATCCTTCCTATAAAGATCAAATGAAAGATTGGTGTTAGACAATGAAATTTGGACATCAAGGAAGTGGATGCAAACCTTGCTGTATTCCAAGGAAAATGAGATAGTCTCAAGTCGAGTATTTAAGAAATCCCTAAATGCCAATAGACGAGCCTCAGTACCGTGCCAAATGAAAAAGATGTCATCTATATAGCGTAGCCAAAGCCCTACACTGCCCTCGAACTCGTGATGCGGATACACAAAGGACTGCTCAAATTGGTCCATAAATAGATTGGCATAGGAGGGGGCCACATTGGATCCCATCGCAGTACCTTGGGTCTGTAAATAGAACACCCCATCAAATGTAAAGTAATTACTAGTGAGGACAATCTTAAGTAACTCAAGAATAAAGTTCTTATATTCAGCATCAATCTCATATGCAGAAATGGATAGTGCAATAGCCTCCAGACCACCATCATGAGGGATGGAGGTGTAGAGGCTAGAGACATCCATAGTGCAAAGCCATGTGTCTGAGTCTAATCGACCATAATCCGCAACACGAGTAAGAAAAGCAGTCGTATCCTTAATGTATGACCTCATCTTTAACACTAAAGGCTGTAAATGAAGGTCCACAAACACAGAAAGAGGCTGGAGGACTGAGTCACAGCCCGACACAATCGGTCTACCCGGTGGATTCATAAGATTTTTATGGATTTTCGGTAGTAAATATAGAAAAGGTGTTCTAGGATTAGCTTTGGTGAGGAAAGATGCTTCTTTGACATTGATTATCTGTGCCAATTGAGCTCCATATAACAATGAAGAAATATGTTGTTGTATCCCATTAAGGGGATCAGTAGCCAATTTGTTGTAATGCTGATGATTATTTAGTTGTAACTGGGCTTCCCTCGTATACTGTGCCATATCCATAACCACTATCGCCCCCCCCTTATCCGCTGCTCTAATGGTAATATCAGCATCACCATGTAGTGTCCGTACTGCTAGACGTTCCTTATAGGTAAGATTGCTTTTAGTTTTAGACCCCCATTTAATTTTTGTGACTTCTAACTCGCAGAGTTTGATATAAGTTTCAACGGCTGTACTCACATTTGATGGATTAAATTTGCTGGAGGGTCTACAACGGGAGAGGTCCCAAAGGGGGACCGACGAGTTTTCATCAAGAGATTGTTGTGCCAAATTCTGGGGTATCGTATCCTGAAAGAAGGCTTTGAGGCGAAGTGAATGAAAAAAACGATTAAGTTCAATATCCAATGAAAGAGGATCACCATGAAAAGTGGTGACAAACCCAAGCCCCTTTTCCAATACCTGCATCTCGATGTCACTCAAAGATCTAGACGAGATGTTGACTACCATCGTTGGCGCTGTTGACGAATCCGTTCTGGGTAGCGTCTCGTTTGGAAGCGGTTGCCCCGATTTGCTGTCAAAGACGGGCCCCCCTCGCCCCTTCCTGCTAAGTCTCTTCCCCCTCCTTGTCCTCTTCTGAAGGAACCCTGTCCTAAAAAAGGAACCTCACTGGTCGAGCTATCTGACGAAAATTCTGTATCTGACGCCGGGTTAAATCTCCTAGGCTCCTGTTGTCTGTAACGGTTATTGTTACGTCTGGCCTCACGCCACGTGTACACCTGATCTTGTAGATAATCGATAGTATCTCGCTTGAATTTGTCTAACTTACGAATGAGTATCTCACTTTTGTGTTTTTCCAAGATGGCCTCGATCTCTTTAATTGATTTCTCAAAATTCTCCTTAGATTCTATTTCCATTAGCTTCAGTTTTACTTCATTGCTCTGTTGCTTAATCGAAATCAGCTCTTGTTGTAAGCCCTCAATCGTCAGGGAAATGAGGTCAAGGCTACATTTGTTGAGAATTTTGAACCAGTTCTTACAGAACTCTGGATTGTCTCTACAAAATGTAGGCTTGATATTGAGCCTAAGCCCTCTTGGAATACGTTTTGCCCGTAAATACTCTACTAATTTGTCAGAATGTAATTCGTAGTTAGTGCCTCTTTTAGAGAGGTATTCAAACCGTTTAAATAGAACAGCGTTATCAGTGTGTGAGGCCAAACGGTTACCACCGAACCTAGCTATAAGCTCATCCACCTCCAGCTGTGTATACGCACGTGTGTCCGCCCTCCTGTCGCTAATGCCACTAATGTCTGAAAAAGACATATCAGGTGCTCGCATCTGAAACAATGGAGAAGATATACATAAAAGAACAAATAGTCAGAGAAGCACACCTAAATGAGTTGTCAACAACAAGAAAAAATAGACAGCAAGGTGCATCACCCCAAGGGGCGTCCACTATACGCCCCCAATAAGTAGAGTAACAGAGAACAAAAATTGGGGGAGCACACCATATAAAATAGATAAACAAATACAGGGTATAGAGTATAGTACCAAAAATATTTTAATAAATATTAGATATGTAATAAATAACAAACAAATTAATGTTTAGACAAGATAAATAGAGAAATAACACACTATAAAACACAGAAAAATAAATAGCAACCAAGTACACCAAAGTAAGTACATAAAATGAATAGAAAAAAAAAAGAAATAATAAATAAATACCCACACAATATGAAAACAATGAAAAAAAAGGACAAAAATGCAGACAGGAATGGAACAAGGGAGGACACACAGCGCAAAAAAATGGAGGACACCAACGTTTCGGCGAGAGGCCTTTATCAAGGTGTCCACACACAAAAATGAGACTAGAACGATATATATACCTAAATGCTGCAGAGAAAACTAATCTGGTTGGACAGACACTAAAGTGCCAGCCAACCAGAACAAGCGCGATGGCGGCCGCCATCTTGACGCACAGCGTGACGTGATGACGTCACGCGTTGCGTCAAGTAACTTTATTAAATGAGCAACAAAGAACAATTGCACAGAAACAGTGCTGAGTGTCTGCAAAACAAGTAGGATGACTAGAAAAAGGAAAACGGAAGAGCATATTGCACCATGAATGATAACATATAGAAAGAAAATGTATAGTAAAAAGGGAACAGAAACGGAAGTAAAAAAAACATTATCTGAGAAACATAACATTAGAAAAATACCCCACATTACTACAAATTCCCATGGAAGATAGAGTTTTTAAAAAAAAAGAGAAAATAAGAAATAATAAAGAGATAATGACAATAAGTAATACCAATATACCCAATGATAATAAAAGTGAAAAAAAATGAAAAAAATGAAAGAAATGTATCTAAACAAAAACACTAAGATAACAAAAAACGTTACAAAAATAAGAAAATAAAAAATAAGAAAAAATGACAAAAAATACTGTATATATATGAAAATATACTAACGCAAAAAAATGTAAATATAAATAACTAATAGCAAAAAACGATACTAGTAGTTAGAAGCACCAAAAGAATAAAAAAGACATAGGTAAGGTAACCACACAAAAAATAAACATAATAAAACAGAACAATATTACAAAAAAGAGAGATAACCAGACTTATATATACTATAGAAATAAATTGCATATGTCTGCAAAAAATAATTCTTCACGGGAAGTTGAGTGCAGTAGGCGTAGCCGGACGGCCATCCACACCATGAACTACAATAAAAAAGAAAAGATAAAAATATGTTTTATAAAACAAAAAGAAAAACAATAACTATACACAGCTGGAGGTGTACACAGCCCGTCTTTGACAGCAAATCGGGGCAACCGCTTCCAAACGAGACGCTACCCAGAACGGATGCGTCAACAGCGCCAACGATGGTAGTCAACATCTCGTCTAGATCTTTGAGTGACATCGAGATGCAGGTATTGGAAAAGGGGCTTGGGTTTGTCACCACTTTTCATGGTGATCCTCTTTCATTGGATATTGAACTTAATCGTTTTTTTCGTTCACTTCGCCTCAAAGCCTTCTTTCAGGATACGATACCCCAGAATTTGGCACAACAATCTCTTGATGAAAACTCGTCGGTCCCCCTTTGGGACCTCTCCCGTTGTAGACCCTCCAGCAAATTTAATCCATCAAATGTGAGTACAGCCGTTGAAACTTATATCAAACTCTGCGAGTTAGAAGTCACAAAAATTAAATGGGGGTCTAAAACTAAAAGCAATCTTACCTATAAGGAACGTCTAGCAGTACGGACACTACATGGTGATGCTGATATTACCATTAGAGCAGCGGATAAGGGGGGGGCGATAGTGGTTATGGATATGGCACAGTATACGAGGGAAGCCCAGTTACAACTAAATAATCATCAGCATTACAACAAATTGGCTACTGATCCCCTTAATGGGATACAACAACATATTTCTTCATTGTTATATGGAGCTCAATTGGCACAGATAATCAATGTCAAAGAAGCATCTTTCCTCACCAAAGCTAATCCTAGAACACCTTTTCTATATTTACTACCGAAAATCCATAAAAATCTTATGAATCCACCGGGTAGACCGATTGTGTTGGGCTGTGACTCAGTCCTCCAGCCTCTTTCTGTGTTTGTGGACCTTCATTTACAGCCTTTAGTGTTAAAGATGAGGTCATACATTAAGGATACGACTGCTTTTCTTACTCGTGTTGCGGATTATGGTCGATTAGACTCAGACACATGGCTTTGCACTATGGATGTCTCTAGCCTCTACACCTCCATCCCTCATGATGGTGGTCTGGAGGCTATTGCACTATCCATTTCTGCATATGAGGAGATTGATGCTGAATATAAGAACTTTATTCTTGAGTTACTTAAGATTGTCCTCACTAGTAATTACTTTACATTTGATGGGGTGTTCTATTTACAGACCCAAGGTACTGCGATGGGATCCAATGTGGCCCCCTCCTATGCCAATCTATTTATGGACCAATTTGAGCAGTCCTTTGTGTATCCGCATCACGAGTTCGAGGGCAGTGTAGGGCTTTGGCTACGCTATATAGATGACATCTTTTTCATTTGGCACGGTACTGAGGCTCGTCTATTGGCATTTAGGGATTTCTTAAATACTCGACTTGAGACTATCTCAATTTCCTTGGAATACCGCAAGGTTTGCATCCACTTCCTCAATGTCCAAATTTCATTGTCTAACACCAATCTTTCATTTGATCTTTATAGGAAGGATACAGATCGGAATTCCTTCCTACACGCTTCGTCTTTTCATCCGAAGAGCCTATTGAATAACTTACCATATGGACAATTCCTCAGACTTCGTCGCATTATTGACTGCGAGGAAAAATTCATGGTCCGAGCAACAGAATTGACTAATGGCCTTACACAGAGAGGATATGATCCCACTAATCTTGCACGATGTGCCAACAGGGCAAGGCGCCATACCCGAAGGGAGCTTCTGACTCCACATCCACCTACCACTTCTCCCAATCGTATTCCCTGTGTGACTACCTTTTCCACTAAATCCAACCAGGTACGGCATATAATCAATAAATTTTGGTTTGTCTTACAATCGGACAAAAAAGTAGGGCCCCTTTTCCAACAGCCTCCTATGATGGCTTTCAAAAGGTCACGAAATCTACGCGACTGTCTGACCGACAATAAACGCGGTTCTCAGACAGATGTTATCTCTTCTACTACCAACTGGCTTGTTCCACCGCCAGGTATGCATAGATGTGGTAGATGTGTTAACTGTAATAATGCCATTCTCTCATCGTCATTTACCCATCCTAGAAAGGGCACTAGTTTTCGGATTTCAAAATATTTGAATTGCCAACACTCGTTTGTAGTGTATATGCTTAAGTGCCCTTGTGGCCTTTGCTATGTAGGTGAAACGACTCGGCCACTCACTATTCGGATTGGTGAGCACAAAAGTGCTATTCGAACCAATAATCAAAAATCTCCAGTCGCTCGCCACTTCAATAACCAAAATCATGGAGTATCACAGTTACGGTTTCTCGCGATAGAACAAATTTCTATTTCTACTACAGGCACTGATAGAGTGACTCTGTTGAAGCGCAGAGAACTACACTGGATCTATCTACTTCAGACACTTCACCCGCTTGGGCTTAATGAGGAAAGGGATCTGTCAGTATTCCTATAGTTCCTTTACGGTTCGACCACTCCTTGCCTTAGGTGTCCCTTATGCCCATTCTGTCCATTATACCGGGACCCTTACTGGCCTCTTAGCTTTTTGCTTTCTGCTCATGCCACCTCCAGCTGTGTATAGTTATTGTTTTTCTTTTTGTTTTATAAAACATATTTTTATCTTTTCTTTTTTATTGTAGTTCATGGTGTGGATGGCCGTCCGGCTACGCCTACTGCACTCAACTTCCCGTGAAGAATTATTTTTTGCAGACATATGCAATTTATTTCTATAGTATATATAAGTCTGGTTATCTCTCTTTTTTGTAATATTGTTCTGTTTTATTATGTTTATTTTTTGTGTGGTTACCTTACCTATGTCTTTTTTATTCTTTTGGTGCTTCTAACTACTAGTATCGTTTTTTGCTATTAGTTATTTATATTTACATTTTTTTGCGTTAGTATATTTTCATATATATACAGTATTTTTTGTCATTTTTTCTTATTTTTTATTTTCTTATTTTTGTAACGTTTTTTGTTATCTTAGTGTTTTTGTTTAGATACATTTCTTTCATTTTTTTCATCTTTTTCACTTTTATTATCATTGGGTATATTGGTATTACTTATTGTCATTATCTCTTTATTATTTCTTATTTTCTCTTTTTTTTAAAAAACTCTATCTTCCATGGGAATTTGTAGTAATGTGGGGTATTTTTCTAATGTTATGTTTCTCAGATAATGTTTTTTTTACTTCCGTTTCTGTTCCCTTTTTACTATACATTTTCTTTCTATATGTTATCATTCATGGTGCAATATGCTCTTCCGTTTTCCTTTTTCTAGTCATCCTACTTGTTTTGCAGACACTCAGCACTGTTTCTGTGCAATTGTTCTTTGTTGCTCATTTAATAAAGTTACTTGACGCAACGCGTGACGTCATCACGTCACGCTGTGCGTCAAGATGGCGGCCGCCATCGCGCTTGATCTGGTTGGCTGGCACTTTAGTGTCTGTCCAACCAGATTAGTTTTCTCTGCAGCATTTAGGTATATATATCGTTCTAGTCTCATTTTTGTGTGTGGACACCTTGATAAAGGCCTCTCGCCGAAACGTTGGTGTCCTCCATTTTTTTGCGCTGTGTGTCCTCCCTTGTTCCATTCCTGTCTGCATTTTTGTCCTTTTTTTTCATTGTTTTCATATTGTGTGGGTATTTATTTATTATTTCTTTTTTTTTCTATTCATTTTATGTACTTACTTTGATGTACTTGGTTGCTATTTATTTTTCTGTGTTTTATAGTGTGTTATTTCTCTATTTATCTTGTCTAAACATTAATTTGTTTGTTATTTATTACATATCTAATATTTATTAAAATATTTTTGGTACTATACTCTATACCCTGTATTTGTTTATCTATTTTATATGGTGTGCTCCCCCAATTTTTGTTCTCTATTTTGCACATGTCAACACAGATAGAACAGGATACTTTAATATTGATTCATGATTATTGTCACTTTAAGAATTAGGAAGGTGAATCATGTACCACAAGCAGAATTTTCTCTATCCCGTTGACATTTCACTTTAAATGTTAAATATGCATTACATATAAAAATAATTATTTTTATGGTAATGGGTTATAAACCGAATAATGATGTCTCACAACATTATTTCCATCCTTTGACAATACTCAACATGTTTTCCTGATAATTAATGTTTTATTGCATGTGTGAATAGAACACAGTAGCATTTGTTTTCTAAGCCTGTACATATGTTTGAAAATGTGATTTGTGTTCATCTTGTGTTCAAGCTTGGAGGCCATGGGTCACATTAATCACACTAGTACTGATGTTGATTATTCAGTTAGTTGAAAATGTCATAAACAATATATTTCCAAATAATACAAATATTATAATCACACATTGTAAAAATTCCTAGCTATATTGAATATAATGTAAATGCAATTTTAGTTCAGGAGCATTTTTGTATAAGCAGAATTTTGATTCAGAGCTGATTTTTGATTGCCAGGTTCATATGTACGTGAGCATGTTTCAATGTCTGGGTCAAAAACCCTGCTTAGATGACCATTGACACATAAATTATACATTACCAACATGATTATCTCTAATGTCTTCTTTATAGAGAGGTAGTTTCACATAAAAGGCATTTTCTCTATATGGTACATGATTTTAATACATGTGAAATCAACATAATTGAAAATTTAAACTGTTTATAGATATTCATATTTGTACCTTAAAATTATAGAGACAGCAAATATAAATTAAACAAACTGCTGGCTTCATAATAGTTAATTGGAAAGCCTGTACCTCACTAGCTTTTTCTACATGATAATCTTTTAATGACGATGAAAACAATTCACATATTAAACTTTTAAAACTGGACTGAGCCATCTTCAGCCAATTATATGGTATTTTCAAGGTGAAGCATCTAAAAGAGGCCAGTCCACTTTGGTAGGAATAATAATCCTACCCCACCAATATATCCTTGACTCCAGTTGCTAATTGATTTATTAGTGTGTTTAACCTTAAAGAGACAGTCTAGTCCCCAAACTCACTTTGGTGCAAAATGAAGATCACTGCTTGCATAATTCTGTATAAGTCACATTTTTAATATTTGACTCAAGCCCATCACTAGGAATATCCTGTATATTCCATTCATTTGAATTGCATTATTCTCATTAGTCTCTGCAGCAAAAAAAGGAAATTACTTTGACTCATCTAGTGTGGACAGTCCTTGTTTCTTGCAAACTGCTGTAATTTCACAATTTCTTCTAGCTGTAAGTATTTTATATTTTAAGCAATGCAAAATGTAAGACATGCATTTTAAAGTACTTTGAAAGCACATTAATATGTATTAATATTTGTAAGATAAATAATAATATAATGCTCTCAATATTAGTTGGAATCATGATGCCCAAGTAACTAAATTAACTTTTAGTGTTTGAAAATATAAATTTCTTTTGCAGGTCATCTACTACTTTTTTTCCTATATAGTCAAATTGGGCTACAATTTTATTGATACGTTATTTTAGACTTTGCTATATTGTTCAATCTCCTTCATAAGATATTTTGAAGCCATTATGGGATCTGTAATTGATAATAAGATATTATCAGCATAAAGAAATATCTTGAGTTAATATTTATTTATTGTTCCTTATATTTATAGCATATGGTTTAATTGAGAGGACAAAAAGGAAAGGTGACAGGGGAAAACCCTGCCTGGTACAACTTTTCAAATAGAACCATTGAGAGCATAGTTCTATTCCCAAAATTCTTTTTGAAGGTTTGGCACAGAGGGACTCTTGCCAGTAGCATCCGGACATTGATGCCAAAAGAGTTTGAATCATAAACCTCTACCTGACCCTGTCAAAGGCCTTTTTCAGCATCCAATAACAGGGTCAGTGGGGGGATATCTTTTTTTCTTGGGGACTCCTTAATATTGATTAATCTCATAAGGGCTGACACCAGTATTCGGCACCAGAATGGTGCCTCGAAATTGCCAGGAAAATAATATCACAATTCAGACATCAAAGACGATTGAACACCGACATCTTCAGACACAGAAACCAGCCAAATATTCACCAAGTGGTGGCCTTGGTCCTCCCCACACACTTCTATGGCTTATTTTAGTTCAATATATTTTTATTACAATTATTAGAATTAAAAATATTAACATTGTCAATTATTTCAACTATAATCATTATGCATATAAGGAAAAAAAAATCCCTATACAATTACATTAATCAACATGTATCAATACACCATTCCTTATAACCTCCTACCATACCCTCCCCTTCCTTCCTTCTTAAAATCCATCACCTCCATTCCCTCACCCCCTTCGAGTGGGATACTAAATCATCTGTTCTAGGCTTGGCACAAAGAAAGGGCCCTGCAGATATTGTGTCCATTTGGACCATTTCGTAGCATCTACCTACCCCCCGTCTTTCTTCTACTAACTTCATTTGTCCCTCTATTTTCCTTATCTACTTGACCTCTGTTACCCAATCTTCGTATGTAGGAACCCTTTCCTGCTTCCAATATCTCAGGATCAATATCTTTGCTGCGTTCCAAAAAATCGGGAGCAGGGTTCTAATATATTGAGCCACTGATTGTTTAGTGTTATGCAGCAGTGCCACCATTGGGACTCTCTGGAAATCCAAGTCTAACACAATATATATTACATCTATTAATATGTCCCAAAAGATTTAATAGAGGGACATTCCCACCAAATATGGAGAAAACTGCTCACATTCTGATGGCATCTCCAACATTTATTTGTCTTCCGGGGGTACATTTTGTGCAAGACAGTTGGGACTCTATTCCATCTAGTCGTTATTTTATAATTATTCTCTTGGACTGCCACAGATAAGGAGCATTTATGCGCTAATATTGCTATTCAAGCTAAGCTAATATTTCTTATGTTAGGCCATTTTGAGAGGAACTCAGCTATAGCCAAAATAGACAAAGTCCTTCCAAAAATGGCCCAAAGTGTAATAAAAAAAATTTTTTTTAAAAAGAAATGACAACAAAGAAATTTCCAAATAATACACATATTATAATCACACATTGTAAAATACTTCTAGCTATATTGAAGATAATGTAAATGCAATTTCATTTCAGGGGCATTTTTGTATAAGTAGAATTTTGATCCAGAGCTGATTTTTGAATTTCACATTAATGTATTCACATTATGTATTTCACATTAATGAAATACATAAAAATAAAGTAAATGAACATACAATAATATAAAATAATTTGCATTAACTTAAAAAATGCTTACATTAATGTAAATATACTATTATAATATATAATATTAATATAATATAATTGTATATAAATATATTTGTGTTCAACATATTTACTTTAATTCTTCTAAACTTTTCTATTCAATTCTCCAACAAAAATCTGGAAAACTAAAATGGATGAATTTTGTGTATATTTCCTGCATTTGGAGTGTATTCGAGTGTGAATCCCTTGGATCCAAATCCATTCTGGGGCAAACCGTAGCTACCTGAGTCTACCCTCTGGTTTGTTACAGGACTGTCTGGTTGGCATAAAGTTAATTTGATCTGAATGTATCATAGATGGAAGAATCTCCCTAATTTGTTCTGCCATAATGGACGAAAAAAATTCTATGTTAATGAGGGAGATTGGGTGAAAATTAGAAATATCTGTTGAGGCTTTATCTTGTTTTATTATTGAGAGGTTATTGGCTCTTAGTATTTGATCTGGACAGCATCCTATGAATTTTGTGGTTAGATGTTCTAAGATATTTGCTTTAAATTCTTTATAAAATAAATTACTGAAGTTTTTATATTTAGCAAAGGTGCAAAGGTATCTTGTTTATCTTTTCTTCTGTTAAGATTTTTGTTCTGTTTTTATGTCATTTTGATGATGTCATGAGATACACCCCTGCTCTCTTACTGGCTGCTGTGTATCATAGTGGGCCTGCCTTCAACACAAAGAGAGGAGATTGACCTGATCAAACTGAATCATAAATCTGCCCCCTTGTGATGTAATTGTTACATTACCCTCCCATTCAATGCAAGTCTATGGTCAGAATGCTGGCTTATAGACTGCATTCTGTGTCCCCAGCCCCAAAGTGAGATACTAATGTTGCAAAGTCACTAGGGGGTGGCAACCAAATACACTATATTTCACAAAATGGCGGTGCCCAGTCACACTTGTTTAGTTACATATATTATTAAATACAGTCATATAACAAAAACAAAAGACATAGCTGAAATCAGCAATACAAAATAAAAATAAATAAATAAAACCTTTTCATTTGTTGGTGGGGGTGTCCCTTTAAATCTGACTTGGGCTCTAGTCCCAGATCTTTTGTGCACCTATCAATGCCCCTGCTGCCTGTGCACAGGCAAAATTGTGTTTTGAATGCCATACACAGGCTAAATCTAACACCCGGTACTTGTACTGGGGAGGTTATGGATCATCTTGTGACCCCCCACTCATTCTGTGCCTGCCACATTTGGCTTGCCTCTTTGGCACCATCGCCCCCTTGCTTCCAAAGACCTTTAATGTGCAGTGAGAATTTGTACTTAAAATTCTATGGATGTAATATAAATTGCAATCTACTACTACCCTGTATGTGTATACTCAACTTACAGCCTACAGCCTTGTTTGTAAAATAATCTATACCTAGACTAGACAGAGATGGTTGGCAGGATGGCTGAGTTGTGATCTAGCATCAAACTTTTTCCACATTAAACTTCAAATTATGGGATATAACATAAACGGTACTACTCCACACAAGAAGCAGGGTCAGAAATGGAAGAACCAAATGACCTCAATGAGATATTTCTGCCTAAACACCAGACTTATCGTATACCTGATTTAGACATTTCCATGGATCCTGGTGAAGTTACACATTTTTTTTAAAATGCTACACCTACCTCCATTAGAAATTTTGGAATGACGTGATTATTACTTTCCACCAGGGCCTCTCCTTTGTGATTGTAGACATGGCTGTAATGCATCCCCAAAAGAGGAGAAAAAATGACCTGGTAACCCGATAGCAAGAAATGCTGAAAATATACCAGAGGCACAACTATCCTCGTAATAAAATGAATAGAGATAAACATATCTATTTGATATTTGTTACTGGGCCTGTATACTAAAATGGTACTACAAGAAATACAATATTGTTTCTTCGGACAAAAAAGCAGGTTTTGGACAACAAAATCATTTGTTCATTTGTCCATTCATTTGATTCATTGGTTCACGGAGGAAGATTAGGTGTCAGGCTCCAGGTCCCACTACCCACAGGCATAAGGGTCCCCTGTCTCCTTCACTCACCTCCAGAGCTCCGTCCTCCCGTGTAGTGGCCACATCCCCGGCCTCGAGTAGCGCTTGTGCCGTCTGGGGGCGTGGCTTCACAATCAAGGGGCGTGGCTCTAATATGTATAATTCTATATTTATTTGCTGGACTTTTAGTGCTGAATGATTTAATGGTGACTGATTTTTTCTATGTGTAAAAAAATACCGTATTTGCTCGATTATAAGACGACCCTGATTATAAGACGACCCCCCCAAACTTTGGATATTCCTTTAGGAAAAAAACTAAAAGCCTGAATATAAGACTACCCTATAGGAAAAAAAGTTAAACTTGTATATATTCACATGTAAATTGCTTTTTTAATAACAAATTGTATCAAAAAATGCATTTCTTGTTTTTATTTCCTTTTATGTGCCAATGCTGCCTCTCTCTTTCCCTTGCCCCCAGCTTTGTCTCTCTCCCTCTCCCTTTGACTCCCCCCTCGCCTCTGTCTCTTCCCCCCCCTGTTTCTCTCTGCTGCCACCCGGCACGACCGCCGGGACTTCTGTGACGAAGCCGGAAGTACCCGGCTTCATCACAGAAGTCCCGGTGGTCGTGCCGGGCGGCAGCAGGGGAGTCTGCGCTCATCGTGCAGACATCCCCTGCTGTTAGAGAGGGGGATCCAGGTACCCTGCAGCTCTGCTGGGGACCTAGATCGCTGTCTTATAATCTGACCTCAAACAGAAAAAAACCTTGTCTTATAATCGAGCAAATACGGTGTATATATATATTTAAAAGAATCGTGAGGCTTGATTCAACAATGTTTGCTTCACTTGTCTTGATCCCCTCTTTTTTCATTTTGTAATTGCCTTCAAGTATTTTATCCACTCTAAGACATAAAAACATATATCATCATACTTGCCAATATCGGCTATGTTTCCAGGGACACATATAGTATGTGTTGCACATACTTCAGAAAGAGCATGCAAAGTGCAGCCCGACAGTATGTTGGATGCATATATGCAGAGACATAATCTAATAAATTAATCAGGTTGGAAAACATGGCTGATTTTGGTAGCTATGGATCATGACAGTAGTAGAATCAGTTTGCCTGCCTATTTTGTCAATATTGCAACTTTATTTTACATATTTGGTCTATTTGTTCTGCAGGGTAATCTCTTGCATATCACAGGCATTAATGCATTAATTTGCTGTGCTAGATTGTAGTAATGCAGCTGCCCCCTTAAATATATGGGTTTTATGGCTGCCCAAAGGGCTCAGAGGTCTTTTTAAGTATATGAGGCCTGTGGCTGCCCAAGTGGCTCTTGCCCCCTCTGTAATAAATGGGGCCAGGGGCTATGCCGATGGCCCCAGTTTTAAAATTAACTTTAATGAGAGGCAAGTTTTATCTCACTCATGCTCTTTCTCTCATGACTTCATCGCATTTTGTGTGGTCGAAATCGGAGCTTCTGGGGGAGATCGAATCTGTCGGTGTATGGTTGTCAAAATGATCTCTCATCTCAAACTACAAACTCTGGCTTTAGTGAATAGACTTCATAGCTGTCCTGTCTCCAACTCTGCAACTCTGCACAGATTGTATTAACACTAAGACTAAGGCCTTGTAATACAACTGTTGCATGCCAGTTGTAGTCTAGAAACAGCTGGAGAGCTTGACACCAAGGCTCTGAGATGTCACAAAGCATGTGTCAAAATTCAGCCATGAGTTTTCTATTCTTGAGCTGTGCAAGATAATACAATTAGATCAACTATGTAAAGGTTGACCCAATACTATATTTTACAGACAAATGAAAAAAAGTGTAACTAACTCATTGTTACCTGATGTCACATAGAAAATAGAACAGTGAAAACAATTACAGAAATTGATTTATATGGCTTGTTTTTGTATTCACTTGGTTTCAGTGAACAGTAAATAAAACTAGCCTTCCGCAAAAGGTAAAGAGCTATAATATAAAGATGTCAAGGTTAATTGCTACTTGAGATTCTAGTTTAACAGTGCAAAACCTTCATACTGGATATGTAGAATAATCCACTTAACCATTTTCCATCCAGGGAGACTTCCAAACAATCCCCTACTGGATTAAGGACAGCTATACGTCTATATTTAGTGTTTAATAAAAAATATACACGAAAGTGTATAATGTGAGAGGGTAGTGGATGTATGGAATAGCCTGCCAGCAGAAGTGGTAGAGGTAAACACAGTAAAGGATTTTAAGCATGCGTGGGATAGACACAAGGCTATCCTAGCTATAAGACCGGGAACTGGGGACTAATAAAAGTACTCAAAAAAAATTGGCCAGACTAGATGGACCGAATGGTTCTTATCTGCCGACACATTCTATGTTTCTATGTTTCTATGTGTCCAACAGCAATGTATGTGTGAGAAATGTGGGAGAGGCCAACCATTCCCCAAAATGTTTAATCCACAGAGACATACTCTTAAACAGAAAGAAAAAAAATATACCTATTAGAGAACACTTCTGTCAACATGGACACCGCATCAAAGATGTGAAGCTTACCATACTGATGGGATTATATATGTGTGCAGTGCTAATAATAAATAACACCAAGGTGAAATAATAATCAGTACAAATAAAGTGAATTAATCATAACCAGGAAGGGAAATAAAGTGCTTAAATTGCAACAGAATTTTTCACAGTAGCAATCCTAATAAGTAAGTCTTGGGGAGTACTTTACTTGTCCACCGCAATAAATACAATTAGTGTTTTTCACTAATTCATATTTGTGTGAATGTTTTTTTTTTTTTTTTGCACACCTGTTCTACTCCCAGATAGATTTAAAAAATATAGAATTAATGTCTTAATCTAGATAGAGACATAATGTTTTTACAAGCACTGGATAACTGCAATGGATTTCAAACAGTAAACATTCAGCATGGATCTGGCATGCATCCAATGGTTTTATGGCCCCTTTTTTATCAGAAGGTGGAGTGATCGAAGAATCTCTGACTGAACTGAATTTATCTAATGGATCGCTATAATACTGGTTAATTTACTAAAAAAAATTCCAGGTGCACTCCCTGCATCCGTCACCCGTTTGATTAATATGCATGCCCAGTTAAAGGGCCAATTATGAATGTACCTCCTCCCCCCTATTTGGCTTGGGGGAGGTTGTGTTTTATTGGAGGGTTATTTAAAAAGCAGTAGCTCACCTAGAAAGTTGCCTATGATAGTGGTTGCTGTTTGCTGCCTACCATGACCTCTGTTAGTGACCCTGACTATTCTACAGCCTTGCCCTATTGTTTTATGCTGCAATATTCGTTGGTGTCCAAATTGGATCTCTACCAGCCTGGTACAGTCCTGTTCCTGTTGCCTCAGTATTACTCAGACCGCCTCTTCAATAGACTCACAGGAGTGGGGGACCTCCAAGGTTTACCATCTGCGGCTCAACCATTCATTGGGGGACCTCCAATGAATTTCCCTCATTATCTGTGTAGTCTGTTGGAGCCTCTTTTGGCAAAAAACCCACTGGTGTATGTAGGAGTGTTGGTAAGGAAATGTGTGAGAAAGGGTTGTTGTAGTTTGGCTAGTGCAGTTTGGCCCACATGTTTTTTACAGAGGAACTTGGGCTAGTGAAGTGTGTAGTAGTTTAATGTATTTGTGTTTTATTAAAATAAGTAGAGTTTGTATTGGTTATAGTAATCTCCGGAAGCTGATCATTTTGAAAATGAAAGATAGGTTAATGTTTTACAGAACAAAACCAGAATGGCACGAGGTAGTGAGTACCTTAAATTATATCAAAAACATACATACAGTGGTAGTGCAATATTGTTGATAACCACATATACAAAGCGGATAGCTGGTAATGTATACACTCACAAACATGCGTGAATCTCAGGGGTGACTTGTAATCTTCTAAAATTTTATTACGTCTGAAATAGACAAAGAACAAAAAACGTGTGCAGGAAAAAAGTGTGCAAATAGAATATTGGCCCCTGCTGGAGACAAACTCACATGATGTGGAAAAGAATGAGCGAAAAGGAAGTCCACTGGAGCTGTAAATATCCATGGAACTCACAAAGACAGGACCAAAGGTGGCAGAGGACAGTGCAGAAAAATACAGCTGCCGACGTCTCTACACGTTTCGTCGTAACTTGTCTCTCGGCTTCATCAGGAGAAGACTAATAACAGGCATAGAAGGAATATCTGTATTAGTGTACGTCGAAGGAATTCCCACTTCCGGTTCGGTGACGTATTTCCGATGCAACAAGGAAAAAAGGCGCCCGTTGCCATGGGGACAGTTGACTGGTGTCTTTCCTTTGAAAAAAACTTAATGGCCACTGAACAATGACTTGTTGTGAGTCTGTTTCATTGTGGAAAAATAGTAACATCAGAAACATCATCAGAAGTAAATTACATATTAAAATCCTTTGAATGGCTTTAATTAATCGTGATAAAAAAACTATTTAATACATGCATAAATTTGATCAGCTAAAATTTTTTTTATTTTAAAAACATTTAATTGCAGAAATAACAAAAAAGATATGACTAGTGAAAAATGGGAAAGACTCAAAGAGTTATACTAAAGTGATGATACTCAAAGGGGACCAAATGGATCATAATGGTACTAATACATATAGAAACATAGAAACATAGAATGTGTCGGCAGATAAGAACCATTCGGTCCATCTAGTCTGATCAATTTTTTTTTAGTACTTTTATTAGTCCCCCGTTCCCGGTCTTATAGCTACGATAGCCTTGTGTCTATCCCACGCATGCTTAAAATCCTTGACTGTGTTTACCTCTACCACTTCTGCTGGCAGGCTATTCCATACATCCACTACCCTCTCAGTAAAGTAATACTTTCTGATATTACTTTTAAATCGTTGCCCCTCTAATTTAAGACTATGTCCTCTAGTTGTGGTAGTTTTTCTTCTTTTAAATATACTCTATTCCTTTACTGTGTTGATTCCCTTTATATATTTAAATGTTTCTATCATATCCCCCTGTCATTCTAAGGCATGATTTGGGCCTATACAGGCCCTGTATTTCATATTCTGTGGTGTGTGTTTTCATGTTCAATGGTGTGTGTTCTGGAGTCCTATTGTCTAAGTTCCTTTGTAGACTAATTACTAATTAACATATTCTAGGGAACAGCAAATGGGCCTATGCATATCCATCCCAGGCAAACTCACACTAAGGTGTGATCTGTTTGTTGGTAATTGTAGCATCCTGTACTCCAGTACCAAAATCAGACATTGTGGCATCAACCAACCCTGGGGGGTCCCAGGATACATTTGGCCCAGAGATCAGAAACCAATTCCCACATAGTTCTAGAAATTGCTGTATCTGGACACAGGTTGGGATGAGTTTCATAATCAATATATATTTGAAACCAGCATGGTCCATGCTTTTGAGGGACACCAAACAGTAATAGAAGGTGGCGGATGGCATGGGATATATGAAAATATGGCATTTGGGCTAGGGGCACACATATCATGTGTGATCTTAAACTGACCGGCTGGAACAGGGTATTAAGATGAGCCCAGTGTCATAAATATGCCACGCGCAGGGAACCTTCTATTACATAGTTTGTGTTGTAAGGCAAAAGTTTAGCAGTTATGACCCCGCCTTCAGGATGTCATAATCTGCTAAGCCACATATGCCCATCCTCTTTTCAGGTGACAAAGTGGGGCTGTTTTAGCTAGGGACAGAGGGTGATATAGTGGTGTGCAAGGGATAATGAGGAGAGAGTCATTTTTACCATCAAAGGCCACAACAACGCTAGACTCCAGGAACCACCTATGGTATGATCATTTCTGTTTTGTCCTTTTTATTTTAAACTGTTTATGTACTTGCATTTATGTCTATGTCTCTATATACATTTTTGTGTAACAGCACTGTGACTTATTTTACTCAGATTAAATATTTTTAATCAGTTCTGTCTCTTGTTCTCTAATCGAATTCAGCCTAGAGGTAGCCTTTTTATAACACGTTACTAATGGGTTAATTTGCTAGATATTTGGTCAGTAAGTGTTTATGTGTATACTGCATTTTACTGTGTTTTTGGGGTAACTAAAGACGCCCATAAGTCTTAGTGGTGGCAGCTTTTTGTTCTTTTAGCTTGGAGTTTTGGGGGTGACTGTTGGGGGGTTCGTGGTGGTTGCTTTGTGCCCTGTAGGGAAAGATTAGCCCCTTTCACACCCATACTCCCACGTCACAGCTTGGCCGATAGCCCTGTCCGTGACAAACTGGTGGCAGCGGTGGGATATATATTTTTTTATTAGAGATTTTAGTGCTCCTGAGATTGTGCCGTGAGGACATCTTTGCACTAAAGGACTTGCATATTATTTGTGTAATTCCCAAAGACAGAACTCAGTGCTTGTTAAGAGACATATTGCATAGTACATAAAACAGCCCCCCCCCCCTTTTCTGTTTCTTTCTCTATCATACCTGGTGAGGATGGCAGCATACCAAAAGCAGTCCAAGGAGGCTTTGGTGCTTATTTGCCAAGAGCAAGAGATCCCAGTCTGGGGGAAAACTAAAGACAGCTTGATCTCAGCTGTTGTGGAGTATGATGCCCGTACAGCTGAGCGGGGCGGCATGACCCAAAGCCCTACAGAGGAAACTGCAACCCAAGGACTGTTATTTTCTGGGGAGAGCACCAACACTAACCCCTATGAGTCACTGGACTCCTACTTGCGGACTGCCTTAAGATACCTTGGGGATGTAGATCCCAATATCAAGCTGCAATTGATTCTGGAGTACCGAACTTCAGAGGCAGAAAGGGAAAGAAAGACTGCAGAAAGAGAGGCGGCGGCGCAAGCTGCTGAACGAGAGTCCCAGCGCAGGCATGAGCTGGAGATGCTCAGGCTAAGAGGAGATACTGCATCTGCACGCAGTGATACACCTGAACAAAGTGATCACAAGCCTCGCTTGGAACATTTTCCAGTTTTGGAGAAAGATGGCGATTTGGATATATTTCTGCGGGGGTTTGAGAAAGTTTGCCGGCAGTACCAGCTTCCTAAGGAACAGTGGGGAAAGTATTTAACCCCTCGATTGCGTGGAAAGGCCCTGGATGTATTTGCTTCCCTCCCTTGTGAAAGTGATCAGGACTATGATGTCATAAAATCTGCCTTATTGAAAAGTTTTAATCTGACCCCAGAGGCTTACAGGAAGAAATTTCGCACCTTACAGCAAAGCAACTCTGAAAGCTGCACTGAGCATGCAGGGCAGCTGAGGACTGCTTTCAGGCAATGGACTACCGGCCTAATAGTCTCTACCTATGAGGCCCTGGAGGACTTAATGGTCCTGGATCAGTTCCTGCAAACATGGAACTCTGAGGCCAGAGAGTGGATCCTGGATCGGAAGCCCAAAACAGTGGCCGAAGCAGCAGAAATGGCAGATGACTTTGCCAACAACAGGGCACCAGCAGTCAAGCGTGGATCCGTACAAGCTGGAGCAAGTGCCTGGAAGGGAGCGGCCTACCATCCAAATACTCCAAAGCCAGCAGGGCGATTCGTGCCTGTAGCACCAGGAGCCAAAACAGCAGTGGCCACATCGGGTCAGGGGGATACCCGCCGATGTTATCAGTGCCATAAAATTGGGCATCTTAGTGCCACGTGCCCCAACAAAAGAAAGTTTCCACCGGTGGCTGGCGGGCACCCAGCAGTCCTTCTTGTGTCTGGAGCAGAGGAGGAGAGGGGAGATAACCTGCAAAGTGTTACTGTGGGAGAGCGGATGACCACTGGTTTTCGGGATACTGGAGCAGCATTCACCTTGGTGCGTCCAGAAGTGGTGAATTCGGAGGATATTATCCCAGGGAAAACTATAGCAATTAAAGGAATTGGCGGGGTGTGCCCTGCAGTGCCTATGGCACGGGTGTACCTTGATTGGGGTGCGGGGAAAGGTTTGCGGGAGGTTGGCGTATCAGAGGATATCCCTGTGAATGTTTTGCTGGGGAATGATTTGGGCAGGTTACTTTGTCAGTATGCCCCAGAAGAAAACACCTGCGAACCGGATGGGCTAGGAGAGAGCCCTGCTCCACCTGAGGTACTGTGTGAAACTTTTGGGAGGATGGGTGCCTGGGAGGGAGGGCAGAGGGTAGAAGAATGCTTGTCTGTGCCGGAACCAGGAGTTTCCAACCAAGAGGAGATTGGGGGTATGGGAAAATGTGATTTCCATGTCTGCCAAATGCCAACTTCTAGTTCTGAGGGTCTAGGGGAAGGGTTTGGTGTACCCCTGCAAGCGTCAAAGGACGAGGGACCCGGGGTGAGCCCCACTCGGGCTGAGATACAGTGTGAACGTTTTGGGGAAATGTCTGTCTGGGAGGGAGGGCAGAGGGTGGAGGAAGGCCTGTCTGTACCTGGACCAGGTGTTTCCCACCAGAAGGGGACTAAGGGTATTGTGAAATGTAAGTCATATATGTGTCAAATGCCAAGCTATAGTTCTGAGGGGGTAAGGAAAGGGTTTAAGGTACCCATGGAAATGTTAGAATGTGATAAACAGGGCTGTATACCCATGGTGGCTGTAGTGACTCGCAAGCAGGCGGCCAGGGAAAAAGCACGAGGAAGTATTGCGGGGCAGGCTGGAGGGGAATCACCTACTGTTGCGCCTCAGCAAGGAGGCTCTGAACCATTGCATGCTCAGCTAGAACACTCTACACTGACCCCCAGTACTATAGGCAAAGGAGGCAATAGGGCCTACTTGGCTGCCCTGCAAAGTGATCCCTCCTTGGAGGAATTGTGACACCTTGCAGAGCAGCCTGCCAAAGACACTAATATAGAGCGGGTATATTGGGATAAAGGGATCCTGTACAGAGAGACCCTTAACCGGGATAATCCGAGGCCATGGGAGGAAGAACGGCAACTAGTGGTTCCCCAATCTTTTCGTAAAGAATTGTTAAGGTTAGCCCATGAAACCCCACTGGCCGGACATCTAGGGGTGCACAAAACCAAATCCAGGCTAGCCCACAACTTCTATTGGCCCGGTATGGGTACCGCCATAGCTAGCTACTGTCGGTCCTGCCAGGTGTGCCAGAAGGTGGGGAAGTCTGGAGGTATGAGTCGTGTCCCCTTAGTACCCTTTCCTATCATAGGAGAACCCTTTGAAAGAGTGGCAGTAGATTTGATAGGGCCCCTAGCTATACCCAGCAGCTCAGGTAAGCAGTTTATCCTGACTGTGGTGGACTATGCAACTAGGTACCCTGAAGCACTGGCACTGTCCTCTATCAGGGCAGACAAGGGAGCTGATGCTTTGATAAATATTTTCTGCAGGGTAGGGTTCCCTAAAGAAATGTTAACAGACCAGGGCACCCAGTTTATGTCCAATCTAATGCAGAGCCTCTGCAAGAAAGTCAATGTGCAGCACCTGGTAGCCAGCCCCTACCATCCCCAAACTAACGGCCTCTGTGAAAGGTTTAATGGAACCTTGAAGCAGATGCTTAAGACATTTGTGGAGTCCCAGGGTAAGGACTGGGAGATGTATCTGCCTCATTTATTGTTTGCGTACAGGGAGGTACCAAGGGAGTCCACAGGCTTCTCACCTTTTGAGCTACTGTATGGGCGCATGGTGAGGGGACCCCTAGATATAGTTAGAGAGGAATGGGAAGGGAGGCTGCACACTCCAGACACCTCTGTAGTGGAATATGTACTGAAGTTTAAGGATAAGATGCAGACACTGACAGGACTAGTACATGACAACCTAAAGGCAGCACAGTCTAGGCAGAAGCACTGGTATGACCGCACTGCTAGGGACCGGGTTTATGAGGTGGGACAGAAAGTCCTGGCTCTGATACCTATCAGGCAGAATAAGCTGCAGGCTGCCTGGGAAGGTCCATTCCCCATCCTGCAGCGATTAGATCCCACCACATATGTGATAGCTCTAGATGAGAAGGGTGAGAAGCAGAAGCGCTATCACATTAACATGCTGAAAGCCTATCATGACCCTGAAAATGTGGTACTAAGTGTATGTAGTGCCTCAGAGGACGTGTTAGAAGGGGACCCACTGTTAGACTTAGCAAGTGAAGCTAAAAGTCAAGGATCCCTCCAGGACGCCCAGGTCAATCCACAGCTCTCAGCTGAACAGCAGTTCCAGCTACAACAGGTGCTAACCCCCTACAAGGACATTTTCACTGGAAAGCCAGGGCGAACTACCCTAGCTACCCACCATGTAGACACCAGAGACCAACCCCCCCTGAGACAGGTAGTGTACCGGGTATCCCCTGAGGTAAAAGCCCATATTCAGCGGGAAATTGAGGAGATGTTAGACCTAGGGGTAATTACCAAGTCTAAAAGCCCTTGGGCTGCACCTGTGGTTCTGGTACCCAAGAAAGACAAGTCCACTAGGTTTTGTGTGGACTACCGTAAATTGAATATGGCTACCACCTTTGATGCCTATCCTATGCCTAGGATAGATGACTTACTGGATCAACTAGCAGGTGCCAAGAATCTGACGATTATGGATTTAAGCAGAGGATACTGGCAAATACCTATGTCTCCAGAAGCCCAGGAGCGGTCTGCATTTATCACTCCCTTTGGTTTGTATGAGTTTTGTGTGATGCCCTTTGGGATGAAAAATGCCCCCGCTACCTTTCAGAGACTGGTTAACCAGCTGCTAGAGGGCCAGGAGGAATATGCAGTGGCATATCTAGATGATATAGCCGTGTTCAGTAAGACATGGGAGGAACATATAGTACACTTGGGCAGAGTGGTGGGCCGCATAGCAGCTGCAGGGCTCACTATCAAGCCTGAAAAGTGTCAGGTAGGCATGACAGAGGTACAGTACCTGGGCCATAGGGTAGGAGGCGGCACCTTACGTCCTGAACCCTGCAAGGTAGAAGCCATCAATGCATGGCCCACCCCCAAGACTAAAAAACAAGTAATGTCATTTCTAGGGACGGCAGGGTACTACCGAAAGTTTGTCAGAGACTATAGCAAGACAGCCAAGCCCCTCACTGACTTAACTAAAAAACACTTGCCTAAACAGGTGGACTGGACCCCACGCTGTGAGGAAGCCTTTGGACAACTTAAGGCAGCTCTAGTTAATGCCCCTATACTTCAGGCCCCTGATTTCAGTCGGAGGTTTGTGGTGCAGACGGATGCTTCTAATTTTGGGCTGGGAGCTGTTCTTAGCCAAGTTATCTCCAAAGGGGAGGAGCACCCTATAATGTACTTGAGCAGGAAGCTTTTACCCAGGGAAGTGGCCTATGCAGTAGTGGAGAAAGAGTGTCTAGCTGTGGTTTGGGCGCTACAGAAATTACAACCTTATCTGTATGGGCGGGACTTTACGGTTATTACAGATCATAACCAGCTACATTGGCTGGACAGGGTGTCAGGTAATAATGGAAAATTGCTCCGCTGGAGCCTCTTATTACAACAGTACAATTTCACAATACAGCACAAGAAGGGCAGCTTACATGGCAATGCAGACGGCCTTTCGCGCCAAGGAGTTTAGGTGAACACAGGGACCAGCTGGTGGCTTAGCCCCTGTGTCACTACCAAAAAGGGGAGGTGTCATGCTAAGGCATGATTTGGGCCTATACAGGCCCTGTATTTCATATTCTGTGGTGTGTGTTTTCATGTTCAATGGTGTGTGTTCTGGAGTCCTATTGTCTAAGTTGCTTTGTAGACGAATTACTAATTAACATATTCTAGGGAACAGCAAATGGGCCTATGCATATCCATCCCAGGCAAACTCACACTAAGGTGTGATCTGTTTGTTGGTAATTGTAGCATCCTGTACTCCAGTACCAAAATCAGACATTGTGGCATCAACCAACCCTGGGGGGTCCCAGGATACATTTGGCCCAGAGATCAGAAACCAATGCCCACATAGTTCTAGAAATTGCTGTATCTGGACACAGGTTGGGATGAGTTTCATAATCAATATATATTTGAAACCAGCATGGTCCATGCTTTTGAGGGACACCAAACAGTAATAGAAGGTGGCGGATGGCATGGGATATATGAAAATATGGCATTTGGGCTAGGGGCACACATATCATGTGTGATCTTAAACTGACCGGCTGGAACAGGGTATTAAGATGAGCCCAGTGTCATAAATATGCCACGTGCAGGGAACCTTCTATTACATAGTTTGTGTTGTAAGGCAAAAGTTTAGCAGTTATGACCCCGCCTTCAGGATGTCATAATCTGCTAAGCCACATATGCCCATCCTCTTTTCAGGTGACAAAGTGGGGCTGTCTTAGCTAGGGACAGAGGGTGATATAGTGGTGTGCAAGGGATAATGAGGAGAGAGTCATTTTTACCATCAAAGGCCACAACAACGCTAGACTCCAGGAACCACCTATGGTATGATCATTTCTGTTTTGTCCTTTTTATTTTAAACTGTTTATGTACTTGCATTTATGTCTATGTATCTTTTTATATACATTTTTGTGTAACAGCACTGTGACTTATTTTACTCAGATTAAATATTTTTAATCAGTTCTATCTCTTGTTCTCTAATCGAATTCAGCCTAGAGGTAGCCTTTTTATAACACGTTACTAAGGGGTTAATTTGCTAGAAATTTGGTCAGTAAGTGTTTATGTGTATACTGCATTTTACTGTGTTTTTGGGGTAACTAAAGACGCCCATAAGTCTTAGTGGTGGCAGCTTTTTGTTCTTTTAGCTTGGAGTTTTGGGGGTGACTGTTGGGGGGTTCGTGGTGGTTGCTTTGTGCCCTGTAGGGAAAGATTAGCCCCTTTCACACCCATACTCCCACGTCACAGCTTGGCCGATAGCCCTGTCCGTGACACCCCCCTGTTACGTCTTTCCTCCAAGCTATACATGTTAAGATGCTTTAAACTTTCCTGGTAAGTTTTATCCTTCAACCCATGAACCAGTTTAGTAGCCCTTCTCTGAACTCTCTCCAAAGTATCAATATCCTTCTGGAGATACGGTCTCCATTACTGCGTACAATACTCCAAGTGAGGTCTCACCAGTGCTCTGTACAATCGCATGAGCACTTCCCTCTTCCTACTGCTAATACCTCTCCCTATGCAACCAAGCATTCTGCTAGCATTTCCTGCTGCTCTATTGCATTGCCTACCTACCTTCAAGTCCTCTGAAATTATTACTCCTAAATCCCTTTCCTCAGATGTTGAGGTTAGGACTGTACCAAATAGTCTATATTCTGCTTTTGGGTTTTTACGCCCAAGGTGCATAATCTTGCACTTGTCCACATTAAATGTCAGTTGCCACTGCTCTGACCATTTTTCTAGTTTAGCTAAATCATTTGCCATTTTGCTTATCCCTCCATGAATATCAACCCTGCTGCAAATCTTTGTATCATCAGCAAAAATACATACTTTGCCAACAAGACCTTCTGCAATATCGCTAATAAAAATATTAAAGAGAATGGGTCCAAGTACAGATCCCTGAGGTACCCCACTAGTAACAAGACCTTGCATCGAATATACAACCCTCTGTTGCCTGTCACTCAGCCATTGTCTAATCCATTCAACAATATTGAAATCCAAACTCAAAGATTTCAGTTTATTAATAAGCCTTCTATGTGCGACAGAGTCAAAAGCCTTACTGAAATCTAGGTAAGCAATGTCTACTGCACCACCCTGATCTATTATTTTAGTCACCCAATCAAAAAAATCAATAAGATTAGTTTGGCATGATCTCCCTGAAGTAAACCCATTCTGTCTCTGATCTTGAAATCCAAGCGACTTTAGATGTTCAACAATCCTATTCTTTAACAAGGTTTCCATTATTTTCCCCACTACTGAAGTAAGACTTACTGGTCTATAGTTGCCCGCCTCCTCCCTACTACCTTTCTTGTGAATGGGCACAACATTAGCTAATTTCCAATCTTCTGGAACTACTCCCGTTAACAATGATTGGTTAAATAAATCTGTTAACGGTTTTGCTAGTACACCACTAAGTTCTTTTAATAACTTTGGATGTATCCCATCAGGTCCCATCGACTTATTGGATCATAATGGTACTAATACATATCAACAAGGAAATTTATTCAGGGATTTTTCCAATAATAATATGATGGAAATGCCAATAATATAAAGGTTACAAATCATAAAAGGACATAATATCTAAGTCCGCATTTAACCCTTTCCTTCCCAATGTTTTCAATTCGTAAATCCATTTGGTCTCTCTTTGAGAAAGAACCTGAGTAATGTTTCCACCTCCAGTGTGGAACAATTTTATCAATCCCCACACATACAAATTTATCAAATGAAAAAGATGTGCAGTGTTTACAATGTTTAGGGACACTGCACGTTGTCAACCTTGGTTATCACTCAATATACTACCCAGATGTTTCAGAATACTCTCCTTCAGCACCCAAATGGTCCTACCCACGTATTGGGCACCACATGGGCATTGAAGGAGTTACACCACATTACTGGTATTGCAATTAATACAATGTTTAATTTTGTAAGTTTTTCCAGTTGCATTACTAGTAAAACTTGAAGTATGTCTTGGTTGATTTTTTGCCAGGATTTCAAATTGCAGAGCTTTTGGGTTTTTTAGGGAACATTGATACCTAATTATTGGGTGTCCGTTGTAGTGGTGTGGGGGTCATGTTGTGTGGTTTCATTCTGTTGTTTAGGTAAAGGGCTGTGGACTTGTCATAAGTTATAGTGAATCCGCTTATAGTGCCAAAGTTCTCTATGAGTTGTTTTATAACTGAAAATCAAGAGTTAAGTCTGTTGAGAAGAGAAACTTTTGAATGGGAAATGAAGTGTTATGTGGAACACTGACTTACTTGTTTAGTCCCACTATACATAAAACATACAGAAAAGAAATAACAAAATGTATTTTGCTAATGTTGCATTTTTGTTTATTTTGTGGTAATATTAGTTGAAGTCCTTCTGCTACATGGAACTTTACCTTGTCTTTTGAAATATGTACATACAATCAGGGGCGTTGCTAGGTCTTCGGATGATCTGGGGCTAGAGCCCAGATGAGCTCGGTCACACACAGGGGCGTACCTAGAGCATTTGGCACCCGGGGCGGACCCTGAGTGTTGCACCCCCCCATAATAAAAATGTAAGAAAACACCCACAAATTTTTCAGTGTTTGAAAATTGTACAATTATAGATACCAGGAATATTGTGCCACTCAGAACCCAGTAATATGGTGCCAGTCAGATACCAGTAATATTGTGCCTTTCAGATACCAGCAATATTGTGCCAGTCAGATACCAGGAATAGTGTGCCATTCAGAGCCCAGTAATATTGTGCCAGTAAGATACCAGTAATATTGTGCCACTCAGAGCCCAGTAATATTGTGCCAGTCAGATACCAGGAATATTGTGTCATTCAGAGCCCAGTAATAGTGTGCCAGTCAGATGCCTGTAATATTTTGCCAGTCAGTGCCCAGTAATAGTGTGCCAGTCAGAACCCAGTAATATTGTGCCACTCAGAACCCAGTAATATTGTGCCACTCAGAGCCCAAGAATATTGTGCCACTCAGAGCCCAGGAATATTGTGCCAATCAGATGCCCAGTAATATTGTGCCAATCATAGCCCAGTAATATTGTGCCACTCAGAACCCAGTAATATTGTGCCACTCAGAGCCCAGGAATATTGTGCCAATCATAGCCCAGTAATATTGTGCCACTCAGAACCCAGTAATATTGTGCCACTCAGAGCCCAGGAATATTGTACCATTCAGAGCCCAGTAATATTGTGCAACTCAGAACCCAGTAATATTGTGGCAATCATAGCCCAGTAATATTGTGCCAATCATAGCCCAAGAATATTGTGCCACTCAGAACCCAGTAATATTGTGCCAATCATAGCCCAAGAATATTGTGCCACTCAGAACCCAGTAATATTGTGCCAATCATAGCCCAGTAATATTGTGCCGCTCAGAACCCAGTAATATTGTGCCAATCATAGCCCAAGTATATTGTGCCACTCAGAACCCAGTAATATTGTGCCAATCATAGCCCAAGAATATTGTGCCACTCAGAACCCAGTAATATTGTGCCAATCATAGCCCAGTAATATTGTGCCAATCAGAACCCAGTAATATTGTGCCAATCATAGCCCAAGAATATTGTGCCACTCAGAACCCAGTAATATTGTGCCAATCATAGCCCAGTAATATTGTGCCACTCAGAACCCAGTAATATTGTGCCAATCATAGCCCAAGAATATTGTGCCACTCAGAACCCAGTAATATTGTGCCAATCATAGCCCAAGAATATTGTGCCACTCAGAACCCAGTAATACCCACACACACCTAGACACCCTGACACACACACACACACACACACACACACACACACACACCTAGACACCCATACACAGTCACACTTTTTTTTTTTTACTTACCTTACACTTGGTCCGTGATCCAGGACCTTCTGCCGGATGTCCGTCCACCTGACATCCGGCAAGCAGCTGACACAGCGCGACGGGGGCGGAGCTTGCACCCGTCACGCTGTGATCTCTATGGCCAGGAGGAGAGGCTAGGGAGCGAGCTCCCTATAGCAGCCTCTCCTCCCGATCGGCCCTCACCCCCGCGTGAGGTTAATCCTCCGATTCTGGGACTATGTCCCAGACAGAGGAAAGCTCACTGGGGGATTTTTTTTTAAATATTTATAGCCCTGGAGTCTCGGGGCTAAAGAATACTTTAGCCCCAGAGTCTCCATTCGGGGCTATGAAGGGGGGACTCGGGGCTATAGCCCCAGTAGCCCACCCCTAGCGACACCTCTGCATACAATTATGAGTCTGTAAGTCCCTACTTGGCTATAAATCATTATGTTTTTAATATTGTGTCTTGAGAATATGTCTGATTGTACTTTTTACTGTTGGGTTCAGAACTTTTCACCATTTGCAATTTTTGGTGGATTAGGCCTTGCTCAGCTGCGTGAGAGTATCTCTCAATTTACCTATTTGCAAATTTCTTTTTTATTTATATCAGACTCTGTGTTTGTTTAGTGTCTATGATTAAGCCTCTTATGGAAAAACGTTTGAGCCCTGGTTCTTCGACATAAATGACTTTATGATCTGAAATAAAATTTATACTTTCAGATAACCCGGACTTCAATGTCATATGGTGGACCATATATCTGGATGCTGAGTGTGCACTGTGTATCTGCCCAACTTCTGTCCATTGTGAGTTTTAGGGAAGGAAACCCATTACAGCAGCACCTTGTAACCAACATAGAAACATAGAAACATAGAAACATAGAATGTGTCGGCAGATAAGAACCATTCGGTCCATCTAGTCTGCCCAAATTTTGCAACTCCGTTTGTAATTGACCAAGAAGGGTAAGAGCCAGTCAGACTGTGGGTGTGCCATGCTTAGAAGGACATCATCTGCAAATGTAATGACTTTGATGTGCTGTGTGTCTAATCCAATTCCTTGTGTGATTGTCAATTCTGATAAGAGGCCTAGTAGGGAGTCTAAGGAGATGCTGAAGAGTAGGAGGGAGAAGGGTCATCCCTGTCTCACACCCCTACCTATGGGAATTGGGTCTGAGAAAAAAAGTTATGTTGTTTGTCCCCTTCCTCGTTTACGTTTGTGAGCACTTAATCATAGACTAATACTCTGCTGGTATTTAACCCTTTAAGGACCAGGGATTTTCCTAGGCCAAAGACCAGAGCGTTTATATTTTTAATATGCGTTTTTTGAAACATAATTTTCCTCTCTCTCATTTAATGCAAACATACATGTTATATGTTGTTTTTTAAAGGACAGTTAGAGCTTTCTTTTGATACCCTATACATAAAATTATTTACATTTTAGTATTAAAAAATACATATGAAAGAGGAAATTTTGGGGAAAAAAAAGTTTTTCCCCATTATTTTCCCAATAATAAGCTACACAACTAGTGCAACACTAACCCACTTATCCCGCCTAATTAACTAACTAATAAAAAATAAAAATATTGATTCCCAAACCCCCCTAAACAAAGAAGACATAAAAAAAACTCTGAAGAGTATGATGTCAGATTCATAAAAATCATGCAAAAGGCATGCAGGGGTTAAATTTTATTAAATAAATATAATACAATTACATGTATTTATTAAAAAACTTTATAAATTGCAAAAAATAAAAAAAATGTGTAAAAAAAAAACTAAATGAGGGCCATAAAGTGGAAGGAAACTGATCACAGTTACTAACTGTGATTAGCAATGAAAGGGTTAATTTTTTATTTTTTTTTCCATACAACGTTCTTTATTTATACTTACAGGTCACTCTCTGTGCTTCACTATAAGAACATGAAGCACAGAGAGTGAATTAGAGGCAAAGTCAGTGTGTGAACACATTGACTTTGCGTCTAATTTGCATGTTATCGCGGTGATCATGTTGTCACCGCGATCACATGCCCGGAAATCCACCGATCAGGTCCAGGAGCTTTGCCTCGGGTGCGAGGCTTAGTCCTGGACCCGTTGCAGACTGGCTGGCGGTGCGCACGGTGCGCACCGCCGGCTAGACTGCATGACGAATTAACTCGGCATAAGGTCGCTAATGCTGCGGCTCTTATGACAAGTTAACTCGTCATAAGGTTGCGAAGGGGTTAAAGATCACACAAAGTGAGCTAGGTGAAAAATGTTATTCAAACATAAATGTTACAATCAATGATACCATTGTTACAAGCGTAAGAAACAAACACCAGCAGAGGCAAAACCAGTAATCCAAAATAGTTGTATCAATACAGGAAGCCTGCTATTAAAACATAACAATACTCGGTCTAGAACATTGCAAGTATCATAACATAATTTTGAAAAATATTTAGAAGCATAAAGGCATATATTACTTAAAATTGTCCATGACCAGCTGAGCTCTTGTTGCAGGAGATAATCACCAGGTTTGAAATGTTCTCACCTTTTAGTGAATGGACCCCAGAGAGGCAGGAGAGATCCAGACAAAAATAGTTCATAGAAAGACAGAAGAACAACATAGAGGCAGAAGCCCGAGAGATACAGATGTAATGGATGCATAGGGCAAAAGAGAGACACAGATGTATTACAGGCAAATGTTAGAGTAAGACAGATTATATAGAAAGAGAAATTGAAGCTAGAGTGAGAAAGAGACGCCCAATATAAACATGAGAAACAGAGAGATAACATACTGAGAAGCTCTCATATTTACTTACCTTGAAATACTACAACAGGAAAGGAAAATAAGTTAAGAGATCAGCAGGAAGAATAGCAGGTTCTTACTGATCCACCACATAGAAATGACCAGAAGCCACCTGCTGGCTGGATAGAGTATTGCCGCTTCAGCCCCACAGAACAGAAACATTACCTTCTTGTGGCACAGTTGCCTTAGCCCACCCCAATAACTGCACCAAGAGCTTATGTACAGATGCATGCTGATATGCTAAAATTCCATTCAGTCACATCATATCTGGTGAGTAAAATTACAACTCCTCATCAGCTCCGCAGTGGGTAAACATAATTTACAAATCAAAAAAGAAACTACTATAAATTGTTTTTATAAACACTGTGCATTTGCATCTGATGTACTACTATGGTTGTCCTATACATACATCTATCCTCTAGACTGTTATCATGGCAATTTTTTTGAAACAAAACCTTCAAAGAACCCTAATGTAGTGTTCTTTGAAGATTTTGTTTCAAAAAATGTTGGGGTTCCGCTTTTCATAACAAAATCAGAGCTATGTGAATCAAGCCCATGGAGCTGAATTGTAAAGTTGTTGGGGTTATCAGTTCACCATTGATAACTGTCTAGTGAACAGACCACTTGTAATGGTCACAATGGTGGATCTAAAATGCAGTTACATGATCTGGTGGAGGTGAGTATCCTTGTACAACCCGAGGCCAGGCCTTTGAGAGGTAATAGGAGGTATTCATTCCAAATCAGAAATAGCTTTGGTTGAGCTGCGGCCCCTACAGAATAGAAAATCGCTGCACATATACCTCTCTCTGGACACTGGTATAGGAAGTAAACAGGAAAAGGACTCAGTTCACTGAATGGAGAATTGCTGGGTTTGAAAGATGAATGGAGACTGGGAAAGGAACACACAGCCACTGATACTGAGCTCTTGAATACCGGACACACAGTCACTGATACTGAGATATTTGATACCGGACACATAGCCAATGGTACTGAGCTCTTGAATACTGGACACACAGCCATTGAGACTGAGATACTGGATACCGGACACACAGCCACTGATACTGAAATGCTGTATAACGGACACACAGCCACTGATACTGAGATGCTGTATACCGGACACACAGTCACTGATACTGAGATATTTGATAACGGACATACAGCCGATGGTACTGAGATAACTCAACTGCCTATCAGACCATGTGATCTCTAAAACGCCTGGGCATCTCAGCCTATATCGACAAAACAGCAGAAAACCCACATAGTCAAGTAATTGAATTATAAAGTGCTGTAAAAATGAGTACAGAAATAGCTCAAACCAGGAAGGGATGGGCCTTATGCGTTTCATGCTGGATGGTATTTAATCATAGACCTATGATTAAAGTATTTTTTCTGCTACTTTAAGAAAAAAACAACTGGTGCATTTTGCCCAGAGGCTCCTTTTGGAGTTGAAGAAGTAAATAATGCTGGTAGTTTTTTTTAAGAATAAGTAATAAAAGTGATATTGCTGAAAAAAAATTGTTCTTTTAAATTTGGGACAGGTGCTCTGCCTCTAGACAAAGTAAAACAAAGTGAAGATTTTTTGCTGGGAAGACGCTGTCAGGTGAGATTGCTAGGAATGCACTGGCCGGTGCTGTGTAAGTACTTCGCTTTGATTACAGTTGATTACAACTGATTTCAACCAGACCCTTTTTATTAAATGCAATCCCCCATGAATAAGTTGTTCAACTAATTTGATCTCCTGCATTACACCAAATATGCAATTTATTTGAAAATATTTTATTGTTTTTACCTTCCTTTTTTGTTTCCCTTTTCTCTTTTAGCCTATGTACTAAAACTCTTATCTGGTATTTTTCATGTTTTGCAGACATCTTAACATCATTAAAAGAATTGCCCATGTGTAAATATATTTTTTAAAATATATATGTGCATACAACGTGAGTAGCCTAAAATCATCATTATTATTAATTGAAAATTGTGTAAATCTGTAGTTTCATATTATCGGAAAGAGACCTTCTGAAAAAGTAATAGTGCACTGTGAAAAATGCAAAGTGGTATAGCCATGGTGCATAATATAGGGAGAGAAAGATAAGATCTATGGCTCAACAAATACCAGATGCCAGGTTGTGACAGATACTGGCTTGAGGTGATCTTTCCTCACCTTCGGTCAGATGAAGGAAGATCTGACCCACACGACCCAAGACTCTAAACAACATTTCTGTAACCTGATAGAGCTAAAGAGCAAGGAGGGCTCACTAAGTTATGTATTTATACTCTTTCATCAAAGCATTTTTGATATTGCCTTACCTTATGGTATCAACGAAAATTGAGTAACAACCAGTGCTATGGTGTTATGAACTATATGTACAAAATGACACTAGCACAACGACAAAAGTGTAAAAATCTGGGAGTAATTTAATTAAAAACAGCATACATATATATATATATATATATATATATATATATATATATATATATAAAAACAGCATATATATATATATATATATATATATATATATACTAGTACAGTATAGTATGTGCGTGTGTGTGTGTATATATATATATATATATATATATATATATATATAATTATACTGTTTTATTTTTCATTCATACAGTTATGTATGTGTTTCCAAAAAACCAAAAATGGCCCAAAGCACACGGTTGCCTGTCAGACATGGTATGCTGTTTATTTACTGAGAGGCTACATGTACAAGTCCCAATTTGCAGGTTTTCAACACATCAGATATGTGTCACAGCTTGCAAAATTGTGCACTTTCACAGATTTGAAAGAAATAATAACAATCAGTTTTCCAATAATATTCTTCTGTACTGCATTTACCAACACAACATACATATTCCATGATTAATGTTATGTCTAAAAATAGCATGATGTAAACGTAACCTTTAAGTACCTTAGGCGGTAACTATAAATGTTGCAGAGTAATGCTGGATATCTCTGGTACTTATAATGTTATATGTTGCTGTGTTAAATTAACATATGCCATTTTGAGTCTTTAGAAAGACATCATATATTATACCCTACACTGCTTTTGGCAATATTCCCATGCCTCTTACCCCCAATTATCCATTTGTTTTGTTAATTGCATTGATCTGAGTCATCAACTGCAACTTCGTTTGAATAGTTTGACTTTGTTCTCATTAAAGGTGCTTTGCACAAAAAGCATGTGATGTCAGAATCGAGAAATAGTATAATAATAATAATAATACAAAATCCTGTCCCCTTCATAGAGAAGGATGGCTAAACTTTTTTTCTTTTTTGATTAATTTCATGCCTGACTCAGTCAGAGATTAGGCTCTGACACATTTTATAATTAAATATTGAAATCATAAAGTGTAAGAATGTTTAATTTTTAAAATATGAGTTTTAATTTACCTCATACAGAGAATAGCTCTGGTCACCTGTGGAGATGTATTACACACTGCATTGCCTAATATATGATGCCTGAATACAGCTCAGCATACGGTTAAAGCAAACTAATGCAATTTACTGAATAGCAGTCAAATATTTATCCAGTTGATGAAGCAGACTTTATGTAAAACTCAGACAATAATTAAGGAAAAGCCTTGCTTAACCTCTTTCCTGCAAGTTAGATCAATACAAAAGCATGCCCGTGAGCTGGATATTGGTTTGGCTGAATGTACTTCCCTGTTTCGTTTTCTCTATCATATGATCTTTGATGGTAGCAGATGGTTGATATTTGGTTTATCATATTCATGATTGAACACAAGATGATACTGAAGGTGCTTATCCTTGGCATTCACATAAACTTGAACAGAGGAAGGTCTATGTCATCTAGTGCTCCTGTTTGTTTAAGGCAATTGAAGACTATGAATATATGCAGAGAAATGTTTGTACACCTCCAGAGCTTTATTTTTTGGGGGAAATAGAAATGCTTGGTGATATCACTGGTAAATATTTATGTGGATGGTTATTTAAACACTTGCAGAGTCATTTTCTTTTGAGTTTTGAAATAAAACCGTTTGTAATTCAGAGACATTATTATTACTATTTTACATTCTGTAGTTCTTAGCTGTGGTTTTAAATATTAACAGGATAAGATGGTGAAGATGGCAAAGTCACTGTCTGGTAAAAGTGCAATGATGATTTGATTACCCAAAGTAAAATTCATTACCCCAATGTAGGCAGTGTGCTACCTCACTTTAGGAACATGTGCATAAGTTTGCAGTCACGGGTATAGACAAAATTCACTATAGTATGGAGGTTATTGTAAGACAATGTGCTGAAAATGGATAAAAAATGTCATTGGTTTTCCTGAGGATTGCTCAATTTTTAGAACACTGCCCCAAAATTGCTCTTACAGAAAGTTGGATGCAAAAATGTTGGGAAGTTAGAAAAAAAAGTCATAATCACTATTGTGCCTTTTTTACAGCTCCATACAGTCATGTGCAGGGAATTTTTTTTGTTTGGTGGAGGTTAACCACCACTTAATACATAGGTTGCACCAAACTAAGGGCTTCAGACATGTGTGGCAAATCCTCCACCGTTAAGTGTAAAAGTGGCGTTAGCAGTAAATTAACGGGCAGTGATTCAATGGCCATTGCTAACGCCATTAACAGGTGCAATAAATCATTACTGCACCTGTTAAAAACAAATTACCGCACCCACTACAAAGCCCTATACCCACAATGGAGGATTACTGCACCATTAAAAATATGGTATTGAAACATTGTTGATTCAAAAAGTGCTCCCTACAGCACTGAAATGTTTAACTTATGAAATAAAAATAAATGTTGGGGGATTCACAGGGGATCCCCAATGCCCACTGACTCTTTCCCCCAAACAATGAAAGAATTGCCCCCATGAAGCCAGCAGCATTCTACTAGCCCCATTAAAGATAAAAAAAAGTGCTATGCCTGGGGCCCCTAAAATAAGTAAATCATGGACCACCAGGGCCACAGGCCGACGCTATGGCTGCAGCCACTAACAAATATATACATATATACACCAATCAGACATAACGTTATGACCACCTGCCTAATATTGTGAAGGTCCCATTTTTATGCCAAAACTGCCCTGACACATAGAAACATAGACTCCACTAGACCTCTGAAGGTGTGCTGTGGTATCTGGCATCAAGATTTTAGCAGCAGATCCTTTGTCCTTTAACTTGCAGAGAGGAGCCTGCATGGATTGGACTTGTTTGTCCAGCACATCCCACAGATGCTCAATTGGACTGAGATCTGTAATTTGGTCCCTGTCAACACCTTGAATAGTAGTCCCTGTTGCCTTTAAATTGCACATTATTCCTTCAGGAATAATATGCGGTAAATATGTAACGGCTAACTCCTAGCTAACTCCCAGCAATAGAAATTTCGCCACTATCAGAAATATAATATAGGGGTGGATAATCCCTATATTCTCCTATGTTAAAGTATTTAAAATCTACCTTCTCTCTAAGTTTACATACAGATTTTTTTTTTTCCTTTTTAGGTCTATTATAATAAAATTATTTTTCCTTTTTTAACAAATGCAACACGTAAACATTGTTTCTTCTTCAAAGAGGTGCATTTAAAAGTTCCGATAATGCTGGCATTTCAGCAAGGTGGGATCCATAGAGTCCTGGGTATAGCTTGTTACTGACTTTCTGCTTAAAAAAAATAAAAGATTCTGTTTGATGTTGCAGAAGATACTGACAATGTAGTAGATCTTTTCAAACCTTCATAATACGTAATGTCTTTTCTAAAAGAAAAATATATTCAGAAAGTATGGATAGTCTCTGATCTAGTGCAACCCATGGGACCTCTTCTTTTTCCTATCTTCAGTTGTAGTGGTTCCTAGCCATGAATCTTGTCTATTTACCACTGATACAGTACATGAAACAGCACATGAAGCTGAATGAGATTGTGAGCAAAGGCAGTGGAAAGAAACAGTGGTGTTTGTGTAGGTGCTGCGAACAATTAATTTCCCTTGGCTGCATTACATAATGTTTATTTAATGTTTCCCGATTACTGCATTTAAATAGCTACAGATGTAGAATTTCATCCTTTCTTGAATTACATTGCATCAGCATGCAATGGGAGCTTTGATTGTCATGCACGGAGTCAGAATCTTTTATTTGCTTCCAACTAAACTAAATAATGTGTAACTAAGTCAACATGAGCTAAATTTACTAATTTACAGAATCGCAGCAGTGACTTACAGATTAATCTGCTATATGGTATATGAACTCCCATGAATGATAGCTTTGGGTCAGATACACATATACGGTTTCCTAAATGTTGATAATATAAAATATAATACATTAATTTGTTATATTTCAGTTATGGTGATATTCTAAAACAAGGGATTAGGTTAGGGCATTGCTGCTGGCTGTGCAGAATTGGGTCCATCTTATATTTTCATTCCTAACACATCAACTAATGTGGCAGATTTAATAATATTAAAATACATTTGCTATAAATTCCTTCAACCTTTTAAAATATATACCTTCATGTTCGAAGAGTTAGTTTTCAGCATATGATTGTACCTATTTATATTGATCATGGCCAGCAGAGAGCACTCCAGCTGTTGTTGTGTGTTACCACTCCAGAAATACTCCAGAACTACATTTCAACATTATCGAGTATGTATTAAATGTATGTTGAGGAGCATAAAATGGTTACACAAGACAGTGGGGGGAGAGGGGTGACGTGACATAGTTAGTCATTACAAGTTAAGGCCACTGTGTAGACAGACTACTATTACAATGATGCTCACCTTGTGAAAAAATGTCTAAGCATAATTCAGAATGTTGTCCACACAGTAGCAGTGCCCATTTTGCTTCACAATTCATCAGCTCCCGCTTGTCTGGTGTCTAGTGGTGGGTGCAGAGAACTGACCCTTCCTCATAGATTTCGGTAATAACTCCCTCTCTGGTCTTTCTACACAATTTCAGATCGGCTGCAAAGAGCATTATCATAGAGTCCTAAAGAGATTTAGGGATGAAGTATATGGGGGGAAAAGGGCCATATTCTTCAAGACCCAGCATCCTGTTATAACACTTAAGGAAAGGATTCAATTTACAACACTATGCCCTACCCACCCTAATTCCTGATATGGACCACAGCCCCATCTCCAGATGCAACCACTCCCCTCTGTTAACCACCAAATGACCTCACTTTCTATTTCTCAGCTGTAAACATATAGTCAGCCATCACATTTTACCACCCTATCTCAATTAACACAGACCTTCCAGTGTCACCAACAATTTTTCCTATCTTCAACTCACCTGCTTCTAATATCTGGTGACATATCCCATTTCCCTGGCCTTAACATTTGCTTCAGACCCATTCCCTCACTTGCCTAATGTCACACACAAACCCTACTCCACGCACATGCGTGGATTGGTTCTGGTGGTGATAGGGTTAACATTCAATATCTGTTTGCCCTAGACCAGAACTAATGATAACCCATCCCTTAAAACCACCCACGCTGTTACAACCAGGACATTTGCACAGGTATGAAGTTAGAACGAGCAGTGTGAATGGTCTGTTTTTTTGTGCATTGATGGCATGAGTCACCTTTAGCAGCTGTTCCCTGTACCTCCAGGGCACTATCAGCTGTCTTTCCATTACACAGGACTCTTGCTCTTCTGTGGAAATAGTTTGTATGTATATGTTATATGTTTGATGGAATGGGACAATGCACCCTGCCACAAAGCAAACATGGTTCAGTACTGCTTTGAGGAAAACAACAACAAGTTCAAGCTGTTGACTTGGCTTACAAATTCCCCAGATCTCCTTCCAATAGAACATCTGTGGGATGCGCTGGACTAACAAGTCCAATCCATGTAGGCCCCACATCACAATTTACCGGACTTAAACAATCTTCTGCTAATGTCTTGGTGCCAGATACCACAGCACACCTTCAGAAGTCTAGTGGCGTCCATGCCTCAACGGGTCAAGGCTGTTTTGGCATCAAAAGGGGACCTACACAATATTAGGCAGGTAGTCATAATGTTATGGCTGATCGTTGGATGTCTTGGAAATGACCCTGGAATAAATTGTCTCCTGACTGCTAATGGTCACTTAGCAAATCAAAATAATCCACAACCTATAATCTCTACCAGGTAGCAAATTAATGTGTGCACTACACAAATTGGTGTGACACCCCATACCTCTGCCAACAAATTGATACCTATCCCCTTTAATCACAATCCTTTTTTTATCTGTAATCTTTAAAACACACACTCTGCATGCAGCAAGCTCACTGTTGCAAAGGGTGGTGGTTTTAGCATCATCCTCTCCACTAACTATCCCTCCATGTTGCAGTTGTTTACTTGCTCCAAGGTTCCACCTCCCAATTTTTCAACTGCTTTTCATTCTCATTCTGGGAGACCCCAAAATTCCCACTGACCTGACCAACTCCTCAACCACTTTGAAACTTTTTTTATTGCAGCCCCACCTGTAAGTGGAATCATTGTCCTTACCAGTTTGATTGCCCAGGAAAGGGGAATTTCCTACTTGGTTTCCCTATCCCACCTACCAGTCAAGTTTACTGCTACAGGGAAGTGTAAGACAGAGAGACTTGTGTTGCCCACTGCTTGTGTCGGTCTAAAATATCCCAGATCCAGCATCCTCACTATACTATTGCAGCAAAAACATTAGAGATGACTTCCCCTCCAAAGCAATGCCTCATGGGTCTATTGACTAAAATTCGACTTTGGAGGTTGACTTTCATTTTGAGACTAAGTTATATTTGGCAGCCGAGTTTGGCAAAATGATCAAAACTAATTTTGAGGCTAAGTCAAACTCGGGTGCTAAATCCATTGATTGATCTCTAAGCAGTACATCAAGTTTATATCCATTCAGCCAGCCAATTTGATTATAACTTTGTATAAGGTATTTGGAAGATTTGAAGGTATAGTTTTTAACCATCAGCTAAGTACAAGCCATGCAACTATATAACTACTACCAAAAAATGTAAGTGGTTCCCAAACCAGTCCTCAAGGTGAACCCCACAGTCCATGATTTAGGGATTACTCAGTTGTATCTAAGGTGTTTTATTGGGAAAAAAAATCCCTAAATCCTGTACTGTTAGGTGGGCCATGAGGGCTAGTGTGTTTAATTATGTTTTGGCCAATTCATATAACCAAAACCTCAAATTGATATTATGTTTGTATAGTTGTTGCCAATGTTAATAGGGTGAGAAGTGTAGACATAAGAGCAAGGACGATGGGGTTAAAGGTGCTGGCAGCAGAATAATTCTCCAAAGGTAGCTCCTTGCCTGCTGGACTGCGGGTCCCCAGTCTGACTGCAAACGGTAATCAGGAAAACAGAAGCAAAAAAATGTCCAAGTTGCAGGAATCATAGACAAGATGCCGGATCCTGAAAACGTAACTTTTAAAAGATAGTAAGTATAAAAAAAAACTTGTCACATGGAGGCCCACACACGATGCAACCACCTTACGCATTTCGTCAAAAAGACTTCATCGTAGGTCTACTCAGGAGAAGTGCAGACAGCATAAACTGGATAGCCAATTACATTGTACTTGCAGCATGGTCACACCTGTATAGGTGGCCTTATTTACACATGTTTATTATTTGAGCCTGTGACGAACATAGCACACTGACATCTTTCTTGTTCCTGCCTGCAGTTAGTTGAGGGTGTTGGTGCCTCTTTGTCTGGTTGCAGTTTACTGTCCAGATGTTAATTAGGATAAGGCTTAATTGCACCTCCCCCAAAACATTAATAAGGGTTTGGTAACAATATAGACTGCTTTGTGTGCCCACCATATAGTAGGTGAGGATAGGTTCTCAATCTATTGCAAAGTTAATAGTGTTGCCAACTTTTATTCAAACATATAACTAAATAGGTTCACTGTCGCATATATGGTGGCACTGCTCACATCTAAAACCTACCATTCTGAAGCTTCAAGATCTATTGAGTAGCTTGATGGGCCTAAACATTAGTCTTAGAGCAGAATCCTTTCTTTTTAACATCCAGCTGACTGGAAATAAGTATCAGAGAATACTTACATTGCATATACTATTAGCGAGCAAAATATGCATAGCTAGACAATGGAAAAAGAAAGGAGGTATCCAATGGTCAGAGGTCAAGCAGCAAATAGATTTTCAGTACAAAATGGAGGTAGCTTTTTACCAAAAGTTAGACCAATTAGACAAATTCCATCAAATTTGGGCACCTTGGAAAATATATAACAACTACTAGACAGACTGACTCCATCATCCAAAGCCCCCCCCTTTTGCTCTCTTCATCCCCCTGAACGGAATGAATGAGGATTGGTTGAGAGATCGAGACAAAACAAGGAATAGAAATAGATCATAGAAAAGACTAGATTATATTGAACTCAACTCGGTCTGTATGTTTCAGTTTAATTGCTTTATTGATGTAAATTGGGAATTGTATCAATTTTGTGTTTGTCTATTATATAATAATAAAGAAAAAGATTAAATACAAAAAAAAAGGAAAAAAAAAAACATATAACTAACATGTTTTTGCCTCTATAGACTTAGCATTAGTGCCAGTAAAATACCAGCTGAGAGGCAACTCTAAATAGAAAACCAAAAAGCTAAGCATTTTTTTCCCTTTGAAAGCAACATTTGAAAAACAATAGAACAAATTATTAAAAAAATTGCTCTTATATAGTTCAATGCTGGTGCAAATAAAATTACCCTAAATTAAATGTACTAGTCAAAATAGGAAACATTTCTAAAGAGCAATATTATACATGTTCAGCCTTAATAATTATTTTCTCCATTTTTAAGATCAGATGGACTGTGGATCTATTAAAATAATATATATATATGTTGACTATAAAAAGTAATGATAAATAAGCAGAATATTTCTTGGAATGATGCCACCTTATTGTAAGTCTCTTGCAATGTACCCAGTGTGTGAAGAAAAGCTAAGTTCCAGGATGATGGGTCCAATCAAGCCAATACAAGCACAGCTCTCTTTTCCAGGGGGAGGGGGTTCCAAAGATTTCTAGGACTTGAAACTTTATTTCCCTTTTTTTGTTACTTCTTTTTACAGGTATTGTTTCTCTCACCAGCAGTATAGATCAGGACACATAATTTCTATGTTTTATTTAGTATGTTATCATATTGAGTGCACACTTGTGTAATGTATGGTGATGATAGACCTTTTTTGGTTATCAATCATCATAGCTACGTAGCTATTGCATCCATAGTATAAATGTATTTCTCTCCATGTAATGTTTATATATTAAATAAAAGGCTTCCATGCATATATTTCTTTAAAATAATGAAACCGTGTTCTTTATTTGTGCAAGGAAATAATAGCTAGAATTGATCTAATTTGTTGAATTAAAATTTTTAATTATGTAAAAGTGAATCCATTGCTGTGAATAAGTGGAATTTGTGATTAAAACTCTCCCAAACCTTTATAATCAGGTCATGTAGTGTTGATGTTCTAATGTTCTGACATTGTTAATACTAATGCCAAATATGTACTCTTCCTAAAGATGTCAATTTTCAATTGCAAATTGAGTTCTTAAAACGAAGAGGAAACTATTTGTATGTCCTTGACATGTATTAATTATAATTTTTGTGGTTTTTTCTAAAAAAAAATTCTACAGCGTTGTGTCACTTTTAATATCTTGGATGTGTAGCTTGATATTAAATTATATTTGAACATGTATAGCATGTGCACGTGTACAAAGTTATAGGATTATTTCCACAGTGTACACAATGGATGGTGAAATGCATTAATTTTCTTACTGACAATGGATGCTTCTTATATCTCATAAAATACAGGGCATAAGCTCAGCTGGCCTGGGGGAGAGGCGTCCCTGTAGAGTATGCAATGCTTTGGAGGGCCTACGGCATAATTTGCAATGCCAGGAGGGTGGTTTAGGGGGCTATCATTAGCCCCTAAGGATGCCCCTGATAACTAATTGAAACATTGTTCGCACAGAAAGTAGTGTAAAAGACAAGACCAAGATGAAACACATTCACATGTGTATAAGGTAGGTTTTAATAATTTAAAACACAAAGCAGATTCTAGTCAAGCCTACGAAAAGGGGTAAAACACATTATTTTATGATTTTTTGTAAAAATCTTATAGTTTGAAGGTGTGAAATCAAATATAATTCTCTTAAACATTTTTTATGTATTGTACTTTAAAAAGATTATTTTAAGTTAAAAAGTTAAATCATATTTTATTAAACTAGACAAAAGAGGTGGTATACCTTATTGTTTTTTTACACTTTACAGTTACTCTATTCAATATGAATTCGCCATGTAAAATGGTTTATTGGTTTTATGTATGCTAAATGTTTTTGCAATTAAAGTAATGGTATGTAATCCGCTATGTCTTTGTGATTCATTTAATGTAGCTGGAAATAGCAAAGGTACATTAATACACCTTGGATGAAATAAACAAAATACATTGCTTGTGCATGGATTCTTTCTAGCTCTTATCACTTTATAGTTAGCAAGACATGTACAGTAGAGGTCCTTTAATGACTGATGACTAGTTAGTCAAATGGTCTCTACATTCCTGATTGAGATACAGTAGTCCACAGCAATTAAAGTTAAAACTAAAAACATAAAAACTTGAAAATATGGCCATCTACATCCCCTTGTGCCTGGGGACCAACCCCCTGCATACCAGAATGCAAAAGAGCACCAGGTCTGTGCTTCTTCAGGCCGGGCAGGAATTATGGGTTCTGTCCAAGAACCCTGACACTGAAGCAACAAATTGAGACCGTGGTTACAGTGGTCCCAAATTATGACAATTTTAAGGTACTGCTATGGACATTACAAATGGATTGCAAGCTACATTTTATTAACTAACTAATTTAGCATATTCAATTTGTCCACTATTTAAAAAAATAAGTTTAATTTCAATATGTGGCGCTTGTTCTTTCTCTCATTTATACATATGTTTACATTTTCAGTTTTTTCAAACTTTTCCTTTATTATATTATGTATAAAATTTCAGTTTCAATTTAAATTGACAAAAATCTATTTAAACATTCCTATTGCGGTTCTAACATATTATGCTCCATAATTTTCACAATAGACTTATATAATAAAAAAATCTGTTATACCAAATAGACACATTTATAATATATTACCAACCATACAAAAAACATTCATACAACAACATTCAAAAAATAGTACACAGGAGGAGCAAAGTGCAAAGGTGCAAACCAGTAGGCTGTTCCCCATGGAGGTGTGATGCTTCCAACCTCAATTGATTTAGAGTTTCAAAACTTTTTCTCGATGACCTGATCATGTGTGAAATCCACACAGTTTTGTGATTACATTCCGTACTAACAATATTATCAGTTAACTTTCCGTTTCTCAAATGAGTATCCTATGCGTATTAATCAAAGTATACCATTCACGTCAACTTACTATCTTTCAAAGACAGACAGAACAAGCACAAGACCTTCGACCCATCAAACAAATACCATTAAAGGTTAAAAACTCAAGAAGGGGAATTGTACATTGCTTTGTGTTTTACCTACTGTGCCCATATTTCAGTATATATTTCCTAATGTTGAAAACAGGTATTATAACCTAAATCCATATTTTTTTCATATACTATCTGATTTACTAACAGTGGCCAATTAGGGGCTTCTGATTTATTCCAATGCCTGGCCAGACATATCTTAATAGCTATTAATATATGTGTAATGAATTTCTTTTGATTAATGTTATGTCATTAAATCTATATGAAACAGAAATGTGTTTTGAAGAAATCTCTTTAATAGATGGGAATAATAAATTCAGTTAAGTTTTCAGGTTTGTTTTTCAGTGATAATAAATGCATATATTCCCACCAAAGATATGTTTCTTTTTATGTGCATTCAATTGAAAAATGACTAATCTTAACTGAAGATTAGCAAAGGAGCATAACTTACCATTTTCAAAAATATCAACCATCGGTCTAATTCCATGCTGTGACTAACCAAATATCTGCAGATCACAAATTTCATAAGACAATACTTCCATTGTGGCATACTGAGATGTACAATTCATAATTCCCAATTTTGCAATCAGACAATCATGTATTATTGGATTACAGACAAGTGTTCTTTTTATATTTTTTGAATGTTACTTCAAAAGATATGTGAAGGTTGGTGTGGGGAAATAACTATTTTCTCCATCTCATACAGGTACCACATGATCTAGGATTTAACCAGTCCATGGAGTCAGGGCCGGAGCTACCCTAAGGCAGCACAGGCGGCCGCCTTAGGGCACCACAAGAGGGCGGCGGGAAAATCCAAATTGCCCGCGCCCCCTAGGCCTGCCATAAGGGGGTTTAGCTGGTCCACGGCTATGAGGGAAGCATTGTGCGCTCCCCTCCAGCCGAAAGGCTTCAATAAAGTTTGTTAAAAAAAAATGCGACCGGAGTTACTCTAGTCGCATTTCTTTTTAAACAAACTTTATTGAAGCTGCGCGGCTGGAGGGGAGCGCAGAATGCTTCCCTCACAGCCTCCCCCCTTCCCCAGCTTCCCTCACAGCCTCAACTGGGGAAGGGGGAGGAGGGTGGATCATAACAAGCATACTGAAGGGCAAAATCCTGGCATATTGAGTGGCAAAATCCTGGCATATTTAGTGGCAAAATCCTGGCATATTAAATGGCATATTAGAGGGGCAAAATCCTGGCATATTAAATGGCATATTGAGGGGCAAAATATTGGCATATTAAATGGCAAAATAATGGAATATTGAGTGGCTAAATACTGGCATATTGAGGGGCAAAATAGTGTGTATTGGTGTCACTGTGTGTGTAAGTGGTAAGGGTGTGTGGAAATGTGTCACTTTCTGTGTAAGGGTGTGTGTAAGGGTGTCACTGTGTCTGTGTAAGGGTGTCACTGTGTCTGTGTAAGGGGGTGTGTGTGTGTAAGTGTGCCACTGTGTCTGTGTAAGGGTGTGTGTGTAAGTGTGTCACTGTCTGTGTAAGGGTGTGTGTGTGTAAGTGTGTCACTGTGTCTGTGTAAGGGTGTGTGTGTGTAAGTGTGTCACTGTGTCTGTGTAAGGGTGTGTGAGTGTGTAAGTGTGTCCCCAGTGTGTGAAAAAAAAAGCTAAGTTCCAAGTTGAATATTTAGATGGATTTATTTTCCACACTATACATTATACTTTTATATATCGAACATGTATGGAGAGTTGGGGGTGTGGGAGGCGTGGCAGGTCAGAGGAGGGGGGCACCAAAATGCACCTTTGCCTGTGTAGACGAAAATCCTTGCTCCGGCTCTGCATGGAGTGAGTAAACCTAAAGGCCTACTGTAGCATGAGCATATCTTTTCAATATTAGTTTTGACATCCTCAATCTTTTCCTTAACCAAATTTATTCTACAAACATCCGCTGGAATAGGAAAAAAATATCTGAATGGACTCTAATCGGAATTGTTCTAAATAAATACAATACTTTGGGAATTATGTATGCAATTTGCCCTGATCCTTCCTATCAAAAATGGGGCTGGGAGCTGTCCCAATGTCCAGTGTTCATTATACACATGTGGGATCATAACAGGTAGCCCTGACTCCCCTCCCTGACCCATTAATAATGCCTCAAAACCCCTGTTTAAAATGCATTTAACCCCTGGTGAAGGTGCTGCCCAAAGGCCCCCAGACCCATCAATAAAAATAACCCATCCACCTGTCTGTATAGACATGTGTGTACAAGTACATCTTTCCAGAGAGGCTATGGTGCCAAATTCCCTATATGACATTTTTCCTGGATAAACTGTTATTCATAACAATTATATTTTGATTCATGCAACCATGTAATTATTCTTAATAGTTGCCAATATCTTTAAAATTAGATTTTATCCAAGTTTTTAACCAAACAAATACATGCTTATTTTAATATTCAAGCTTAATAAAAATATAAGCCACAGTGTTATTTAAAATTATCTGTATCATAGTAGTCATAAATGTATTTTATGCCTTGGATAATATGTATTCTTGTAGTGTGTGGAAGTTAGAAAATTGTATCCCCTGAACAAAACAGATAAGTGCATCAAAATAAAAACTACACTGGTTTCCTCAAGAGTCTTACAATTGCATGCTACAAAAAAAAGAACACATTCTTTAAACAATGCATTTTATTAAACTATAAGTGGTAAGAAATTATGGAAATATTCCTCAAGTCTTAATATTGCTTATAATTATATTTGACGTCTAGTGGTCTTACTGAGTGAAAACGGCGGAATACTATTCATTGGAGCCAGCACGTCAAAAATAGATAAAATGCAAAACAAACATAATTATTATGTTTTGTGGGAAATACAGTTTTCCCAGAGCAAACTAAGTATTGTGCTTGGAAAATGCTGGTATACGTGTGGCAATCATAGCAATTATTTTATTTATGTAATGTTTTATTTTTCTTGTGGTTGTTTCTGTTATGTTTCACTTTCAAATAGTTAAGAAACAATCTATGGTGTCATGTATCTGCCAAATTCGTTTTAACAATTCACATCCAAATGTCACTACAGCAGACTTGGTAAGTCCAAGTGGATAGCACTGGGCAGAGATGGAATTTGTTTTGCTTCATTAATTCAGTGCAGAAGTCAAGGGATCACTACAGTCTAAAGAAAAAGAAAAACTGGACAAATAAATACATATTAAAGCTGACACTAAGGTATTTCTTTATCTCATTTTTTTTTTAGGATTTACAATACTTACATTTTACAGACTCACACCAGAGGATTGATTGTTCCCACAATGACATCTCCTGCTTTGTAAAAGAAGAAACATATCCTGGGAGTCACTTGCAGATTTTAGTGATGTTACCAGTGACATCACACAACTATCCCAACCCCTAATAATTGCTGATGGTTGAAGGTAGAGTCCAGCATGTTTTCTATCCAAGCGTTCCCTCTTGCTTTTGTTTACATTTAAAAAGGATCAATTTGAAACAAACTGTCCTATTGCAGTGTAAACAAAAGCAGTGTTGAGGACTAGGGCAGGGTTATTTGAAAGAAATTACGAGAAAAAAAGTTTCAGAAGATCTCCCCTCACCAGCCATCAGCATGGCTGCACTGAAAGATCCGGGAGGGGTGGACCACACCGGTGCGAGGTGAAGGTCTGCCCCCACCGTGTGAAGTAACTGCTTCCCTGAGAGCAGCGGGCAGTATGAGCTCTGTAGAGCTCAGTAAGTGCTGCTCGCACTCCCTGTGCGTAGTGATGATTCAGGGCATCGGAAATACGATACCCTGTGTCATCACTACATGCGGGGTTTGCGAGCAGCACTTACTGAGCTCTGCATGTGTTTAACACACAGAGCTCATGTTGTGTGCTGCTCCCCAGTAAAGCAGCAACTTCAAGTACAAAGGGAGGGGGAGAGAGAACAGATATGATGGGGAGAACAAATGGGGGAGAGAAAGAACAAATGGGGTAGAGAAAGATTGGGGGGAGAGAGAGCATATATTGGGTGGAGAGAGACAACATGTATGGGGGGAGAGAGAGAACAGGTATGGGGAGAGAGAGAAAATGTATGGGCGAGAGAGAGAAAATGTATGGGGGAGAGAGAGAACATGTATGGGGAGAGAGAGAACAGATATGGTTGTTAATGGGAAAAGTGGGGCAGTTGTAGATATATTATTTTCAATTTTATACTCTGGCGTAATGTAAGGGGAGAAGGGCAGGACTTTAGGAGATCAGAGGAACTGATTAGTACCGCTAGAGGAGAAGGCCTGAAAGCCACATACAGATCGCAGTCTTTGACTGACTATCTGGAGAGCCACAAAAGAGAAATCCTGCCACAACTACTAGCGCCAATACAATAGTCACCTAAGCCTGAATGTTGCATTTAATTACACAAACTAGTTCCTAACAGACTTCTATCCAATCCGTAACACTATGATAGTCTAATCCATGCAGCCAGCTCTGTTGCGCCCACCTCTTAGCCGGGAGATGCTGGTGGACTGTGCTGCATCAATGGACTATTTCTACTTGAAGTCCACATATAGTAAGCCTGTACAGAAAAAGAAATATCACTGTCATGACAGTGTTTAATTACAGTTACACCTACAGCAGGCAGCCCATTTTAAAAAAAAATCTATGTGGTTAGGCAGGTTCTATTTGTGTGACTGTGTTTGTATAGATATGTGACTGTGTTTGTGTGTGTAAGTGTGACTGTAATTGTGACAGTGTTTGTGTGTAAGTGTGATTCTGTGTGTAAGTGTGACTCAGTATGTAAGTGTGACAGTGTTTGTGTGTAAGTGTCACTGCATTTGTATGTTTAAGTGTGGCTGTATGACTCTTTATGTGTGTAAGTCTGGCAGTGTGACTGTGTGTGTGTAAGTGTGACTGTGTATGTTTGTGACTATGTTTGTGTGTGTAAGTGTGACTGCATGACTGTGTTTATATGCAAGTCTGACAGTGTGACCATGTTTGTTTGTAAGTGTGTTTGTGTGGAAGTGTGACTCTGTAAGTGTAAGTGTGAATGTGTGTGGAAGTGTCACTGTTTGTGTGTGTTAGTTTATGTTATATTGTTATATTTTCTGGTTGGACAATAGTAGCCGCCCAGACATCAAGTTCCCAAATCATATAGTTTAGAATTTAGCATTTTCTCTGAAAAAGTTTAAAAAACTGCTCCAAATTCCGCAAGGCTTGTTTCTTTCCTCCCCGATAACTTTACCGCGATGGTACACTGGAAACATAAACTTTAAGGCCTGGGAATGTCACGGTATTTCTAAAATCTCAAAAATCTATTCCCTGGACTCACTATTATCTTTTAATGAATTGAAATCATCCTATAATATACCAAAATCCGAATGCTATACATATTTAACCCCTTGCCGACATTGGACCTGTCAGGCATGTCCTGGGAGAGACTTCCTCAACGACAAAGGACGTGTCTGGCATGTCTTGCGGTGAATCATGCGGTTTTCGCGATCAACTGCTTTAACGTTGCAGATCTATTGCCTCGATGTCGAGGCAATAGCCAGCACCGAAATTTATTTTCTGGGGCACCGACGATTGCCCCACGGAGCGATCGTGGGAGCCATATTGACGGAGCAGCATGCTCCGTCAACATGGCTATGCCCTCTGGCGGTCTGAGCTAATGAAGTGAAAGTAACTTCACTTCCGTCGCTCTGAATATGCTACTTGACTTCCCCTAGTGGTAGTTAAGTAGCATAGCAAAGGAAAAAAACGTAAAATAAATATTTAATTAACTAAAAACTGGTTATATAGTTAGATTAGCCTATAGGGTTAAAATTAAATAATTTTTAGCATAAGGGATAAGGTTAAAATTAAATTAAAATATATTAAGGGATAGCATAAGGGTTAGAGTTGGGGTTAAATTTAGTGTTAAGGTTAAATGTTGGGTTCGGGTTGGGGTAAAAGGTCAATATAGGAAAAAAACAAAAAACACTATTTTTGGTTTTTGCCCCATAACTAAAAATACCGAAAAATATGGAAACATGCATATTTCTGAACTCGGGACAACATTTAGAAACTATTTAGATGGGGTCTTTTTTAATGATTGTATTTGTCTAAATTATATTTTAGGTCAAAGTTAGAAAAAGTGTTTTTTTTTTACATTTTTCATCATATTTTATGATTTTTTTTGTAGTAAATGATAAGATATGATGAACATAATGGTATCTAATGAAAGCCCTTCTTATGATGATAAAAACAACATATAATTTGTGTGGGAACAGTATTTGAGAAAAAAGAAAATTGCAGCTAAACACAAACACCCCAGAAATGTCAAAACAGCCATTGTCACCAAGGGAAAGTCAAGGTGAAAATGTCTTGTCACTAAGGGGTTAAGGATTAAGGATCTGATTAATTCTATGAATATACTTGATAATCCAAAAAGAGAGGATTTTTTTTGAAACCCAACATAATAAAAAGCTATTAGGGAAAATGTCTGGCACACCTACTATGCAGTGAATGGCAGAGGGGGGATACTGAGCAATGAGGGGAGGAGTTATGGTTCCTGATCCCTATTTAAACCCTGCTCACCTGCCATTCTGTGCTTGTTTATTCCCAAGTTAGGTTCTCTCCTTGTGAAGTTCCTGGTACCTCTCATTACTATCCAGTATTGTATTTTGAACCACCAGCTATTGACCCTTAGGCTTCCCTCTTGGATACTGCTGATCTCTCCTCTCCTGACCCCGGCTTCCCAAACTCATTTTTGCTACTTATCTGTCAGCCTTGACCCTCTGGACTGCCTTTGACCTTGCCTTTGTACTTTTGCCTTTGGATCTACCTACTGCTGGATCTCCCCTGCACTACGCTCCTGACTTCCAGCCTCACAGAATAAACAATCCACTGTGGAGCCTGCAGGGATAGCTGTGCTGTGTGATACATGCACTCACACAGCAAATTCTGGCCCTGACTCACACCGTACAGGGCGTGCAAGAGCACCAACAAACCCTTCAATCCCAGGTGCAAGCCCTACACGTGGGCCAACCACTTCCCCAAGTTGAGGAACACCCTCTACCTCACCATGCCTTTCCCCCACAAGAAGAAGGGGCCGCTTCCCAGAACCCCATATTAAATTACGGGTGGTGATCGAAGTCAATACAGATCCTTCATCACATTACTGTTTGTTCTTAAACCACGCAAATATGCCACAGACTTTGTCCAGGTCAGGACAGTTATCTCCCTACTAACAGGAAGTCCCATGGCATGGGCTCATCACATGTTGCAGATCAATCATCCATCCATTCAAAATTTTCATACCTTCTGTCAAGCCATGGATGTGTTATACGATGATCCCCACAGAACCTCTACAGCCGAGTCCACTATCAGAGCACTGAAACAGGGCCATCACCCAGTAAAAGAATACGTGGCAGAATTCCAGTGTAGACTCACTGGAATGAGCCAGCCCTTCTACATCAATTCTGTTTGGGGCTCTCCGAAACTTTAAAAGATGAGATAGCATGGGTCGGTCTCCCTGAAACTCTAGAAGAAACAGTTCTCCTGGTCACTCATCTGGATCAGAGCGGTAGAGACCCACTGGAATGACCCAGCCCTTCCACATCAATTCTGTTTGGGGCTCTCTGAAACTTTAAAAGATGAGATCGCATGGGTCAGTCTCCCTGAAACTCTAGAAGAAACAATCCCCCTGGTCACTCATCTGGATCGGAGACTTTGCGAGGGCCGAATATAGAGGGCTTCTTCTTCTGCTCCACCACAACATCTGCACACCATTCCCAGACCTAACCAAGTGACTCCATCACCAGTTGCCGAGGAACACAGGCAAATAGGATTAATACAGGGATGCCTCTCTGATGCAGAGAAGAACAGGAGGAGAAGGGCTAACCCCTGGCTTACCTCTGCATGTACTGTGGTGCCTCTGGTCACTCGGTTGACAACCGGAACTAGCCACCCAAGGTAAGCCATCTCTTCCTACTATACCATTGTTGTCCACCAGCTTGGCTCCTCACCTCTCTGTCACTATCTCCTTACAGTCGGGAGATGAGAAGATCTCACAGAATGCCACCATTGACTGTGATGAACGTACCGTGGTTCAGAAGTGGAGCCCCGATTGCAGCAGTGACAGCCCTTGCCAGACACCACAGTACTGGAGGATAGTGAGACTGCAGCAGTGACAACTGGCACGAGTGTCAGAAAAAAGGGTAGTCCAAGGGAATCCAGGTAGTAGAGCAGAGATAGAATAAACGGTAACCAAGCCGGGTCAGGGAGTCCAGAGATCACAAAAAACGAGGAGGAGAGCCAAGGTCAGGGAGCCAGAAAGCGGGAGGTCCGAAGAATCAAGCCGGGTCAGGAGTCCAGAAGAAGCGAAGGTCAGAAAAACAATCCGGGTCAAACAACAATGGCAGGAAAAATCACTAAACAGGAACAGGCAAGGTGAATACTCAAGCAATTTTGAAAAAGGCGCGCCGGTGTTTTAAAGGGCCATAGCCCCGCCCCCGTGTCGTGTGAGACACGCGCCGTGCCGCTCGTTTCCATAGAGACGCTCTGGAGAGAAAAGCCACAGAGGTCTGACGCGCGCGCGCGAGTAACCAATGTCGGGCGCGCGCCGAGCGGGGAATCCGACGGCTGGGGACGCGAGCGATGCCATGTCCCGATCGCGGGACCCGTCGGGCATCAGGTCCTGCAGGTGGGTGACGGGGGGTAGTCCTGCGATCCTTACATTGACTCTGGCGCCAGCATCAACTTTATCAACATCAATCTAGCCTGCTCTTTAAGTATACCAACCCGGATCAAGGACCATCCTCTGACTGTTCACCTGGTGGATGGAAATCCCATTCAGTCTGGTCCTGTTATTGAAGAAACCCTTCCACTGATCCTGACCGTGGGAACTAAACACTCAGAAGGTTTGTGCCTAAACCTTGTACAGTCTCCCTTGTTTCCTTTAATCCTAGGACTTACCTGGCTCCACCAACACAACCCTCTCATACAATGGTCTACTGGTAGAATAACCTTCTCTTCCCTGTATTGTTGACGACAGTGTCTATCCCAGTCATTCCTTTCCCTTCTTCATGAGGACACCTCTGGCCCATCTAACCCTACTACACTCCCTCCACAATATGCCTTTAAAGAATGTGTTCAATAAAAAGGACGCTGAAAAGTTGCCCCCTCATCGTCCATATGATTGTCCCATTGATCTATTACCCTGAAGCTATCAGTCCTCAAGAAATACATCAAGGAGAGTCTTTGGAAAGGTTTTATCTTCCCATCCACGTCCTTAGCTGGAGCGGGTATTTTCTTTGTGGGGAAAAAGGACGGTAGTCTACGGCCATGCGTTGACTACCGAGAGATAAATAACATTACCATTAAAAACAAGTACCCACTTCCACTCATCCCTGAGTTAATGGATCGGCTCCGAGAAGCTTGAATATATTCCAATATAGACCTCCTAGGGACTTACAATCTTGTACGCATCTGTAAGGGGGATGAATGGAAGACCACCTTCAGAACCCGATACCGGCATTTTGAATATAAAGTGATGCCACTCGGCCTATGCAATGCACCTGCCACATTTCAGCACTTCCTAAATGGCGTATTCTGAGATATGCTTGACACCTGCGTAGTGATCTACTTGGATGGCATCCTTGTATATTCTTCTTCCCTCGCAGAACACAGGAAGTATATGTCCTGGGTACTCTCAAGACTACAAGATCACAGTTTGTACCCCAAACCAAAAAAATGTGTATTCGAATCGTTGAATTTTTGGGTTACGTCATCATGCCCGGGTCAATAAAGATGGATCCCAAAAAAGTAGAAGCCATTCTCCAATGGCCTATACCAAACTCAAGGCAGTGCAAAGATTTGTGGGATTTGCCAATTTTATCGACGATTTATCAGTGTTTTTTCCTGAATAATACAACCAATGACCAAACTCACCTCTAAACTTACACGTTTCAAATGGAATGACCAGGCTCAACAAGCCTTCACTAAACTCAAACAAAAATTTACAAGCGCTCCAGTACTAGCCCTTCCCAATCCTCATTAAGCCTACTGTCGAGAAGTGGATGCCTCTGAAAGCGCAGTAGGTGCCGTTTTATCACAAAGAGACTAAGAAAACAACTTACTCCATCGTGTCTCCTTCTTCTCTAAAAGGCTAACCACCGCTGAGACCAACTTCAGTCTTGGTGATCATGAATTACTAACCATCAAGATGGCTCTACGGGAATGGCATCACCTCCTGGAGGATGCGTATTACCCAATCACAGTATACACCGACCATTGCAACCTAGGATATCTCAGAGCTGCACGCCGGTTGTGTCAACACCAAGCCAGGTGGGCTCTCTTTTTCACTCACTTTCAGATGCACATCACATACCGACCTGGGGAACCCAACGTGAAAGCAGATGCCTTATCAAGATTATGTGACCTACAAGACCCCCCTTCTCATCCTCAGGATACCATCCTATTTACCAGCCATTTCTTGAAAAACCAATCATCACTTATAACAGAAATAAGTCAACACAGTCATACTCCTGCCAACCTGCCCTCCTTAAGGTCTGAGAATGGACTGCTGCACAAGGATCATCTCCTTTTTTTGCCTAAATAAGCCAGAACCAAGGCTCTTTACACAGTTCATGTTTATCTCTTGGATATGTCCAGACATGTGAGAAATGCCTCCATCAAAAAGGAATCAATAAAAGAAGTACAGGACTTCTCCAACCCCTACCAGTCCCCAAACAACCATGGGAGGATATCCCTGTCGACTTTATTGTGGATCTCCCCCATCTCAAAAACACAACACCATAAGGGTGGTCATAGACCATATAACCAAGATGGCACATTTCATTCCTGCACCCCATCTATCCACTGCTGTGGTGACAGCTGACTTGTTTATCAACTCCATATTTCAACTTCATGGGTTGCCTCGAACCATCCTTTCTGAAGAGTACAGTTCACCTCACACTTTTGGTGCGCTCTGTGTAAAGGTCTTAAGTTAATGCGCCTTTTATCATCCGCTTACCATCCACAAAGCAATGGGCAGAGTGTCAAATCCTTGAGAAATTCCTTTACTGCTACATTACTCCTCTGCAAGATGACTGGTTCTCCCTGTTTCCGAGTGCGGATTTTGTCTACAACAACCAACTCAAAAGATCCATTAACATGTCACCTTTCATTAATTGTATAACCTTATAAATCCAAATAAAGATATATAGTATAAAAAAAAAATAGAAAGTGTATAAGTGTGACTCTGTGTGTAAGTGTTAGTCTGTGTTTGTAAGCATTTTTTTGTGTGACTCTGTGTGTAAGTTAAGTGTGACTATATGTGTGTGTGTGTGTGTAAATGTGACTGTGTATGCGCATGTGTTACTCTGTGTTTGTGTGTGTATTTGTGTGACTGGGTGTGTGTGTGGCTGTGTATGCATGTGTGAATGTGTATGCAATTAATGTGGGTTTTTTTTTACTGTGATTTTTATTGCTGTGGAGTCTGTACATATGTACGTGTTTATATATAATTCTCTGAATGAATTACAAATTAATGTGGCCCATGCACACATACATTTCTAATAAAGTGGCCCCAACTGAAAAAAACTTGGACACCCCTGGCACATACCATGTCTGTGTCTTGGTAACTAAATGCTAATATACCACCACTAACATAATGCTATACTGCCCTGCATCAAATTCTGATCTGCATTATCTTATATCATTGTCAGTGCAATACAAGTTAATGGGAGCTACACTCTACCACCATGACTGACATGGGAATGCTGTTTAGAGGTATCAAAATGTATCTCTAAACTAGGTGGCTTGCTATTTTTCTTTAAATCCACATAGCTGATCCCTTTAAATGCACATAGCTGATCAACAGTATTATAATAAAAAAAAAAAAAAAGGCATTTGGGAGTATAAAAGAAGATGGGTTGTCAAAAATTGGCTTTGTCACAGGTGCCAAATACATTAGGTATGCCCCTGATCTTACACTATATTAATAGTAAGTGTGTATCCAGAGTTACCATTGTATTACACAGATGGATTACAAAGGTAGAAATTCCTTAACAGTAGCCTGTCCTGTAGGAAATGGACAGAATTTATATGATTTTTAAGATGAATGAAAACCTTTGTGTTAAGAGAAGCAGTTATCAAGTAACAAAAGCTTGATATATTAAATAAGTGGTGTTGCAGATGAACTTAATTATGCTTTTGTCAATACAAATAACCAAAATCTATTGTTTCAATTATGTTTATATAATTGATGCAAACTTTATTAGGATGAAGAGTGCAGATAGTTTGTTTCAATATTTGTATAAACAGTGTAGTCAATTACACTGTACTTGCAGCATGCTCAAACCTGTTTAGTAAGCTTCCATTCATGCATGTAAAGTTATTATTTGAGCCTGTGACTAGCTTGGCACACCATTTTTCTTTTCCCTGCTTGCACATAGTTCAAGTTGTAAGCTCCTCCTTTTTTGGTTGCATATGGCCAAGGATTAATCAGGAGGATGCTTAAAGGGACAGTCTAGTCCCCAAACTCACTTTGGTGCATGTTGAAGATTACTGCTTGTATAGTGCACAGGATTTCTTCCAGTGTGATTTGATGCAGACATCCTGCATTCTTTTTAATATTTTCTGCAACTACTGCAGGTGCGGCAGCACTGATTATATAGACACTGAGCATATAAAGTTTTGTTTCATTTAGTCACTTCCTGTGCTGCTGCAATACTGATAAATTGTGTGGACTCTAGGTGACATTGCTCTTGTACACAGTAGGATCTCTTTACAGTGCAACACAACTGTCTGATGACATCACTAGAGAAACAGGATTTTCCATTTATTTTAATTACATTTTTCTCATTGGTCCTGCATCATCAAAAAAAAAAAAAAAAAAATTGACTTTTGTTGTGGGAAGTCTGCTTTAATTTCACAAATTCATCCAAGTGTACATTTTTTATATTTTAAGCAATGCAAAAAGTAAAACATGCATTTTAAAGAACTTTGAAAGCACATTAGTATGCATTAACATTTGGAAGATGCATTTTTGGCCTGAGACGTTTCCTTTAATTGCAAAGCATAATGGAAATGATGGATAGGGGGATGTTATTATTGAACACAATGGTGTAACTTGAAACACAGGTATACAGGAGTTAGCACAGTTAACATCTGTATAAATATACAGATGTTAGTTGTGCACTACAGTTCCCATGATATGGATACCATTTTTTGGCTTATCATCATGGGAAATGCAATCCACAGCTAATAAATCAGCACATTTTAGCTGTGAACCACAGTTTCCATGATGCTCACCATATCAGTGTCTACCATGATGCTGGCTGAGCATCATGGAAAGTATGGCCCACAGGTACAAGAGTTTTTTGTTTTATTTATTTATTTTTTTTTTTTCATTTGCACTCAGATCCTAAGGCACTTCGAAGTCAATCGAGGCATTAATATATTCTTCTTTTTTTTTTTTCCTTCTCTATTCTGAGATCATCCTTGTGCCAAATGTTCATTGTAATTTTTTCTTTATTTTGTCATTCTTTGTTATCACTATTATTTCTCTCTCTCTCTCCTCCTCTCCATCTCTCTCCCTCCCCCATGTGATTATTTTAAAAATTTTATGAAGGAGTAGTGATTCTTAAGAAATTTTAGTAATGTAAGTGCCAGATGATATTATAGATTATAGATCTGAGACAAACAAATTTAAATCACAAACAGGGAAGAAGCAAGAGGAACAGGGGAGACAAAACCGAAAAGAGACATAAAAAAGAAAGAGAGAAAAAGAAGAGAGAGAGAAGGGGAGAGAACAAAGACAGAAGGGCGTGTCTTGGTGGGGGACACTGCCAGGCAGAACTCAGCGACATCGTAATAAAATGCTATGATCCTATGATATGAAACATACACGATGTCCAATATCTTGGTCTTAGTATATGGTGATTTTGTAAATTTGTACATTTTGTAAATTTGTACAGGGCCCATTAATTTGTTTTTTTTTTTTTTTTTGATTTGTGTTTTAATCTCTGTATCTAGATTTGTTCCAAGCTCTTTAAGCATACTTCCCATAGATCTTTTTCCTTATTGGGTGTATTTCCGATCCATTCCACTCCCTTTTCTAGTGAGAGTTGGGATTTAATCTGGTTTACTAGTTGTTCCTTTGGAATGTAAGCTGTTTGTTTCCAGGTTCTTGCTATTAGGATTTTGACCGCAATCATTATGTGGATTATTAATGTTTGCTGTTGGCTGTTCATTTTAGGCCATTTCAAGTGTAACAGTCCAACCTCTGGTTTTTTTTCCAATTTGAGTCCTGTACTCCTTTGTATTATATCAAAGGCGTTTTCCCATGCCTTCTTAATTTTATTACACCCCCACCACATATGAGTATAGGTACCTATTGCTGAGCTGCAAACCCAACATTTGTCCTCTTTCCCTATATTCATCATAGCCATTCTTCTAGGGGTCATATACCATCTATTCGTTAATTTGTAGAAGGTTTCTACCAGGGTGAGATTATGGATACTCTTATTTACAAGTATTAGTGCTTTATTCCATTCTTCTTCGTCTATTATTATATTGAGATCTTTTTCCCATTTTATTATTGGTTTTGCTCTTTCTCTTTCCTTAAATGTTGTTATTAATTTTTTACATTTAGATAATGGATTATCGATTTTGGAATGAGAAAATACTACTTCTATTGCTTTAATTTTTTCCTCCTTTTCTACATATAGGTGTTGGTTTAGAAAACTTTTTATTCTTAAGTAATTAAAAATTTGGTTTTCAGGGAGTGTATATTGCTCTACTAAATCTGGGAAGGGTTTAATATTTGGCCCATCAAATATGTTCCTGATTTTTTCTAATCGTAAATCTCCCCATTTTATTAATGTAATGTCTGGTAGACTATGTTCAATGCTTTCCAGGGGTGCACTTTCCGGAATTTTATTCTTTAAACCTAGCTTTTTTAGTAATTTATACCAACCCGGAATTATGTTTTCTAATACTATATTCTTATTTTTAATATGTTTTGTAATATTGTCATTGTTTGAATTCCATATCACTCTGTCCAGGGTTGTTATTTTACTTGTGCCTGTTTCTAATTTGTACCATGGTTCTTCTTCTACTCCTCTAATCTGCATGATATAGGTATGATATACTATTGCAGCTTCTGCTTCTTGTGCTATGTGTGGAAAACCCAAACCTCCTTCTTGCTTGTGTTTTGAAATTTGGTTCATGGCTATGCGAGGGATTTTGCCCCGCCAAATAAAATCTTTAAACCTAGAATGAATCATCTGGAGCCAACTAGGGGGAATTTGGAGTGGGACCATCCGCATTAAGTATGTCCATTTGGGAATTATATAAGATTTTACGATGTTAATTCTACCAAACCATGATATAAAGTGAGTTTGCCAGTTTTTCATATCTTTATTAGTTGCTCTCATTATTCTCAGGCAATTTATCTCCATTAATCTATCTATATCTGTAGGTATTAGGATTCCCAAATATTCACAGTATTTCCTGGTACAATCAAATTGAAATTCAGTTTGTATAAAGTGTTTAGTTGCTTCATCAACATTTAATGTTAAAGCTATAGTTTTTTGTGGATTAAGCTTGTAATTTGAAACCCTACTATATAAATCAATTTGTTCCATAAGTTGTGGTAAGGAACTGTTGGGGCTAGTCAGGGTCACAAAGACATCGTCCGCATATAGCGATACTTTATATTCCTCTCCATCATTGGGGAAACCTTTTATCAACTTATTTTTCCTAATATTTATGACCAATGGTTCTAAGGCCATAATGAATAGTATAGGAGAAAGAGGACAACCCTGTCTGGTGCCATTTTTCAGACCAAACCATTTAGAACATAAGTCTATCCCTACCACTCTTGCTGACAGATCTCCATACAAGGATTCTATAGCCTTCAATATCCATCCGGAGAGACCAAATGACCGCAATGTATGAAGCATGTATCCCCATCCGACCCTGTCGAAGGCCTTCTCTGCATCCAACGACAGGGTCAGTAAGGGGATCCTCCCCCCTCTTGCTCCATCTAAGATGTCAATTATACGTCTGATACTGTGGGAGGTTATTCGTCCTGGGACAAAACCTAGTTGGTCTAAGTGTATTACATCTGGAATCACTTGTTTCATCCTCTCGGCCAATATGGATGCAAATATTTTCAAGTCTACATTTATGAGTGAGATTGGTCTATAGTTCTTCACTTCTTTTGGATCTTTTTCTGGTTTTAATATAGGAATTATATTTGCATTTAACATCTCGGCTGGGAATGAGCCGTTTTGTACTGCAGCATTATACATGTTTAGCAGATGTTCAATTATATTAGGTGTAAACATTTTATAAAATAGGTTCGTATATCCGTCCGGGCCTGGTGTTTTGTTTTTTTCCATCTTTTCTATTACTCTTAGGATCTCCTCTTTATTTATTTGGGTGTTTATGTTCTTCAACTTGTCTATATTTATTTTGGGGATTTCTGTTTGATCTAAGTATTCAATAATCTCTTGTTCTGATGCCTTTGTCGTTAGATTATATAATGAGGCATAATAGTCAGCGAAAGCTTCTCCTATTTCCTGCGGGGATCTGCACACATCTCCCTGTCTTTCTATCAACACTATTTTATCTTTGATCCTTTTCTTTTTGAGTTTATTTGATAGCATTTTATCCGTTTTATTAGATTTATGATAATATTTAATTTTTAATTTCATCAAATTCCTATCTATCTTTTCTTGTTGCAAGATGTTTATCTGTTTTTTGATTTGTTCAAATTTATTGATGTTTTCCAAAGTTATGTTTTTTTTCAGTTCTAAGTTTAGATTATGGTAGAATATGTGCAGGTCTGCAAGGGAGGCACCTTGTTCTCTTATTTTTTTTGTTTTTAAATTTATCAAAAGTCCTCTCAAAACTGATTTAAAGGCACACCACAATGTTGAGGGCGAAATGTCTTTAGTGTTATTTTCCAGAAAGTACAGATCCATTTGTTTAGATATATATTTTCTGTCTTTCTTATCTCTCAGTAGATAATCATCCAACTTCCAAGTTGACTTTAACCTTTTTTTTATATGGTTTATCTCAAACAAGATCATGCTATGATCTGACCATACATTATGCAGTATTTCTATTTCCTTAATTTTATTGATCAGATTAGGTTCTCCCACAACCATGTCGATTCGGGAGAAAGAAGAGTGAACTCTAGAAAAGTGGGTGAAATCTCTATCCTGAGGATGGGTTGTTCTCCATATATCAAGCAATCCACTCTCGCCAAGTACTTTGTTGAGAGCAGCTGCTTGTTTTTTGACAGTTTTATCTATACTTTTACCCTGTTTTAATTGTTTATCTGTACTTGGATCTAGAACACAATTAAAGTCGCCAGCAATGACTACCGTTCCTTTTTTAATCTGTTCCATTTTCATAATAATTTTTTCTAAATATTTAACAGGCCTAACATTTGGTAGGTAAATGTTCACCAATGTAAACATTTGATCTTCTATTTTACATACCATGATAATATAACGACTTTCGTTATCTATTTCCAAATATATTTGTTCTACTTTAGTTGTTTGGGAAAACACAATAGCTGTGCCTCTTTTTTTTTTTCCCTTGTAGGGTTGTATAAACAATTAAAGAGCTTCTATTGTTCCACCACTTTAAATCTACTCCTTCCTCCCAATGGGTTTCTTGTAAAAAGGAAATGTTAATATTTTTAGTTTTGATCAGGTCATATAGAGATTGTCTTTTATAATGGGTATTTAATCCCTGCACATTTAACGACACACTTCTAACCATATTCTTCCATATCTTTTCTCCGCTTTATTCCTTCCGCCCGGCAGTTCCCCAACCAATAGCGCGCACACAAAATTACATACATATAAAAACAAAACAAAAAAAAAGAAAAACCCGCCCACTATGGCAGAAAACCTGGATCCCTTCCAGGGTAGCTGCTCTACACATCAAGTTCCCCTTGACGCGGTCCTGGGTCCCATAGGGGCCCAAAGCGGGCTATGAGAGTTGGTAGCGAGGGAGAGAATACTTTCTTCTCTTTTTCCTCTTCCCTGCTTCCTCACCTTCCTAGTATTTAGATGGGAATCTTTTTTTAACTAAGAGGGTGGAGGGGTAGCCAAGGTGACAGGGATAGGGAAAAAAAATAAAAATATATATATATATAATAGCCACCTCGGGTAAGTAATGAAAAAGGGAAAAAAAAAAAAATGCCTCCAGGTGAGTGAAGTGTATTATACGTGTCTGTATGTGTCAAAGATGCTAATAACTTAATGTATATAGGGGAGAAATCTCCTCGTCCCTCTCCTCTCTCCCTCCCCCCTCCCCTCTTGGTGTGTATGTGCAAGTGTCAAAAATTTCTATGGATTTCTGATGATCTGATGGAAAAGGAAAGAGAAAAAAAAAAAAAATAACAGAAAAAATTGCTCAGGGTGAGTAAAGGTGGAATAAATAAGTGGAGGTTTGTTGAGCATGTCTATAAGTGCTAGTGAATGCTTTGGGGCTCTAAGAACTGAAAGGGAATTGTAGAGGAAAAAAAATTCTATAAGGGTGATTGCTTCTAAATATTAGAAAGAGTTTGATAAATAAGTGAAAATTGTGTACATGACTAAAGGTGTCCGGTAGTGTTATATTGTGATTCAGAAACCTAATGGGGAGAAAGAAAAAAAAAAAAAAAAAAAAATTAAAATTATATACAACTCTTCCCTCTCCCTAAGATGAGACCACCCTGCCTCTCCTCCCCCCCTTCCACCCCCCCCTTCATCTGTTTATTAATTTTCAAATTTTTGCCTCTTTTATCCAATCCGAAACCTTCTGAGGAGATTCAAAATTGAGGATTTTGCCCTTCCATTCCACTTTTAGAAATCTCGGGAAACCCCATCTATATTTGATGTTTTTCTCTTTTAGGGTCTGGAAAACCTCAATAAATGATCTTCTCCATTGCCTTGTTTGGTATGAGGTATCTGGAAAGATCAAGATCTTATTATATTCTTCTTTTAGTGTTTTTTTTTCTCTATGACTTTTCAGTATTTTATCCTTGGTTTGGAAGGACATATAATTTGCTATTATATCTCTAGGAAGCGAATCAGATATATTTTTGGGTTTGTATAATCTATGTACTCTTTCGATTTGCAAATTGTATTCTGTTTCTTTCAGGCCCATTTCCTCTGCTAATTCTTTTAAGAATCCTCTCAGTGCCTCCTGTGTTACTGATTCTGGGATGTTCCTAAAACGTAGGTTATTTCTTCTTGATCTATCTTCTAGATCTATTATTTTTGTTAATAAGTCTTCAGATTTTTTTTCCATTGCTTTTAGGGAAGAGGATAGATGACCAATGTCTTTCCTTATTTCAGTAGCACTAGAGGCAATTAATTGTTTTATATCTTCCAATTGTCTGTCCATATAGACCATCATTGGGGTTCTGATTGTTGTTTCTGCTTCTCTATCTGGGTCACTTTCCGGGGAACCAGTAGGATTTATTTCAGATGAATCTTCTAATAGATTAACTGTATCTTCTTTATTTTGCTGTGGTGAGAAAAAGGAAGTCATCCTTTTCTCTTTTCCTTCCTCTTTTTTATCCCTCTTAGTTTGGCGTTTTTTTGGTGTCATGCTGACAGTTTATGAGTATGCGACGCAGATTTTGGTTTTTCCCTTCTCTTCTATTTTCTCTCTGTGTGTATTCACCTCTATGTCCTCTTTCTTCTCGTGTCTCATTCACCTCCACCACCGCCCCTTTTTCTCCTCTGTTTTTATTTTTTTTTCTTTTTTATTTTTTTTTTTTTTTTTAGTGAAAAAAGGGTTTCAGGTTCTTTATTTATTTAGAATGCTATTTCAGCTGGTAGTAGTCGAATGATTTGAATTGAGAGTACTTGTTTTACTAGTGAGTCAGTTTTAGGCCAGTCTTCTAAGGTTACTAGCGCTATTTGTGTACTGTTTGAGTACCTTGCGCTGTTTATGTGCTGTTTGAGTACCCAGTGCTGTATTACTGGGATATTTTATCTATAGACTTGGCCTATTTGTGATCTTGTGTTACTTTCACCCGGGATATCAGATATGATTATGTTTATCCAGCTAAACCTTTTTAGTACTCCAATATTTAGTTCAGACCAGAGATGATAATATGCAGATAATATGTAGATATATCACAGTGTGAAATTTTTTACTGGGAAAGTTTCTGTTTCCTGTTTGAATGAGTGATTAACTATTTATGTGCTTTGCTCATTTACACACTTCTCAAACCAACTCTGATGAGTTTAGTTATATACTTTGTCAGTATTTACCATAAGACAGACATAAAAGCCATCTATTCAGAGAGGAAGTAAAGACAGAAAAATTCTGCTCAGCAGATTACTTGCGGTTTCCCTTAGGCTTTCCCGCCGTTCATCCTAAGACGTTGGAGATTCCGTTGTTTGCTTCATCTGCCGCTACCTTCAGCGGTTTTATCCCCTCGGTTATGGTCCGGGACAAAGTAGATGTATTTCGGCGACGATATTGTGTCTTCGTTGAGCTCTCAACATATCTCCCGGCGTCCTCTACCCTCGCCCGCCAACTCCCCAGCTCCGCCTCTCAAAGCGTCTGCGTCCTTACGTCATGACACTTCCAGTCCCCCCAGTTTTTTTTGTTTTATTGTGCTAAAATGAGCTCCCCACCCAAGGACATGGGCTAATATAAGCTCCCCATCCAAGGACATGGACTTATTTATGGCCTTGGGGGCTCATCTACTCCCTGCCAGTCTGTGATGTGGAAGGGAGCAACTGATCTCAGTCTCTTTCCCAAAGTCCCCAAATGAAAATCACTGTTTTCGCTCTAAACTGAGTTAATCAGAGTTCTTGCAGCATCCAAAATACATTAAAATGACCATTGCACAAATCATTTCCTTATTTACACCATCTGTGTCACCCATGTATAATGTAGTTTTATGTGCATTAATTAAAAAAAGATGAGATACATTTATAAGATATTATAGTCGTGTTTACTTTTGTCCTTCTGTACAGCAAGCCTGTTATAGTCTATATTCCCCTATGTTTTTCTTGACCTTTATCTTTTCAACATAATCATATTAAGTAGATATAAACATAACATTAATTGGAATTAAATACAAGTTAAATTATGGATACATCTTTTCCAGTTATTTGAGATTTTGCCTTGAAGACATGCCTTGTGATGATTTTTTTTCCATACATTTTATAACTTGTTTAATTTCCTCTTTAGTGATTTCTGAATTAAACAAATCCAATAGATCATAGGTTAGTTCTAGTAAATGAGACGTTTGTAAAACTGCTTTACTGTCTATTTCCTTAATAGAATCTTCTTTATACAAGTCTTTATAGAAGCTTAGAAATGCATCACTAAATTCCTCTTGAGATGCAAGTATCCGTTGATTGCATACTTAATAGTGGCGTTATTAGTAGTACCTCTGTAAGTTTTGATTAATGTAGGCTTGTGATTTGCTGGGTAGTTTGCAAAGAAGTGAGCGTTTTTATTGTTACTCTTATTCATGAAAGATGGAATTGACCAGGGAATTTTAAACTTAAGGCCGAAGTAGACGAATTGGAATTGGAGAATTTTCTCAACTCAACTACTTTGGCCTTGATTTTTGAATTCCCTTGTTAATTCCCTGCAGTTACCTCATTAGAAAATAAAAGGACTTAATTTAAACTTACCTAAACATTGTTTACTTTGGATCTAGAGATAAAAATGTATATTTATATTATGTAGATTAACAGAAAAAACCTACTATGTATGTGTATGAGGCTTCCCATTTATGACATTCACAAATTAACTGTTATAAACTTGGTTTGGGAAAAGTTTTCATATGATGCCACAAGGTGACGTTATAAAACAAGAAACACCACAGAAACAAGTGTTTCCCAATAAAATTTAGTCATAGAACACTTTTATAGTTTGTGCAACATAAAGGAACCCCTTAAAAAATGTCAACGTAGTACATACCTTTTAATGAACAGAGTAGGATTTTGCTTTTTTTCCACAAATTACACTCAGAGAACTTGGCCCAGCACCCAGATTTCACCAATAAATTACCCCAGCACCCATGTGGACTTAGTCCAGCACCCAGGTGCCACCCAGGACTAAACCCAGCACCCAGATTTCCCCCGGACTTACCCCAGCACACAGTTGGCACCCAATACTTACCACAAATTGCACTCACTGGACTTATCCCAGCACCCAGATGACACCCAGACTTGCCCCAGCATGCAGATGCCACATAGAACATAACCTACCACCTAGATTGCACTTACAGGACTTTCCCCAGCTCCCAGATTGCACCCACAGGGCTTTCCACAGCATATAGATTCCACCCAGGACTAAACTCAGCACCCAGATTGCCCACGGATTTACCCCAGCATACAGACAGCACTAAGGATTTACTCCGGCATGCATGCCAATTACACTTAGACGCTGAACCAAGCACCCAGGACTTACACCAGCACCCAGATTGCCCTTAAAGGACCCCAGCACCCAGAATGCACAAATAAACTACCCCAGCACCCATTTGGACTTACTCCAGCACCCAGGTGCCACCCAGGACTAAACCCAGCGCCCAGATTTCCCCCGGACTTACCTCAGCACACAGTTGGCACTGGAGTCTGAGTGCTGGCAGGCCAACTTATCCCCAATTCTCTGACTTTTACTGAGGTTCAGGTGGCGAGAGGCATCCTAAGATGATGTCATAGACCAATCTTTCTCTCCCCACTTTCTCTCCCCCCTCCCCCCATTTCACTTGGGCTGTGCAGAGCTTTCAATTTCAACTACACCAGGTTTCTGCAGAACACCATTTTGGGAAATGCTGTCATAGAGCATTTTATTAATACTTCCCCACTATAAAGTGTCAAGAAGTTTTTAAAAAAAGCCCAATCGCCGTTCATTATGAATTACTGTGATTTTTAAAAATTCATCCTGACACTTTACAGTGCAGGGGAAAGAACAGATTTTTGCCCCGTTCTGTGAAACTAAATGGGTGTCAGGGCCTGATTCGTTGTACTTGGGCTGCACCAGTACACTGAACATAACCTGGACTTGCGGGAGTGTCAGGAGTCTGATTATTACATAGGCTCACATGCAGAAATCTGTGTGTGCTATGTTTATACATCACATCAATAAATGGATCCTTTTTTATTTTTCTACACTCCCAGTACAAACAGGACAGAAAAACGGATGCCCGCTGGCTCAATTCTAAAGAGTCAAAGACCACACCAGCAACAATGACTGATCCGGAGTCCGAAGTCTCACACAATGAAAACATCTATTGAATAGAATCAGGGAGAAAAGAGGACTGCAATGTCTAACGTGTTTCAAGCTTGTGGGATCTCTTAATTATAGGTCTGTTTGTTTAAATTATTGATTTACTAATCTATTCACATATGTCTAAGGTGTTAAATAAACAAATAATTAATATAGTCTAAACCATTAATAGAGTCTAAACTAGGACTAGACAAATATTATACAAACAATAATAATAAAATAATAAAATTAATTCCAACTAATATTGTGCAATGTAATTGGGGGTTTGAGGAAATTCTATTTTGGGGCAAAGTTTTAAAGTACAGTAACCACTGTAGAAAAAAATAATATTTCTGCTGATTGCTCCACTGTTATAACTTTGCCCCATAACTGCTCTTTATACATTCCACTCAAGTTTTTGTGTTATTGTTTACTGTACATTTTTGCTCTTATAGTCTATACTATAGACATGTATATATTTATGGGATGTGGGAGAATCTATAAGATGAAATGTACAAATTACTTTTACCGTACCAATTTTTGATCAAATCACAAAAATGTAATATGCAATTTTCATATTAAACATTACATTATTTTCCAAAAACAAGACTCAAAGGTCGACTCAACATGTGCCGATTTATTCGAATTAGATTCGGGTTGGACACTTTACAAATTTCACACATGGTCAAAATATGGCTACTCAATATCCCTGAATTCGGGTCCGAATCAGCAGTTCGGATCATTCAGAAACCAAAGCATCAGAGGCGTTGAGATAGGGACATTTTCATACATCTTCAGGTACTGAATGTGCGCAGATCACATCTGAACACATTCCATATTCGGATAAAATAGCAACATTTCTGCATTTCCTGGCTCCCATTTAAAGCTAAAGAATTTAAATTAAAATGATTCATTTTTTTTAAATAGCCCGTCTGGGTCAGTGGACTGCTGCTGACCCCATAAATAAAAAAAAATGCCCCTGGCATCAATTAAAATTAAAGGGGGCCACCCAATAATAAAAGGGTCTGATAGGTGGACACTCATTTTGTGTGATTTCGGGCTGAGGAAGAATCGAAACTCGTTCCTGCACCAAGCGTTCACTCTAAAATTACAAATACCTGGACAGGTTTTTTGTGCTGCCTACCCTGCAGGGAAAATAGTAGGTGTGTATCTTAAATTCATTTTATTATAACTTTTTTTATGTGTTTATATTTATTGTTTGTATATATTGTACATTTTGATGATGATATTTGGATCAGTGCAATTATGCTAGATTTCAGTGCAGTACATGTATAGACCCACTTAATCCCATGTATATGTTCGGTTCCATGCCAGTGAATGATTATAAAACCTGTTCAGCAGTATTTTGTGTGTTATATCTATAGCATTCATATGTGATGATATACTTGTATTATTTGCTTCTAAACATTAAAAAAACCTTTCTATATATATAAAGACATTTTGGTGTGCAGTTGTAATTCCCTTTTTTTAATTTCCAATTATGGGGGGCCCTCCTCCTAATAATAAAAGGGTCTGGGAGTTGGCCAAATGGCACCCAGTCCCCCTTATACACATTGGAGGTCAGGGCACATAGCCCTGGCCCCCTTTTAATAAATGGGGCTGGGAGCGGGGCAAAGGCTGCATACTGTGGTATTTGAAATATTCTGCTGTCCTGATTGGGATAAAATGAAGTATCTTCACCTAGTTCTGTAGGGTTTTGTTTTTTAGTTTATTTTAGCATTTCATAAATATTGTTATTATATTTATATTTGTGGTGCTGTGATGGGGGTTCTTCTGCAGTTCTATTTGATCTACTTGATTCTACTAAAAAAAAATTGAAGTTTACCTTCATTACATCTCCGTGGACTTTTACATTATTTGGATTTCGACAATGTACTTACACGCACACTACTTCTTCTAGTCATCGTATCTGCGTCAGGGAACGCCTCTTTGTTGCACTACGTTTCCTTCAAGAGGGTCATCATTTTATTAATTCGTCCGGGGAAGTGACCAATCACATAGGTACCTTTTTCTGCTCCTACTCTTATTAGGTTCATCCCAATATTGTACATTATAAATCATTTTATATTGTGGACATGGTTTTCTTGTGAGGGAAAATTTTCTAGTTTTGAAGTATATCTTTGAAGTACAATGACAGCTTAAAAATTAAAAAAAAAGAGCTCCCATGCAATAATAAACTGTTTATAAAGTGAAATGACTCTTAGAAACATAGAAACATAGAATGTGTCGGCAGATAAGAACCATTCGGTCCATCTAGTCTGCCCAATTTTTTTTTACTACTTTTATTAGTCCCCCGTTCCCAGTCTTATAGCTAGGATAGCCTTGTGTCTTAAAATCCTTGACTGTGTTTACCTCTACCACTTCTGATGGCAGGCTATTCCATACATCAACTACCCTCTAAGTAAAGTAATACTTCCTGATATTACTTTTAAATCGTTGCCCCTCTAATGTAAGACTATGTCCTCTAGTTGTGGTAGTTTTTCTTCTTTTAAATATACTCTCTTCCTTTACTGTGTTGATTCCCTTTATGTATTTAAATGTTTCTATCATATCCCCCCTGTTACGGACTATAGTAAAAACAAAAACTATGAACAAATTCCTATGCACACTGAATATATCTTATTTTGCAGTGAAGAAACAAAACGGGAACAAATACAATATTTAAGATGAAGTAAAGTTAAATCAACAAACTTACCAGTATTTCAATGGGAATATTATGCCAGTCAGAGCCCAGTAATATTATGCCAGTCAGATGCCCAGGAACATTATGCCAGTCAGAGCCCAGTAATATTATGCCAGTCAGAGCCCAGGAATATTATGCCATTCAGATGCCCAGGAATATTATGCCAGTCAGATGCCCAGGAATATTATGCAATTCAGATGCCCAGGAATATTATGCCATTCAGATGCCCAGGAACATTATGCCAGTCAGAGCCCAGTAATATTATGCCAGTCAGAGCCCAGGAATAGTGTGTCAGTCAGATGCCCAGGAATATTATGCCATTCAGATGCCCAGGAATATTATGCCAGTCAGATGCCCAGGAATATTATGCCAGTCAGAGCCCAAGAATATTATGCCATTCAGATGCCCAGGAATATTATGCCAGTCAGAGCCCAGGAATATTATGCCATTCAGAGCCCATGAATATTATGCCAGTCAAATGCCCAGGAATATTATGCCAGTCAGAGCCCAGTAATATTATGCCAGTCAGATGCACAGGAATATTATGCCAGTCAGAGCCCAGGAATATTGTGCCAGTCAGATGCCCAGGAATATTGTGCCAGTCAGATGCACAGGAATATTATGCCAGTCAGAGCCCAGGAATATTGTGCCAGTCAGATGCCCAGGAATATTGTGCCAGTCAAATGCCCAGGAATATTATGCCATTCAGATGCCCAGGAATATTATGCCAGTCAGAGCCCAGTAATATTATGCCAGTCAGAGCCCAGGAATATTATGCCAGTCAGATGCCCAGGAATATTGTGCCAGTCAGATGCCCAGGAATATTGTGCCAGTCAGATGCCCAGGAATATTATGCCATTCAGAGCCCAGTAATATTATGCCAGTCAGAGCCCAGGAATATTATACCAGTCAGATGCCCAGGAATATTATACCAGTCAAATGCCCAGGAATATTATGCCAGTCAGAGCCCAGTAATATTATGCCAGTCAGAGCCCAGGAATATTATACCAGTCAGATGCCCAGGAATATTATGCCAGTCAAATGCCCAGGAATGTTATGCCAGTCAGAGCCCAGTAATATTATGCCAGTCAGAGCCCAGGAATATTATACCAGTCAGATGCCCAGGAATATTATGCCAGTCAGATGCCCAGGAATATTGTGCCAGTCAAATGCCCAGGAATATTATGCCATTCAGAGCCCAGTAATATTATGCCATTCAGAGCCCAGGAATATTATGCCAGTCAGATGCACAGGAATATTATGCCAGTCAGAGCCCAGGAATATTGTGCCAGTCAGATGCCCAGGAATATTGTGCCAGTCAGATGCCCAGGAATATTGTGCCAGTCAAATGCCCAGGAATATTATGCCATTCAGATGACCAGGAATATTATGCCAGTCAGAGCCCAGTAATATTATGCCAGTCAGAGCCCAGGAATATTATGCCAGTCAGATGCCCAGGAATATTGTGCCAGTCAGATGCCCAGGAATATTGTGCCAGTCAGATGCCCAGGAATATTATGCCATTCAGAGCCCAGTAATATTATGCCAGTCAGAGCCCAGGAATATTATACCAGTCAGATGCCCAGGAATATTATGCCAGTCAAATGCCCAGGAATATTATGCCAGTCAGAGCCCAGTAATATTATGCCAGTCAGAGCCCAGGAATATTATACCAGTCAGATGCCCAGGAATATTATGCCAGTCAAATGCCCAGGAATATTATGCCAGTCAGAGCCCAGTAATATTATGCCAGTCAGAGCCCAGGAATATTATACCAGTCAGATGCCCAGGAATATTATGCCAGTCAGATGCCCAGGAATATTGTGCCAGTCAGAGCCCAGGAATAGTGTGCCCGTCAGATGCCCAGGAATATTGTTCCAGTCAGATGCCCAGGAATATTATGCCAGTCAGATGCCCAGGAATATTGTGCCAGTCAGATGCCCAGGAATATTGTGCCAGTCAGATGCTTGTTATACCTCCCTCCTCCCCCCTTCCCCAGACCCCAGTACTTACCTCCATGCTGCTGTTCAGGTCCGTGCTGAGAGGGAAGCGCTGTGCGCTCCCCTCAGGCCGTGCGCATTCAATAAAGTGTGTTGAAAAAAAAAGTTTCAACACACTTTATTGAATGCGCACAGCCTGAGGGGAGCGCACAGCGCTTCCCTCTCAGCCACGGACCTGAACAGCAGCATGGAGGTAAATAAACGGGCCTGGGGGAGCGGGCGATTTTCCCGCCCCCCCATTGGGTTGCCCTAAGGCAGCCGCCTGTGCTGCCTTACGGTAGCGCCGGCCCTGCCAAGGTGCATAATCTTGCACTTGTCCACATTAAATGTCAGTTGCCACTGCTCTGACCATTTTTCTAGTTTAGCTAAATCATTTGCCATTTGGCTTATCCCTCCATGAATATCAACCCTGCTGCAAATATTTGTATCATCAGCAAAAAGACATACTTTGCCAACAAGACCTTCTGCAATATCGCTAATAAAAATATTAAAGAGAATGGGTCCAAGTACAGATCCCTGAGGTACCCCACTAGTAACAAGACCTTGCATCGAATATACCCCATTGACTATAACCCTCTGTTGCCTGTCACTCTTATTTACTGGATCACCAGCCTATACATTGATTAGCTATGAACCTAATTTTACGTTTCTAATATGATAACCTTTTTTTTTTTTTAATCAAGATTAGGTCTTTTGGTGAATTTTAATTTCAAGAAAGTACAAATATAATAGCATTGACACATTGCTGATTTTAAATTGATTGTAATATTTTAGTGTTAGCGAGTCCATTCACATGACAGTGTAATGTATCACATTGGGAGATGTGGGAGATATTAAATGCTTTTTTCCGAGCTGGTCATAAAAAGAAATATCTTTCGCAGCCCAAGGTTAATTACACGTTCAACCTGAATGTTAGTTTCAGTGAGTTTGGATGAAGGCCAGACGTACTCTATTTCTTTATACTGGTGAAGGGTGAGAGACTGGAGGAGGTCACTGCTGGGTTGTTTCACAAGACCTGCACTATGTCAGTTGGATTCAAAGGATAAACAATAACGCTTTTTGACACGGAAAAAAGACTCATATAAAATATATGTCTGGATATAAGGATCTCTAGCACTGAATCTTTGCAAATCTTCTTATTTTATTGTCATTCAAGTACATACCTCCCTGGTTTTTAATGCTTTGACAGCTGGAATTTAATTATGACTTCTCTACTCAGCAATGTTTTTAATGTTATTTAAATACAAACAACATAAGACACTAAAGCTCATGGGATCACAAAGGGCTTTATTCATGGAAGAGGGAATTGCAGGGAATTGACAAAGGAATTTCACACTTAAGACAAAGTTGCAGAATTATAAAAATTCTTCAATTTAGCCATTTTTACACTTCTGAGGTGTTTGAATTTAGCTGTTATTTTCCTCTTTTTTGTTTACTGTACCCATGCAAACTATATATTGTTTTATTGGGATAATGAGAGCTGATTTTAGAAACCATTATTTTGATAATTATATAATTTACCAAAAATAAATAAAAAACTGATAGAAAATGTGAAAATACACTTTTTCTAGCTTTTATATGAAACATATTTTACACATCTACAAACACAAACAAAAAAACTCTGCTATATAGATTCTAATATTTGTCCTGAGTTTAGAAATAGTCAATGTTTACATGTTTTTGTTTCTTCAAATCATAGGGCAATAACTGGAATTAGACCCTAACTCTAAATCTCATTATTAACCCTAAACTAATGCTAATCGTAACCGTAACTGTAACACTAACCCTAGAGCTTAGACTAACTAATGTTGTTTTTTTGTGTGTGTAATGTTGCTGACTGCCTCCAGAGGCAGTCTAGTAAAAGCAACTAAGTGATGGAAGCAATCACTAATCACCTCACTCTTGCCCACAACAGGGCAGCACCATATTGGATTGGCATGCTGCAGTCCTATATGGCGCCCTCGGTTCCTCTGGAGAGCGTTCAGAGTCAATTTTGCAAAACATTTTGGTGATGCTAGAAGCCTCGACATTGAGGCATGACAGCAGCAGTGGCTGAGCATTGGAAGCGAACTTTGATCACTTCCACTGCTCATTTTAACAGAGGAAGTTCCATGACGTCACTCTGTCCTTATGGCAAAAAATGCCTTGATGCAGGGGAGGGCTGACAAGGGGGTGGAGGGGCAATTGCCCCCCAGGCCTCCCTATACCCTAGTTGGAAGGGCTGGGATTGCACCACTTTTCACTTATAAATGCCCTAGTGCCTAGGTGTCCAACTTTGGCTCTCCAGCTGCTGCAGAACTACACACCCCATAATTCCCCAGCTGGACACCTAGGCCCTAGTGCTTAGCACTTTCTAGCTAATTGCTTTATCTGTCTGTCAATCCCTGTACCTTACAGTATATCTGTCTTGACTGTCTATTTATGTCTGTCTCTCATGATAACGGGTGGGCTGATGAAATTGCAAAAATAGGCAATTGAATTGTTATTGCCTCCCCCAGGCCAAACATTGCCAGCCCTCCCCTGCCTTGATGGCATGGAACATCCAAACATCGTGAAGAGGTTAAGAACTTGCTGTAACCTACATCATACCTCAACCAACAATCTATATACGTTTGTATGGTTCTTTAGTATCACACAAGTTGTTTGCCTATTCTGCTTTGCTAAAATACTTACATAAAGCATTGTTAAACTGGATGTGTATTATTGGTGTACATAACATGTCTAGGCTTCCCATAAATTAAAGTCTGGAAGTCGACTGGCAATTCAATGATATTTAGATTCCTATTTTCAAACCACACTAAAGTAACTCTGGCAGTTATATCAGGGCGGTAAGTAGAAACCTTGTGCAAAAATTGCCCCTGGCACACTCAAACACTGTTTGCATGCATTTATCTACCATTCTGCAGTGGCTGGCATCCTGGCTCTACTATTATTAACTGATGGAACTTTAATCTTCATTTGTATGTGCCAATAACATGTTAGTGTAAATTATTTTTAAAATGTTAATTACAACAATTATCATTTTGTTCTTATAATTGGATCATTGGAGTTCAATTATTCATATACTATTACAATTAACTGTATTCACACAAATGTAGGCCATCTAGTGGCTATAAGATTTGCAACAACAACTGTACTGTAATATAATGCTAGTATGTAAGGCAGGTATATCTAGATGTTGCATGTACACACTAGTTAACATAAAGAAATCTACTTTAGTAAGCATACACTTATACATATACATATAAAAGTAAACAGTAGTTACTGTTTTAAAACTAAAATATGTACTTAGTTGATGAGGTTTTTACAAAGAGAAGCACATACACACAGTGTCACCAATACCTTGGGTTAAATCTGGAAATAAAACTAAAAAAACTATTTAAAACAGACTGTTTTCTCAACACAAGATGTCAGAGGTTGTATCCACTGTGTAAAGATGGCTGGACCATTTGTGGTCCAGCCATCAACCACCATCTGCCACTGGCTTGTTTGGCCACTGGACTTGATGATGACCACAGGACAATAAGGGCGTGTACACCAAGCAGTCAGGTTCAGGCATGGATAAGGCATGATGTATAGTAATGGACATTTGTCATTTTTACTAATAATAGTATTGTGAATAATCAATCTGTAGTGATAATGCACAAATATATGATCTTCCAAAGCAGGTTGCTTTGCAATAACATTCAGAAAGATAATAATTAAAATCAGAGTAACACACAGGGTTCTCTATATAAAATGCAGCTCTTCAATATATTCAGTACTGAACAAGTCAAATCTGTATTCAGGTTACTGCATCCAATTACAAATACATTATCACATGCAATCTTAAAACAAATGCTTATTAAGTTCTTTAAAAGAAGTATGGAGCAGAGTATATATATATATATATATTTTTTTAAATTACGTATTTCCTTTCTCTCTAGGGCTTAGTTGTAGACACATAAAAAAATGAGTTGTGTCTAATTAGACAAGTTAATGTATGGTGAATGGTACACACTATAAAATACAATGCGTTTACTGTCTCAGGTAAGGTTGGCCACGGTGAGCTATAAGGTTAATGGAGATTAATATGTGTTGAATGCCAAGGATTCTGATGGTCACGAGACAGTGACTGAAATAAAAGTAGGATAGTCTTCTGTATTGAAGAAGTTGATTATGCTGTGGAAGAAAAACACAAGAAGAGTCTTGGCGATAGGAGAAAGGGTCTGAGAAATTATGATGGGTGAATATCAGAAAAAGGATAGAGTTGTCCCAGTAGATAAGAGCTACTCTATATATAGGAGCTTTTCCTTTAATGGAATTTCAGGACAACATAAAACTTGAATTTTATTCTGTGTGCTATGAGAAGTCAGAGGAGTAACAGATATTGTGGCGCAATAGACATTGATTGTTTGGAGATTTCTACAAACACTATGTGAATCGGTGAGAGGATTTCTACAAATAATATGTGGATACTGATAATCTATAAATCCAAATTTGTAACTGTCTTTTGTGTAAAAAGTGTAATTAGAACAAAACTGAAGAATACTGTAATATAGTGGTAGGTGTATTATATGGCCATATAATACAACTAAATTTCTTATTCATCTGAAATTGTATGCAGTTAAAAAAATAAAATAAAAAAACATACTTCTTATGTACTAAGTATTCATATTATTGTTTTATTTGCTTATGCATGGATTCCTTTGTATATTGTAGATGTATTAGTCACAGAAACGCAAATTAAATTTTCACAGCAAAATGTTGTGAGAATGTGCACATTTTGCATTCAACAAAGCTCATTCAGTCTCTGATCTCTTCATGTGACACAGATTTATAATTGCAACACTGCAATCTGATGAACTTACATATCAAAGTTAAGTATTAGAATCAAGTGCCATTTAGAAATTGGATGTGATTGTGATATATGATGTCTTAAAATGCCCTATATGACGTAACAGATGATTAACTAAGATCCAATTTTCAAAAATACATCTACTACTTCTGTAAGTGCTTCATGATCATGTATAATTAGTCAATCTATGTGCTTCTAATTCAAAGAGAAGCAAATATTCTCTAGACATTCACTTCTATTATCTGCCATTTACATCTAACTTTTCAATACCAATTCTCATACACTGTATAAAGTAATAAGAATTGCAGAGAACCAATACAAACAGATGCTAATGGGGACTGATCTGTAAATGAACAGGCGACAAGGAAAAACCGGAACAGCTGATCTGCAATATCTAGCTCATAAATTTTCAGCAGATGTATGGGGATATTGGAGTGGTTTCCACACCTAATTAAGTTTAAATAAAAAATGAAATACGTATTTTAAATTATTGACACACAATGTAAATATAAAATGTACAGCTTGACAAACAAGCATTGATTGAAGGCCTTGCTGGGTTTATATAGGGCTGGAGGAGCAAAACCCCTCCCACCAGTTTAAAGTGACACCTTAACTCCTCCTACTTGCTGGTACTCTATGAAGAAGGTTACCAGCCTTCTCCCCTGCCTCTCCCCCATCCACCAATGAGATTGCAGCAGACGGAATTAGGCCACACACCCTCGACGGCCCGCAATTCAGGCCTGTGCCTGTGTTACTAGAGGCCGGGGATGCGGACTAGTGCATCGTGGAGCATTCATCTGGTGAGCAGAGGAGGACTGGGGAGCTGAAGGATCAGGTAAGGGCCCCCTGGCTGGTTGCAGAGTGGGTCTCAGACCCTGACAGCAACATAATACTGGCACATTATTAGGTAATTTGGCTGTGGCTTATTTATGCCAAATAATACTGGCATATTGTTTGGGAAAATGGCTGTGGCTTATTAATATCAACATAACACTGGCATATTATTGGTAAAATCGTCTTTGGCTTATTAATGGCAAAATAATCCTGGCACATTACAAAGGGCAAATTGGCTGTGGATTATTAATGGCATAATAATACTGGCATATTATTTGGAAAAATGGTGGTGGCTTATTAATATCAACATAACACTGGCACATTGCAAATGGCAAATTGGCTATGGATTATTAATGGCATAATAATACTGCCACATAATTGGGCAAACTGGCTGTGTCTTATTAATGGCAAAATAATACTGGCTTATTATTGGGCAAACTGTCTGTGGCTTATCAATGGCAACATACTACTGGCGTATTATTGGGCAAATTGGCTGTAGCTTATTATTGGCAAAATAATACTGGCACATTATTGGCCAAACTGGCTGTGGCATATTAATGGCAAAATAATAATGGCATATTATTGGGCAAATTGGCTATGGCTTATTAATGGCAACATAATAGTGTCATATTATTGGGCAAATTGGCTATGGCATATTAATCGCAAAATAACACTGGCATATAAATGGCAAAACAATACTGGCATATTAATAGGAAAATTGATTGTGGCAAATGAATGACAAACTAATACTGGCATATTAATGGACAAACTAATACTGGCATAATAATGGGGAAACTTGCTGTGGCGTATTAATAGTCAAACTAACACTGGCATATTAATTGGAAAGCTGGCTATGGCATATTTAATGGACAAACCATGACATATTTTAAACAGCAAACTTGCTATTGCTGTTAATGACAAAATGACTGTGGCATGTTAATTGATACATGAAAGTGGCTTATTTTAATTGAAAAAGTGACACTGTGGTAAATTTTGTGGGGCAAATTGACACTGTGGAATGAATTCCTAAATTGTATGGGTGCAATATGAGTGCATGGCAAGTGCTGTGGGTACTGTATGGTGCTGTGTTAAGTACTTTAGGTGCAATTTCAGGGCAGCGAAAGTGAATAAAAACATGAGTTTGGTGAAGAAGGGTCTGTACCCATGGTTTTGAAGGTTAGGGTGGACCCCTTTTTTATTTTCCACATTAATTTTTCAAAATTATTTAGAAAACATACTTACCTTGTCCACTCAGATGTGAATGTGCTTCAATGAATATGTGAATTATCCTGCTATTTGCATATTTAAGTATATTCACGTTCAATCACTGCTTTTTAAATGTGCCTCAGTGTTGTAAACTAATTGCATCTATAGATTGCACGCAAAATATGAAATCAAAGAGTGTCCACAAGGCCAAAAAGCAGCCTCACAACAAAGCATAGATTAAAACGCCTGAAAGCTATACAATGCCTGCAGTCTCCAAGGCTAAATGTGAAACAAAAGACAACACAATGAAAACGTATAAATAGAATACAAAAGGTCTTAATCTCAATTTAGTCAAAATCTTACTCACACACACTTATTCTCACATTAATCTATGTTCTTTAACTTTCCTGTTTAGCTTATTTCATGTATAGCTTCCACACCATAACTGTAACATATTCAAAAATAATGTAGTACTGATTATAGTAGGCATATACAGAATTTCCATATAATGGATCATAATAGAATAATTGATCAAAATGGGTAGGGCAGTATTGTGCACTAACATATTTTACAAAAATAACCACTTTTTCCATAAAAAAGGATTTTAACAAAAATTGAGCTTGCATAAGCAATAATCATGGATCCACTTTATTATGATCTTTGTTAGGTGATTGGCTCAACATGGATGAATACACATATCATGACACAGGATGATGTCATCTGATACCTTTGGCTCGCCTGACTTTTTTATTTCAGTTACATGGATTACAATCTGGAAACTTTGTTACCATGTGTCATAAATATTTCTGATGGATGTTACAATAACGTGCTAATTATCCTACACATTAAAATGCCAGGGATGATTACTTTACTTATCTTGAATTTGGGTTTCTTTGTGTACCTTGTCACAGGTTTTGCAGATTACTGTGTAATTAATTAGCAGCACTGAATACCAATTTCCTAAGTATATTTCTGCTGCTTCTTCTGAAACTTAGACCCTGTAATTGCTTATTAACACCTTGTTCACACATCTAAGGAGGTGGGGTGTCAGTTTTCCATGTTGGGTCTGTTTATTGTTGTTCACATAATGTAAAGTGGCCGTGACAAAGAGTCCGCAGGAGACCTGAACATTGACAATAATCACTGGAAAAAATAATTTAACTTTCTTTGCCTCTAGTGGTACAGTAAATGAAGAATAAGCATAACATCACTGACATAAAATCACTGATTCTTAAACACACTTAACTAGGCTTTACCCTATTATATATTTGTATATGTATGTATACATATGTTTTGTCGAGAGAATATAGATGCAAATAACTTAATGTTTTAATTACATGCTGCTGTTAATGTATCCTGAAATCTCTGTTATATAGATTTTACGAGTGTACAATTTCATATTTTATGTACTGTGTCTCAGTATTTCCCATTTTATATACTGTGTCTCAGTATTATATGGTATAACACATGTATTTTATTTAAAAAATAACCTTTATTTAATTTGACCCTGTTCTTATAATCATCTAAAATTGGAGTTTAAATGCAAATGTTTATTGCCCAAGTGAAATGTGAATAAACCCTAGAAAAAACACAAAAATGGTACAATAAGCTATTTGCTTTATCTTTTTTGTGTACTATTTGTTATTATTACCTCAAGGGGGTGATCTTTTTACACAGAATAAAACAACATGTAGCCCTTGCAACAAATTTACCATTGCACATAAATAAACTAATTTAAGTAGTACAGAAAAAGTATGTTGTTTACACATATTTTCATTTCTGTCTCTAAATAGTGAAAAATAATAATGAATAAATTAAAGAAACTACATAGTACTTCCTTCCTACACAGAATTAGTATGTAGCGCCAAATTTGTGTACTGAAAATACATCTTATTCAATAGTGAATGGCGGTGGTGGAACAAGTCTGAGGACCTAAGAGTACCTACATTTTTGCGATATATGTTTGGTTTACCGTATATACTGCAGTTTTGGATTGGAGGAGTCCTTGCAGACATCAGCTTTCGGGAAGGGAAGTATATATATATGTTTGGTCATTTGGTACTATTGGATAATGTGTGGTGGAACAACAGCCATTAAGAAGAAGACATTTCTGGCCCTAATTTCTTTATTTATTAATTAATAAAGCTTTTTTATCAGGCAGCATACAGTACTATTTCTCTTGTTTTCAAGTACGTACCTGGGATCAAGCACAGAATGATATTACATAGAATTTTACCTTTAGAGCAATATACATTTATACTGGTAAGTTGGAGAGTGCACCAGGAGGCAGAAGGTGGAGCGTGCATCTGAAGGCAAAAGGTGGAGAGTGCATCTGGAGAAAAGTTTAAGCCAGTAAAGCGCCTTTAACATTTCACAGTGATGCATGTTATAATCACACCAGAGGATATATTGACACAGCATATTGTATATAGTGTCTAGTTTACTGAGATGAATTTGCAGTGTCGAAGCGTAAATTACATGTCCATAGTCTCAGGGTCTCTCTACCCTGATTTCCGGACGTATGCATTTAACATTCTAATTCTGTGGTCATATTCCTTCTTTTATTTCTAGTGGTCACCCTACCTTTGTTTAGCTCAGTTGCTTTTTTCAGCAGTGTCAGCTAGGCTTTATTAATTACCCCACCCTATAAGTAATTACACCTCTGTTCTGACAGTTCTTTTGCATTGAAGCTGCCTAACTTTTGTGATTGATTTCTATCTGGCTCCTGATCCATTGCTGAAAGCTGCACATATCTTCATGCCTGTCCAGCACTATCCTGGAGGGCTCAACCAGCCAGGGGACATGTTTCAGCTTCTCCTGTGATCATCCTGCTACAGGATAATCTATACCAGCCTATACCCTAACCAGGGTTCCCTGTCAAGCTATCTAGGGTTACCTGTTTGGAAGACTCCAAGCCAAGTGCTGTGCTTAGGTACTACAGATTTCTCTGCCCTTCTCAGGCCTCACCCCTTGTGTCTCTCTCTGTCCCTACCTCAGCCCTTTGTCTATACTACATTCCTTGCTAAAGTTCTTTGTCTATGCTACAATCCTTGCTAAAGCATTTTGTCTAAGCTAAAGTCATTTGTCCATTCTGCAAACCTTATTGCAGTCCTTGTTTCTTTATTTTCCTACATCAGATCTCAACCCTGCACTTTGAATTATAGTATGCAAACTGACTCCTCATACACCGCTGCACTGAAACTCCTACCTGACCTAGCAAAGGTCCTGACACATAGTCTATGACCGACTCACTTTCACTGGGAAATGTGTAATTTGCACATTTAAACAATAGACACCACAGACACACTTCAAACATATTTTCTAATTATGCTTGCCATACATTATACATACAAGGGGTGGCACAATATACACCTATTTGGCCATAAGTGGATTCAGATCACAAATCACCAAAATGCTGCTACTCCCTGAATTTTGGTCTGAATCAGCTGTTTAGGCCATTTGGAAACCAAAGCATTGGAAGCATTCATATTGAGCCAATTTTTGTATAAAAAGCATACAATTTTGGGTACCCAATATGGGCTGATCACCCCCAAACATGCTCCAATTGGAGAGTTGAATAGAAAAGTTTATATTTTAAACATGTGTTTATGTATTTAATCAATGATTTATGTTGGTTTTTCTTTTTTTTTTTAAGGATTTTTATTTTATTACACTTTGTGCTATTTAAATTTGTCTTCCGTTATTTTAGCTATAGCTGAAGTCCTCTGATTGACTTCTATGGCAGGAATTTGGCTCTATTCGTAATAGCCAAAGTCCTCTGAAATGGCCCCAAAAATAAGCCGATGTCTTCCCCATAGAAGGCATTTCAGATGATTTGGGAATTGGCTATGATTTCTGGATTACGAATGTATTCCACTGATGAGATTTATCCACAATTTGGAGGCACCAACCAGAACTGCCCGAGTCAACACTATGGTATATATTTTTTTATTGTAGGGGACATAGCCCACTAAGATTGAAAAAAGGTGAGTATACCTCATATATTTGTAATGCAACAGAAAGCTATGTTATTAGATTTATAGATCAACATGACACTTTCTTTAAAACCCAAATGTATTTATTTTAATTTTACTATTTTTTTACTATTTTTTTTTTTACTATTTTCTCTTATTTTCAGTTTAAAAGTTATAGTTTTCTAGATTCCTGTAACCTATTATTGTCAATATTTTCCAAAATAACAAATACATCTCTGTGCAAATCGGAAAACAACAGGGACGTTTATTGATAATTTAGCAAAATTTACAGTATTTCTCATGTCAGAATTAATTTATCTCAAACATTATTTTCTTTACAGAAAGAAAAAAAAATCAGCTTCCTTTAAATTGAATCTTGGATGATTGGATAATGTGAACATCAAAGGAACTGTTCATTTAATTTGAAGCTGTAAAGTTGCATTTTACTTTATTAACTTTCAATCAATAAACAAGCAGTTTGCAAATGTAATCAGGAAATGATTCCAATTGGCTGACAATGTATCAAAGCCAGTGCTTCAAGGCAACAGCAAGCTGTAACAAGCACTTTATTACCAGTAGCTGTTACTGACATTAGTCAAAACCAAGAAAGATAAAATGGAATAAGTAATGTAATGCTGGAAGAGCCTTGGGCGCTGTGTTCTCTTCTTTCTTTTGAAAACTGCAAGCCTGTCTTTGATATGATAACAAATATAAACTGTTAAAAAACACGAAATGCAGAAAAAACTCAGTCTAGTCTGTCATGGAGTTAAATCCATCTAGAGTGACACACAAACAGTAGTAACATCCAGCGGATATATGTTATGGAAATATTTTGAATTGGATTTACATGTAGGGAGCAAATTCAAACTTTTGATTTTACGATACAGCATATTGTAGTAGGCATGCTCTCGAATTAAGCGAACATAATCCAGCTTCAAGATATAAGTAGTCAATGGGCATGATAAAGTAAAATTACACAAACCTGTATGCTTAGTAATTTTGTCACTGTAAATTTAAAATTGGGGGCTGGGGGGAAGGGGGAAATGAAAACTATGAATATAAATGACTTCTGGATCATAATCATGGTGTGCTGTATGCCTCATGTGTACAGAATAATCAGTATAAATATTTAAAACAAGTAACTTCATGCTATTTGTTACATTTCCAACTATTTATTTGCGTTAACAAAAAATTAACAACTGAGGCTAGATTACTTCCGTGAAATGTGCTTTCTTTTTTTCCAATTCATCTACATAGTTGCAATTTTGATATATACTTTATTAAAATAATATAATCAAGAATTAGCAAAGCATCTTTATTTCTATTTTACCAAGTCATGAGTAATCAAATGTAAAGCCCAGAAGTAAACTACATTTTTTTGATCATCATTGTAAGTTCAGACTCCTATCAAGTTATTGTGGGAGTATATAAACCTAGGCACAGGTGCTGTAAGTTTGCAAGTGGTTATAAATAAAGATCACACGTAGTTAGTGTTGCCACCTGGCCGGTATTTTACCGGCAGGTCGGTAAAAAATTGGCATCTGGCCAATGTTAAATCTATGGAGCCAGTACCAATGCCGGTATTTTTTTGAAGAAAAGGTGGCAACCCTACACGTAATAATGAAGTAAGTTATTTGTATGTAAGACTGAAGTCAATAATCTGTAAAAAAAACTGTAATCATTTTCTTTTATTGTCTACAGAAGTCAGTCTTCCAAAGTCCTGCTTGTTGAGTTACATCACAGGCAACAGAATTGTCCAGAACTATGCCTCTCTGCTATCCAAGCACTTTAAATAGCATTGAGTGGCTGATAACATAATTAGTAACACCAGTACTTTTTTACAGGGAAGCATGAAAACCAGTGCAGATGAAGGCAGCCTGGCCCCACTGTTTACTTCTTCTCAGTGATGGATACTAGTGCTATTATATTCACTATTACACAAAAGAGAGACACAATTTGTTCCAGGTAAAATATGTAATATTCAATATCTGGGCTTCAATTGGGTCAGATCAGAGAAAATAGCTAAAAGTCAGCAAAAGAACATAATGTGAGTCGAAATTGGCTATTTCAGCCAATCCCAACCAAACACTTTGGAAACAATCAGATCAGGAATATATCACTTAATATCACTCATTCAAAGCATAGGATTTCACCTATTCCTAATGCACTGATTACTGCCCGACAGCAGCCAAATTCGGCAAAGAAATCCACATTTTCAGTTGTCTAAAAGTGGGCTTTTCACATGGACATTGTTACATATGTGCACTAAAAACATATTTGATACAAATATTCATGATTGGAATATTTGTACACTATATGACATTTTGCCGTACATTGAACAAATAACCTGGCAATAGTAACTTCATGCTTCAAAACACATGTGTATCACATATTCCAATCAGTAACCCCAGTGAAAATGATGTAAAACACATGTATAAATACGCATACCAATATTCACTGTTATATACAACAACATAGTAAATGAAATATTGTTTCTGCACATCTAGTGGGATTAGCCAGGGGTTAAAAAACTGAGGGCAAAACTTCACAATACCTCAAAACCATCAAGTACATTTTTCAGCTAAAAATAGTTATTTAAATCTACCACTGTCTTTGTTTTATAAGGAAAATAAAGTCATTATGTGCCTTGTTCTAATGAATACTAGAATGCACATTGATAGCAAATGAACAGACAATTGTGATGGTTGAAAAACTTCCAGAAGGTCTTCATGAAAATTCTGAAGACATATAGAGCAGTTGGTTACATGAAAGATTTTATTAATCATATAGGTCACTCAAATATTGCAGCATTACTGAGGGTGTCCTGGTTACAGAGGGAAGGGGGAAAAGCCATTCCCACATATCCCATCCACTTGAGAGCAGAAAGGGGGCAGGGCTAAAACACTGGGGGGGGGGGAGCAATGCCAGCAGTACTATTTAAACCCTGGGATCTCTTCATTCATTGCCTGTTCATTATCCAAGCTGTGGTGTACTTACCTAGTGTAGTCTGCATTCCCTCCATTTGTGTTTTCCTACTAACTTGGTTTGTTAGCTGCCTGCCTTGACCCTATTGACTGTTTTGACCCTGACTTCTGGTATATTTTGCTTTATTGTTTTGCTGGTTTCCTGTGAGCCTCAGTGCCCTTGTCCTCCCTGCTTTATTTTCCCAACCTGAACCATACACCTATAGCTAACCATGTTGTGTACACATATGAGACATTTAACTATTGCATTTCCAACAATGTGTCCTTCAATCACAGAACACACTGTGAAAATGATGTCTGCCTCTGGTGTTCCTTCTAGCAGACACTTGCCCTCCTTTATATGATGCTGATCCAGTGGGAATCACTGGTTGGCTGTTTGTTTTACCGATGTACACTTAATAGCAATTACCCCTAACTCAACCATTCCTCCTATTGATATAACTATAGCTACAACTATACCCTTTATTTATTTATTTATTTTAAATGAATCCCAGGGAAGAGGGGCAGTGACTTCCAACCACTATGCTGATGGAGGGATGTTAGGTGTGCATCTTGCCTCTTAAGCAGTGGTATGCTCTAACCTGTCAGGCTACAACCCATGAGCGGTCTTCAGTTTCAAATTCTTGTTTACGTTTAATGCTTGTTCCTGTGTTTTCTCTGTATCTTGAATACGTCCCCTAGTTCATCCAAAAGGTGGTGTTTTCCTCCACTGAGTGGAGCTTTTCCTAGTCTGGCCACAGAGTGGCCCTTTCCTACTCTAGCCACAGAGTGGAAGTTTTCCTAGTCTGGCCACAGTCCGGCACCTACCTTGTCCTTAAGCCCTGTAATGGGGCTGTCCTAGAACCCTGTTATAGTTCTTCCCTGTCCTAGATCCCTGATATAGTTCTTCCCAGTCTCGGAGCCCTATTAGAGAGTTACCCTGTTTCATGTTTTCACTTATTCTGAATCATTTTTGGTTTCCCTGCTGTTTTTTATTCTGTTCTCTTCCATTCTGGGTTTTATTTGTTCCCTCTTACTTTCTCTCTGTATTCCTCTATTTAAATCTTGCCAAATACATTCAGTTTGTTTCATGCTTTCAATCTGTGCAGTCCTGCTAAAGGTATGTTTTAGTTGTTAGTTTTACTGTCAGTGACTTAATGTAAGGTACCTTGACACTGGCTGGCAAGCTTATCATATCATGGTCATCAGAAGTAACTAAACCCTCACCCTTACAAACTCAGAGTCTTAGACTAGTTCATGTATTTATGTCTCTATGCTTGTTATGTTTCCTTAGCTTCTTTCCTTGAAGCACTTGAGGATTCCAGATTCTCTATCCTCTCCCCATATCCCAGTCGTGGTTCCCCTTAGAGTCCTTAGCCTTAGCCGCTGTCCTTTGTTTGTTGTCCTGTGTATAAATCCTCATGTGTGTCTGTATATATCTCTTTAGTTCTGTAGTATTTTTTATGCCTTTTTCCTGGTCATGCATGTTTTATTTCTGCTTTCTCTCCTTAGTCTATCCTGTATTCTGTGTTTAGTTTATCCTGTTTCTGCTTGTCCATATTTTTTTTCACTCTGCTTGGTTAATCTGTCCCAACCTCCAGACATTCCACCATCCCATTGTGTCCAATGCATGCTTCAGGATGTATGCAGGGTTTCTCTGTTTACCACCTTGTCTATTCTGGATAAAGCAGATGCTACCTCAGGGACGTGGTATGCGGATACACCAACCTGGGGCCTCAAGACTCTGAGGGAGTGTGGTTACCCTGAACCAGGCTCTGTAACTTTGTCCCTGCTAATGGACTCCTGAATCTGAGTGCTCAGGGTGCAATTTAGCATGCTTGTTCCTCAAAATCCACTTGTGGTGTTCTGTTTTAGCCTTTCATTCCTTCTAGTAAATATGTTTTATCTGCTCCAAATGCACAACTTCCGCATCCACAAGACTATGGTATTGATTATGCTTCACCATCATCTCATCATGAAAACCATGTTGGCTAGTTGCTGGTTGATGACAGCAACATCCTGCTGAGTACCAGGCCATGGACAGCAGCCTGGAATACCATCATCGGAGGACTGGCAGGAAGTTGCTGATGGATCTCACTGGGATCTTCCGCCATGAATGAGGATCCACCACCATGTATACTCTCCTCCTCCTGTACAGCTATATCTACAAAGGAAAGAAGATACATTTTCTATACGTACAGCCAGGTAAATATGTGCAGAGTGTACCCTAACCTGCCAGGACAGTAACTCATCCTTTAAGTCACCAGGTGCAGCTGCCTAGGAGAATTTCATCTTCACCTTGATATTGGAGCATCTGAAATATAACAGGATAACATTACTATTGGCACCTTATCAATCATCATCTGTATATGTTATCCAGTTTATAAATATACATGTGTCCATACAGCTATCAATAGATTTATCGATCTATATATGTATAAATACACATATTGATGTGTATATATATACACATTTATGCACACCTATGTATATGGGTTAACACAGATCTACAGATATACTAATACACAGACATTCACATATACTGCTGCTTTGGACTACCATGGCCATAAGCTGATTGCACAATGCTTTTTTACATCTTTATTTCTGTAATATGCTGGTTCCCCACCTTCTTTATAGCTAGCATGCTCTGAACAGCTACCGTTCTATACACACACCCTTACAGATTCTCCGTGTTATAGCTATTTTAACATGTAAAGTCATATGCAAAATTATGTATCTATATCGTCCTAGCTAATACATGTGTTACATAAACTGCAGTTGTTTATGTGTGTAGTGCAATTACACATGAAGCCTGTATTGCTCTTAAAGATTCTTCACCTCCTCCTCAGACCTGTTGTTCCTACCAGCTGCTTTGACTATATCAAACACCTCCAGCCAGGACTGATTCTTCCTCCTATTTTTCTTGGCTACTTACCATATCACGCAATTGTAAGGTTGGCACACTTTTTGAACTCATGCTTGGTTCTCCTGCACTGAAAAATGATTGGCCTTGCCCTTCCTTTCTACTGCTACCAGAGGCCTGGCTGTTGTCCTGTTGCCCTGGTCCACCCCCTGCCTTTATTCCTGGCTTGCTCACTATTTATACTAACATTCCTTGGTAGTGATTTGATTTGATTCCATTTCATAAACCTGGACTTATTCCCTATTGAAGATTCAATATATTAAGACTTAATTTCAGATGCTAAAATTATGTCTCAAATACGTTGAGTAGGTAAAATTCCAGCCTGGCATTACATTATATATAATATTGTGTGTATTGTCTGTTACCCTACCATAAGAAGAATGAAAAGCTTTAAAAAAAACCTGCATATCGAATAAATCATTCCCACAAGACATGTTATTAGCGCATATCTCTACATTACCAAAGCCAGGTAAACCACCACATTATTGTCAGAACTTCCGACCTATTTCATTTTTGAACACTGATGTGAAGATCTATGCAAAAAAATGTAGCTACAAGATTGCAGCCGATGATACCAAAATTACTCCATTATGACCAGGTTGGCTTCGTGGGGGTAGGCAGGGGGCAGATAATACCAGGACATTTTTAAATTTAATACACCATTCTGCCAAAATGGGCTCTCCCTGTCTCCTGCTTGCCCTCGATGCGGAGAAAGCCTTTGACAGGCTACATTGGGGATTTTTGAAAGCAACATTGCATAGGTATAATCTGCCGCAGGAATACATCGATGCAATTATGGCACTATACTCCTGATGTAGAATTATTAAAAATTTTTATTGAAACCTGTATTGAATTATTGTACTAACTCCATTTTAACCTCACATTATGACAGACCCTCCATTTTGTTCACATTACATGACAGAATTTCCTGACAGTGTTTAGTATAATGAATAGAGACTGTATTTTCTCTCTAAGGACATAACTAGCCCCGGAATTACTGAATCTCCTGTAATTTGCAACATAGTATAATCTGAAGGCCATGAGAACACCGGCCAAATGAAATGTTCTATTCATAAAAGAACCTTGCACCCGACCACGAGACTGATATCACTAACTACGCAAAATGATGCCCGAGCCCCCCCTTCCACCGAGTAAGCCTCGTGCTGGGAAAGATGGTGCTTGAGCCATCCGTCCACACCCGTGTCCAGAACAATACCACCTCTCGGTGGGAGGACACCTAGCTAACCACTTAGTTTTTGGGCCAATTAATCATATTGATGGGTGGACATTGACACAGCCACTTAACATTTAACCCAATTAATGATGTTTATTTGTTATTATCTGATATTCAATGATGATGTCATTCTGCCTCTATAAGGGCTTGTAAGCCTGAATTTTGCCAGATGCTAATAAATTTCCTCGAAGTTATTTTAACCTGAACTGCATGTGTCAGTGTGAACTTACTTCTGCGTATACGCAATTTATTCATCTCAGATTTGGACAGGAACAGATAGACTTTTAAACATTTTTGTTTATTTCTAAATTAATCTACATCACTCCCAGCCTTCTGCAAAAATGCAATATTCTGGTTTTCTATCACAGCCATTTCTTATTACTACTGGTTCAAGGCAGGGGTGTCCCCTTTCCCCCTTCTTATATGTATTAGCTCTCAAACCCTTGGCCACCTCTATAAGGAAAAACCCAAATATTACAGGGTATCAGATGTCTAAATTATCCAGCATTAAGCTGGGTCTTTTTGCGGACAATATTCTGATATCACTTTTAAACCCATCTCTTACGTTGCCCCATTTAATGTCAACTTTACAAGAATTCAGTTCAGTCTCATACCATAAAATCAGTCAGTCTAAAACCCAAGCCCTGCCGTTAAATTGTTCTGACTCCCTGATAAGCTCCCTTAAACAGACCTACAATTTCGAATGGAAAAAACATGCCATCTTTTATCTAGGTATTTTTTTAACGGCCACCCCGGAGCAACTGATTAAGTTTAATATCACTGATACCTTGAAGAAACTAAAATCAGAAATCAACTCATGGGGATCCCTTTACATTTCGTGGTTAGGAAGGATTTCAGCAATTAAGATGGCTATTCTCCGTAAATTGTTGTATATATTTCGAACCCTCCCTATAGACATCCCAACCAGCTATTTTACAGACATGCAATCATTCTTATTGGGCTATATCCACGGTAAACAAACATCATGCAATGCGAACAAATAGTTGTATTTACATAGGAAACATGGAGGATTGGGGATCCCCAACCTCCAAAACTACTATAGAGCAGCAATAATGGCCCAAATGGTTCTCCTCCACTCACGTGAAAACTAAGTAGCATGGGTTGATTTAGAAGATGCACAAGTGGACCATATAGAATCTGTGATTATCTCTGGGCAAGATCAATCCCTAACTCACTTAAAACACTCCTCTCCCCATGCACTAAAGTTTCACTTAAGGTGTGGAAGTATTATTCTAAATCCTGCCCGGAGCTAACTAAAACTTCAGCAGCCACTCCATTACGGACATTGGAGCTATACATTCCAGATTCTCATTACCAAAACTGGGTAGATAAAGGGCTGAGCTCACTCAGTATCTGGCACCAAATGGTAGACTGCTTCTATTTTCAGATCTCCAGCGACAATATGATATTGGTAAAGCAGATTTTAATAAATATTTACAAGCACACCACTTTCTACTTACAACAAATAGTCCTATTATACCCCAAAGGTATCCTCTTCATTGATAAGTCTATGTGTCCAGGCAAATAAAGCAAAAAAGGTTTTATCAGCATGCTACCAGATTCTTAACTCTCAGAACATTCCAGGTAAACTTCCTTGTGTTATTGCTTGGGAAAAATAATTAAATATAGAGATAACTGATCTGGAGTGGAGGAACTCAATGGTTACTTCATATCAATTCTCTCATTGTACAAATCATATAGAATTGAGTAGGAAATTGTTTTACCGTTGGTATCTAGTGCCCACAAGATTATCCCAAATGTATCCACAAGTGTCAAAACAATGTTGGAGAGAGTGTGGCCAGGAAGGTTCTATGCTTCACATCTGGTTGACATGTCCCAAAATAGCCAAGCTATGGAAGGACGTATTTGATCTCATCTCTGAGAAGGTGGAATGCCGATTACCCCTCTTACCTGAATCAGCGCTATTACATATTTTTCCAGATGGTATGTTCAAATGTGCTAAACAATTATCCTTTCACATATTGATAGCTGCTAAGATCCTCTTAGCCAGGAGGTGGTGGTTTAACAATGGAAAAAGCCCACTATTCAATGACAGGCAATTGCGCCTCCTATGATAAATTAGTATCAGTATGCAACTTTGGTATGAGACTCCAGCTCAAGAGATATAGCAAATGTTCTTCAAGATTCAGCTTTAAATTTCTATATGCTATGGTACCTTCTTTTCCTTGTCCTTTCCTGCCTCTAGCTTTCCTTCTCTTTCCTTTTTTGGGGTATATATGTATAGGTCCTTTTTTTTTTATTCAGGGAAGAGACACTCTGTTTTTATATCAGGATTTATGGGTGCCTTCACACCTTTGAGGTTTTACTGCAATTGTAATGTGTCCCTTCATTTAGCTGTTGTGACATTTGTATGTGACCAACTTACAGTGTGAAATGCATCTTTCTATTATTGTCCCCATTCCCTTTTTGATTTCTGTACCCCCATCTTATTTTACATGAAAACTCAAAAAAACTTATAAGTTTAAAAAAAGAAAAGCTTTAAAAAAAACTGTTTAACAACTTGTCTAGTGCTCTGTTTGCACTGCTGATTAAATATAGATAAATTTATATATTCATTGTCACATAAAATAAAAAAATACATTTGCAATAAGAAAACAAATTTATGTTGTACACAGGCATGGGATAAGTGTTAATGTTAAAACTGCTGCAGTCTAGTGTTTTTCGTATGTAATTGTGTGCATGTGTGTTAGATACCAACTTGTTACATAATAGAATTTGCTACAAAATTCAGCAAGTTTTATCCTCTTTGATGTCTGAGACATGCAATACAAGGAGAAGGAATGTATTCAGACACCAGAGGGATTAACTTAAGCTCTAGGGGCCAGTGAACTCTTTCCTTGTGTGGCTTATAACTGCACTTGTATTTACGCCACAATTTTTTCACAGAAAAAAAACATATAATCTCCTCAAACATTTTTACATGTTATGGTTCTACAAGTGTAATAGTAACAGCTCCATCACCTGATGCTTGCCATAGTTATCTTATAGGCTTCTGCTACATGTCTTTTAGAGCCTAACATTGAGCCTTAGATTGTCTCTCTGCATGTTCAGCACATTTTTCTGCCATGATAAGAAGATAATTATTGATTTATATAATATAAAGGTTACTGTAGTTTACATTGTTATGTTCCCTGGTTATTTACTTAGTGATTTCCTCTAATCCTGACCCTACAAACATGATAAAACATTACTTTGCTGGATGTGTATGATAAAGATAAAAGGGTAGCACCTGAAGTCTGACCTAAGGGAACAAAGAAAACATATCTCCACAATGTATAAATCATCAATTATCTTCCCACACCAAGAGATCATGTTAGTTAGACTGCACAGAGAGGGTCTGAAACTCCTCTAGATGCACCAGTGGTATACATTTTCAGGATCTCCTTACATGAACAAAGATGGATCATCAATCACTGTCTCTATTGTTCTGATTTTTGACAGTTTCATTTGTGTTAATGAAAGTCACCTGTCATTACTGGCCTGGCTCTGGGAAACTAACCAAACACTGAAAAGCTTCGACCTCTGGAAATACTTGGAAGCTAGAAAACTCTAGCTCATTCTTCAAAGGGAATACACTATGAAAATTTGCAAAGGTTACCAAAACAGAGGGGTGTTGCAGTTAATGAATCTTGCATGTATCATGTTATTTTTAAAATACTGTATAATAACTTCACTACTGATGTAAAATGATAATCCCTGTTTGTAGTTACTCATTTTTAAGATATTTCTTAATACATGCCAGTTATGAGCTTTGTGACAATGTATTTAAGGATCTACTCAGTATATTGAAATTTGCAGGGAATTGAGACAGGAATTTCACTGTCTAGTGCGTAAAATGTATCTTCCAAATATTAATGCATCTTAATGTGCTTTCAAAGTATTTTAAAATGCATGTTTTACATTGCTTAAAATATAAAATAATTACAGCTAGATGAAATTGTGAAATTACAACAGTTTGTATGGAGCCAGGACTGCCCACACTAGCTGAGTAAAAGTCATTGGCTTTTTTTATGCATGATGATAATAATTTTATTCAAATTAATGTCTCTCTAGTGATGTCATCAGACAATGTGTTGCACTGTTAAAAGATCCTACTGTGTACACGAGCAAGGTCACTCAGAGTCCACATAGTGTATTCAATTAGAAGAGCACAGGAAGTGACTAAATGAAACAAAACTTCTTACAAAATAGGCAAGACACTATACCTCAACCTGTTTTTATAACTATTGGGGTACCCTATACTAGACACATTATGTATAGTATATTGACTCTCCTTTTTGATATCATGTGTATCAGTTTTCCGTTGTGTAATTAACATTAAAAAAAGTTTCTGATAAAAATATAATTAATGTAAACCCCTCCTCTAGTATCCACACTCATTATTTACACATACTACTAAAATGTTTACCCATGAAGGACTTTGCCACTAAACTGCTACTGCACCTATCTGTATCCTTTATGGACAGACTATTGGGGCTATTGACTAAAAGGTGAGATGAAGTGAATAGCAGGTGAGTTAAGTGAATAGCAGATGAGTTCAAGTGAATAGCAGGTGAATTGAGGTGTAATGAACATGACATCTCACCAATTCAGCTATACATTGTGCCAGAACAAACCTGATGAGTTCACTTAGCAGGGGAACTAACCAGGTTTGTTCCTGCACATTGTATAGATAAATTGGTGAGATGAAATGTTCTGAACTCACCTGCTATTCACATAAACTGACTTTTTAGTGAATAGCCCCATAATTTTCAATATGTCTTTTTAATCATTAATCTTTATTAAATTTTACATTTTCCAGACCAAGTCATACATAAAAAGAGAGCATTGTTTGGCATACAGAACAGAGAGCAAATTCCAAGTTATCATAAACTGTTAAATAATATCAAACAGAAAAAAAAAAAAAAAAAACAATATCTTTCAGAACTTTGAACATTCTATTCAGGCAGACAGGCAGTTTTGATTTCTTCTAGTTCAACAGTCAAAAGAAGGAGGAAAAGAGGGTGCAAGGTAGGGGGGGAAGGGAGAGGAAAAAAAAAAAAGGGGGGGGGGGGAACAAAAAACAGTTCCAGTAAAAATTTAAAATTCCTTTGCCATCTTTATGTTCTGTTAAGCCATTCATATCCATGCCATTGTCAAAATGACCATTCACCTATCATTCAAACATCACTCACTCCTGTAGGTCAGGCCGGGGGTAGAGAGGCGAGGGCAGAGAGGGGGGGTACGGCCCGGGGTCATGGACTTTCCCCATAAGGTCAGTTTCCATAGGCGAGGACAACTCACGGTGTTCTAAGTTCTTAAGGATTCGTAGGATGGGGCGGGTGATTATCCCCTTCAAGAAAGGGTTTCTGTCCAAAGGCTCCATATCTTTTTATAATTAGCTATTGTAATTTCATTACGTACAAAGAAATATTTTTCTGAATTAGCTTGATGATCAATCTGCATTTTAATCTCTGACCATGGTGGAAGGTCTGAATTTTTCCAGTGTCTTGCTATGCACAGTTTGCTAGCCAGCAGGACATGTGTACACAGGATGTTTAAGTGCTTGTCCGGGATAGGGAGTTCAAAATGAAAAAGAAATGTTTGCGGTTTCAGTTCATAATTGTTCCCACAGATTATGGAGAACAAATCTGATATTTTCCTTTTAAGATATTCCAGTTTTTTACACGTCCACCACATATGGAAATGAGTCCCTATCCCGGTCAAGCATCTCCAGCACTTATCATTGGGGGGGGTCTTGATATTTGGCTAGCCTAATGGGTACTAAGTACCAGCGATGAATCATTTTGAAAAATTGCTCATGTAAATTAATACAATGTACAGCTTTTCTGGTGTTAGTCCAGGTTTTAAACCAAACCTGGAGTGGGAAATTTAAATTAATTTCTCCTTCCCAACATAGGACAGCCTTAGATTTCTCAATTGTTCTGCTGGATTCCAGAAATCTTAGCAGACTGGAGATAATTTTTTTTGTTATTTTCGAAGTTATCAGTTTTTCCCAAGTGTCTGACTGTTTTGGTGTGTCTGAGAGTAAAAAGGATTTAATTCTAAGATATTTAAACACATCCCTGGGAGGGAGTTTGTATCTATCACATATAATTGAATAAGAGGCAATGGAACCTTCTAAGTATAGGTCCTCAATATATCTCATTCCTCCCTTACCCCATTCCTTCAGATCTAGATCCATAATGCATAACGATATTATTTCTAGAGGAGCTTTCTTCGATATAAAGTTGTTAATTTTAATTTTTTTTTTTAATCCGAAAAAGGGAGTTCATTAATTCTTTAATTATTACTGATTCTATTCTAAGGGTCTTGTAATATTTAGGTGTTAGCCAACATAAAAGAGCCGGGTCTATATTATTGCAACCTGCTCTTTCAATGTCAAACCACCCAGTTTTCCTTCTCTCTGGTTGATTCCAGGCTAAAACATGGGCCAACTGGGAAGCATTGACAAGGTTATCAAGATCGGGGTATCCCAAACCATCTTGATCTAGACCATGCCTAAGTGTTCTGTTAGGAACTTGGGGTTTCCTGGCTGACCAAACAAACTTTGAGAAAACTAAGTCCATTTCCTTTAATATGTTTCCGTGAATCCTAAATGGTATTGTTCTTAGCACATACAGAACTTTAGGAATCAAGTATGCTTTTAATACATTAACACGACCCAGCCACGATACCTCTAGTTTTGTCCATTTATTTACCAATAACTTTATTGTAGCCAAGAGGGTCGAGTGGTTTATAGGACCAATTTCTTCCATCTTAGAGCTAATTTTTATTCCCAGATAATCTATTACTCCTGTTCTATCAGGGAAGAGCCCAAGATGTTTTAAAATTCGATGTTGGGTTGGTGTTAAATAAAGCGTTATACATTGAGTCTTGAGAAGATTTATCTTATAATTAGAAAGAGATCCGTAGAAATCAATTGCTTCCAAAAGAGCAGGGATTGTGACTTCAGGTTGGGCCAAAGTGAGAAGTACATCGTCCGCATATAACATAATCTTATGCGCACAATGTCCTATCTCTATACCCTGGATCATCTGTGATCTGCGTAGGTATTCTGCGAAAGGTTCCATCGTTAAAGCATCGAGCAAAGGGGCCAAAGGGCATCCCTGTCTCGTTCCATTTTGAATCACAAAATATTCCGAGTCCAGGGAAGGACCAGCTATTTTTGCTCTTGGGTTTACATACAGTGCCAAGATCCAATCTAGCATAATACCAGTTATTCCGAATGCCCGTAGAGTGTATGCCATAAAAGTCCAGTCTACCCTATCGAACGCTTTTTCTGCGTCGAGTGCCAGTATGGCTGAGGGGATTTTCCTATGATGTATTATATCCAAAATATTAATAATTCTACGGGTATTATCCTCACCTGACCTCATGGGCATAAAGCCCGCTTGGTCAGAGTTGATAAGATTAGGTAGGACCACTTTCAACCTTTGTGCTAATATTTTGGAGTAGATTTTGATATCCAAATTAATTAGAGAAATTGGTCTGTAATTCATTACCACCGTGGGGTCCTTCCCTGGCTTCGGGATTGGGGATATACTAGCCTCCATCATCTCGTCTGGGAACCTATGATTGTCTCCAATGGAATTAAAGACTCTGACAAGGATAGGGGATATAACTGGATCTAGTATCTGAAAAAAAAGGGCAGGATAACCGTCTGGACCTGGTGCTTTGCTACTCTCCATCTCTTTAATAACTTTCGTGATTTCAATTTCTGTTATAGGTTCGCTTAACTTGCTCAAGTTATCTGCATTTATTTGTGGAAGGTGTAAAGTAGCTAAAAATTTTACTATTTCGGTTATCTCTACTTTTGGTTTAGGGAGGTTATATAGAGATTCATAATATGCTCTGAATGCTGCAGCAATAGCTTGAGGAGATATACATGTTTTGTTCTCGAATACTATTTTCTTTATTCTAGATCGTTGTGTAATATATTTGAGTTTCTTAGTAAGTTCTTTCCCTACCCTATTATTACTGTAGTACCAGGAGTTTCTCAACCTTAACATAGCCCTATCCGCTATGATCTTTAACCCTTTTCTAATCAAATATTGCAGCTCCTGGATTTCTTGGATGTTCCTCCTATCAGGTGTATCTTTATTTTTCCTCTCTACTCTGGCCAAGAGGGCAAAGAGTTCTAGATTTTTCCCCCTTTGTTTCTTGGCCCAGGAACCCTTCTTAATTAAATGGCCACGCAGAAAACTCTTCAATGTGCACCATAAAGTTGTTTCTGATACTTGTTTATTATCGTTGTGTTCCAAAAAGGATCTTGCTTGGTCAAGGAGGTCTTGTTTACTGTCTTGGGAGGTCAGGATTGACTCATTCAATCTCCATCTATTACGTTTCTTATACCCTGAACTATCTCTAATATGGATAAAGACCGGTGCGTGGTCTGACCATGTGATACTCCCCAATTTAGAATCTACACATCTCTCCAATGTCGGGCCCATCATAAGGAAGTAATCAATGCGTGAATAAGAGGCATGAGCGCCCGAGAAAAAGGTATAGTCCCTTTCCTCGGGATGCTGTACCCTCCACACGTCGTATAGGTTGTGGGCAAAAAGACATCCAGAGAATGCTCTAGCTTTTGACACTAGTCGGTTTTCGTACTTAGATTTCCCTGTTGCCCCTCTGTCCATTTCCGGATCCCCTAAGGAGTTCAGATCGCCCCCTATAATTAACAGCCCCTGGGAGAGTCTCTCTGCTTCCTCCATTGACGCATCCATAAATGCAACGATACCGTCTGAGGGAGCATAGAGACTCATTAATGAATAGATTACATCGTTGATCAGACAGATCAAAATTAGTCGTCTGCCCTCTTGATCACATTCATGGTGTAAGTACTCGAATTTGTTTTTGGCAGATACAATAATTGCCACTCCCCTTTTTTTCTTGGTTACAAGTGAAGAGGCATAGATATGTGGGTATTTAGAGTACCTCCATAATGATTCCATGCCCTGTCTCCAGTGTGTTTCTTGGACGAGAATCGCGTCCACTGCTTCTCTCTCAAGTAAATCATATAAATAAGACCTCTTATAAGGTGAGTTAAGACCCCGTGAGTTAATCGTCGCCAGCTTAAGTGACCCCATGACTCAATCCCGCCGGTCCGCCCCCCTCCCCCACCCCCACCCCCCGCCCACCCGGCCCGATTCCCTTCCCTTTTCATACCCATTCCCTTCTCATACACGTCCTCCATTCATTCAACCAATCAACTATGTCTCCCAGCTGCTAGTGGCTGAACAGAAACCAAAGAGAAAATTTGGGTCCGACAGCCTGGCTCGGGAGCCCAAAAAAAAAGAAGATCCCTGACCCATCAGGGATGGGGCGTGTTATAGAGACCAAAGGTACTTCATATCAATCCTAGCTGTTCTATATTGTACAAGTTGTCAAGTTAACGTGAATAACATCCAAAAAGGGAAAAAAAAAAAAAGGAGATACGACCGAGTCCATGGTCACATTAAATGTTCAATAGGCAAACCATGCAGAAGCCGATTAGGTATCCCTGTTTCTATGGGAATTTCTGGGGCAGTTTGTCTCACCTAAGTGGTGACAAACAAAGATATATGATCATTTTACCCTATTTCTCTAGTTATTTCTAAGAGATGGAACTTAGTTTTACTTATTATGGTAGGTCTACCCCGTTACGTCATCTGCATGGTTAACCCTTGACACAACTATACAAACATAATCCTTAAACCCATATTGGGGAGGAACGGCTCATATACATGTTACTTGTTACAAATGTTGTAATCTTAAAAGTTGCTTATCCTCCTGATATTAGGGTAAATTGTCCCATGTATTCTCGTTCATCCGCACTTCCTTCAACACCCTCCCCCCTAGATCATTTATGTCTTACCACCACTAACCAGATAAATAAATAAATAAATAAATAAATAAGTATATACTGTGAATCAAAATCTCCCCGTCCCCTTATAGTTGCTCAAGTAACCCTCCCCCCCCCCCCCGCAGTCTATATCCATCGCCAATTTGTTTAGGTCACCATCTTAATCGATGAAAAGTTTTCCTCAATTAAACATTTCCCCCCAGATTCGTTTTTCCACCATGTACAAACATCTTAATCTAATAGCCCATTTCAGTGATTGTGGCTCTATTATTCATTGTGAATCATGTCTCCTCCATATCTCGTTTCCTCTCCTCACCCCTGGGGAGAATTCCTATGTGACCAGTATACATCTTCAACTTACTTAACCTAATAAAGTGGGTATTCCAATTACTAAATAATTCATATATAATAATGAAGTGTAAAAAATGTATAATTCCCAGAATTGTGAAAAATATTAAATAAATAATTAGTCCCTACCTCAGCTCAAGACATATAATCGTGTGAAGTGTGTATAGGTGATCCCTTCGGTAGCTTAGATCATACTCATATCCTCCATTATCCTAATAATGTGCCTATTTTTATACTGCAAAAAGACATTCGTGTTTTAGATTCTTCGATTTCATTATGTGTAAGGACTTAAATTTTAGTGATATATATTCCTCAGTGTAAATAAGTCAGTGTTTACCCCTGATCTAGTTGGGGCCATATCCTCAGGAGAAGAAGAGAGAAAGAGAAAAAAAAAAACCAGATTCACTATTCAAAATTACCATTTCCAATGGTACCTTGGGCCTAGAGGAGCTAGGTTAAGCATATTATCATATTAATTCCAATCAGATACTTAGCTTTTTACCCATGTTTCATTCCCTCAGGACGCCCTCACCATCCAAATAAACAATCTACAGCAGTGATGGGACTATGATTTTAACAATCCCCAGAGTCTCAATTTGTCTGTGGCCTGTTGATTGTCCGCACAGATGTATGTTTTGTCCCCAAACTTAATGCGGAGTTTTGTTGGAAAGCCCCATGAGTATGGTATATCATTTCCACGTAGTAGAGCTGTAACCTCTGCAAATTTTTTTCTTGCTAATCTCGTTGACATTGACAGATCTGCAAATGTAGATAGTGTAGAGAATTTAGCAGCCTTTGAGGGGTTGTTTCTCATTTCCCTGACCAGAATGTCTTTTATCCGAAAGTTGTTAAAACACGCAATTACATCTCTGGGCGATTTAGATTGCTCAAGATATATTGGATTCGGCAATCTATGGGCCCTCTGAATTGGAAATGTGCCGAGTACTGCAGGATCAATGTATGTTTGTAACAAATCTCCCAAATATGTATCCAGATCAACAATTTCGTCAGGGATACCCCGGATTTTTATATTTTGGCGTCGGGATCTGTCCTCAATGTCAGCCAATTTCAGGGTCATTTTGTCTAGTGTGAGATTATTAGAGACTACTTGATTCTGGAGATCCTTAACAGTATGCTGGAGTTGTTCTATATCTTTAGAGTGAGTAAGTAGCGTATTTTTTAAATGCGTGATCTCTTCTTTGTATTCTCTTAAGTTTCTGTCCATATCCACTTTAATTTTGGTATAGAGTGTGTCCAGCGCCTCCGTGAGGCTTATTTGAGTTAAGAACCCTGCAGTCTCCACAGTACTTGCATTTGGGGAGGAATCTGGGGTCGTTTCCTCTAACGCTGTTATAGTGTTCGCGTGGGATTTAGGTGAGTAATAGGCGTTAATCGCCTGATTTTTACTTACTTTGCCGGAATTTTTCAATTTTTCCGCCTTATCATTTTTGGGAGCCATCTTGAGCTTCAGGGTAGCTATACAGTGCTCTGGGGGAATATCCATTTTATATTTGCCAAGGTGGAACGCTTTGAGCGCTAACAGACAAAAAAGCGTGTCCGATTTGCTGCTTCCCTCAACAGACTCTTCACCGCCTCCGCCACAGGCTCCCTCCCGCCTCACATAAATTTTAACAGGGGGATCAGAATACTCACTCAGGTAGACCACCGTCTATCCGATACGGGCGTTCATGTCTCCCCTCGGCGTGATTACTCTTGGAGAGATTGTTAGAGTTGTTCGCCTCTATTGGGAGCGGTGAGGTTGTAATATGTGGCTCCCGGAGGTGGCTTCAGGTAGCAGTTGGTTCACTCCTCGGAAATCTGTTTCTCCTTCCACCTCCGACAGCTCCTTCGTCCCTCCGTACTTCTCCCGTACTTCTCCCGTACTTCGTCCCTCGCACTTCTCCCCCTGCAACTATTTCGAGCAACAAGTTGGAGAGTTCCCGCAGTACCTTCAATATAGCAGTTAGTGTTCTCCACGATCAGCCGATCTCGACTCCATGGACTCACAACACGCCCCCACTCCCACGACGCAACGTTACGTCTTTAATATAATATAATTTTCAATATGTAAGTTCTAACTTGCAACATTTAACTTTTAACTTTACACAGTCTGCAAGATACTAAGCCAATGCAGCCAGATCCAGTGGTCATCAGCAACACTAGATACTGCTCATAAAATAAAAGTAAGTACCTATACTATCTATCCATTAACCTCAGTCACCTACACATTACACATTTATCACAAATGTTCTATATATTTGCGTCACAGTATAATAATCCAGTATAAGCCACAATTACACACATGAAACCCTGATTCTGGAAAAAGAAGCCAAAACACAATGCAGTAAGTATAGCCAAAGCACACCTTTTAATATTCATTTCAGCATTATTCTTGCCAGTATAACCTTGTAATCCATTTTCTTTTAGATACCAAATGTAAAAAGTTTGTGGTTCATTCTCAGTGCCCTTTTATGCACTTTACCTCTCCCATTTTTCATATGCATCATCAGACAGTAAGTAAATGTCTCACTGTATATGACAAAGCTATTTTTATTAACAATTACCAACTTGACAGTGTACTAGCGGTACTGTATATAATTTCAAACTATATATTACAGATCAATTAACTAACCCGTGCTAAAGATATATCCTGACATTTTTTTAATATTCTGCTTCATATTTTGAATCTATCTCGAAATAAATCAGTACTACTAAATTACTTAACATGCAATAATCAAGAGAATAAGTATTATTTTAAAAAATATTGTCTTCATTCTATTTAAATATAGATGTAATTATATATATATATATATATATATATATATATATATATATATATATATATAAATGCATGTGTATAAACATACACTTGTATTTTATCTGTTATTCTTTTTTTTCTCCCTTTTGTTTTTCCTTCTTCTCTATTTCGTTTTCCTAGGGCTTTTGCTTATAATGAACCCTGGAGTTTCACCTCTGAGGAAGCCTGTTGGCGAAACGCGTCAGGTGCTTTCTGCTGCATTGCAAGAACACTTTTAGCAGTACTGGCTGTTTGTTTTACATTATTATCTTTTATGTACTATTTTGTGTTCTATTTTATTTTTTTATACTTAAAATCTTATTTTATTTGCACAATCATAGTTGTACTAGCCTTAGGTGTTTCTTTCTCTACAGTGATGTCACCAATTCTGACACACTCTCCTTGGGCAACGAGAATAGCCTCTTTTTTGGTAATCTCAGCATCTCCATTTACTATTTTATTCCTGTTTTTTCCCCTCCATTTCATTTTTATTGCTCTTTCTCCAGAGGTCTGTACCTAATCCACAATTCTCAAAGTGTAAGTAAGGGCTTTACATTTCCTCCCCCCCAGTTTAATATTTATTTTATTTGAAGAGCATAATTTGTACATAGAGTGTAGCATCAAATTTCCAAACAGTTTGGATAATTGATCTTTTCTTGTTGTTATATAACTAGAACATCAACAAACACTATTTAACTTTATCAACATCATCATAACCGACCGTCGGTGCTTACATTTCTTAGGATAAAATAAGCAAGACCTTATCTGTTGGCTTTTGATATATATTGTGTGATGACACTTGGTAAGATTATTAAGGCAATGATCAAAGAACTCCATAAAGATAAGTATTAAAGATTAATAACCTCCCCTAATAAAGAAAATGCCATCAATAAATAATTTTATGTCATGAAAAGCCATGGCCATTACTAAGCTACAATGTTTTCCCTCTGAAAAAGTAGCTCTCTAAGCTAGTAACTAGGCTGTTAACTAGGAAATCCAGCCCTATCATTATGTTTGACTCAACATAGCCATATGCTCCCCAGCTAATTAAGTAATTGAGTAATGTTTACCTGTGTGGGATTTTAGCTGTATAAGCATTAATAGTGTTTGGTGTTGTAATCAAACACATTATGAAAACAACGTGAACCACTGGTGTGAATATTGTCTTAGTATTTTCAAGGTAATTAGCTCTCAATGGTAATTAAGTCAATAGTGCATTACTGGGCATGGGTGGGATATCAGTTGCGTTAAGGTTAGTTGACTTGTTAATTGAAGCACAAATAATAATGATTCTCGATAAGATTCGTATCTCAATTGAGCCAACAGCAGTTTTTAAACTGCCAAACATTAAAAGGGAAAATACATCCTTACTATTCTCTTAAAGTTATCAGTAGGTTAACAACTGTGTATGATTAAATTACCTGTGGGTAAGTAAAACATTTTATATTTTAGTTTTCTCTTTTTTTTTGTTACATGGCATAATCATATAACTAGATAAAGCATGCATACCACAAATACAACAATACCAACTAGAGACAAAAAGTACATACCTAAATACAGAATAAGCAATGTAACAGGACAAGCTTACAGCAAGTGTGAAATCTCCCAGTGTTTCAGCACATCACTAGTGTCTTTTATCAAGGTTGGATCTCAGCCCTTAATCATTCCTACCCATATCTTATTCTCATTCCTATTAACATTGTTTTCCTCAATATAATGATAATTACAATATTTTCAAGTTGGCCATTTGATTGTCTACTTATAGAAGCTTTGAAATGTTTGTTCCATTTTTTTAGGTTTTATAGATATATATATATATATATACCGTATATACTCGAGTATAAGCCGAGTTTTTCAGCACATTTTTTGTGCTGAAAAATGCCCCCCTCGGCTTATACTCGAGTCGGTGTCTCTGGAAAAAAAAAATCTAAAACTTACCTCGTTCCTGCTCTGTCCCCCGGTGCTCTGAAGGTTCGTGGCTGTGAGGGAAGCGTTGTGCGCTCCCCTCCAGCCGCGCGGTCAACAAAGTGTGTTTTTTTTAAACAAACTTTATTGTTCCGCGTGGCTGGAGGGGAGCTCACAACGCTTCCCTCACAGCCACGCACCTTCAGGGCACCGGGAGATGGAGCAGGAACGAGGTAAGTACTGGGGTCTGGGGAAGGGGGGGAGGAGGGTGGCATAACGAGCATACTAAGGGGCAATATCCTGGCATATTAAAATGGCATATTGGGGGCAAAATCCTGGCATATTAAATGGCATATTGGGGGAATATCCTGGCATATTAAAATGGCATATTGGGGGCAAAATCATGGCATATTAAATGGCATATTGGGGGCAATATTCTGGCATATTAAAAAAGCATATTGGGGGGAAAATCCTGGCATATTAAATGGCATATTGGGGGCAATATCCTAGCATATTAAATGGCATATTGGGGGTAATATCCTGGAAGATTAAATGGCATATTGGGGGCAATATCCTGGAATATTAAATGGCATATTGGGGGCAATATCCTAGCATATTAAATGGCATATTGGGGGCAATATCCTGGAATGTTAAATGGCAGATTCGGGGCAATATTTACCAGTAGCTGCCTCATTTCCCACCCTAGGCTTATACTCGAGTCAATATTTTTTCCCAGTTCTTTGTAGTAAAATTAGGTGCCTCGGCTTATATTCGGGTCGGCTTATACTCGAGTATATACGGTATATATATATATATATATATATATATATATATATATATATATAATTTAATTTTTTTAACAGGTTAAAAAGACACTCCGAGAAAAAAAGTATACCCCACTTTTTTTGTAACTCAATTAATTAATAAATGTACTTCATATGGTATCCTTTCTTGATTATTTAATTGACTACTCCTGAACACACACTCATTCTACTTTCTGTATGTAAAAGTTATTTGTGTCCATTAGGGTATGTTTTCTTTTCTTCAAGTAAGAGTGGCATTTTTAAGGTGCAACATGTGAATTTGACTAACAATAATTTGGCCATTAACTAAAAAAAATGGAACCCTTGTTACAGTCTATATTAGCACACAACATGCACAGTGTTGTACACAATATTTCAACACAATTTTGGTGATTTAGGCTTTATTTATGAAAGAGGGCCAAAGTAGCCCAGCAGGAAAAATTATGCAATTCAGCTTTCGTGAATAAAGCACTTAGTGTTTTATTCACTTGTGGAAGATGAAATTTCCCTGGAAGCCATTTTGTATCTCGGAGGCCATTTTGTCCTACTGACTCCATTTTGTATGCCTTCTTCCATATTTGTCCTTTGTGATACCCAAAGAGAGTGAGAGGTTAATGTGGAAATTAAGGGGGACGTGTAAGTGAGTTCTGCTTCTAGTGTTGGGATATTTCACAGGAAACCAGGCTTTCTCAACTATGTCTAAGAAATACAGGATGTAGCTAGGGTACAACCGCAAGGATCAGGTGGCCTTTCTAGATTATTCCAGTAAGTTAAACTGGCTAACAATGTGGTTTTATTAAGATAATACGTAGCACTGCGACAAATTATAACCAATTATATGCTTCTATTAGCAGTGCATCATGAAATTATGCTGTTCTGTTTTACTATAAAACTGCTCCCCCATCATATGAGACCTCTGACACCTCTGGAAACGTGGAATCTCTTTGTGACATTAGACCTGAAGCTACTGGTAGTATGACGGGAAAGAGTAAAAGGAAAGTCCCAAAGGTGGAGGATTTTCCAGACGGAGTGGAATTTGTCTATAAAGTGCTGAATATTGAGCAGAGGGGCAAGAGGGCACCTCTGTCTTGTGCAGTTCCCTATTTTTAACCAATCAGATTCAATACCATGCCCCATAATTTCAGGTCTGTAAGTGTCTCTTATGTTAGAGTTTGCTTGACGTTATTTCACAAAACATGCTTGGTCTTGGTCTGTGAATGACAAAGGGAATAATCATTTTAATTTGCTCAGCAAGAATTGCAGAGTAGATATTGGCGTCTGCATTAATAAGAAAATTTGGCCTATAGTACAGATAGCCAACTTAGGGTGCTGAAGTGGGGGTGGGAAGGCAGAAAAATCAGAATGACACCACCCACAAGCAGCGCTGAATTCCAGCTGCCTCTTGCACTAGCTTTTTTTTTTTTTACCTGTGTTAAATCCTGAGTGCAAATCTAGATGTTGGGGTAAGTCCTGTGAGTGCACATATGGGTGTCATGAATGCAAAGTGGGTGCTGGAGCAATCCTGAGTACAAATATGGGTGCTGGCCGCTGGAATAAGTCCTGAGTGCAAAAAAGGCATTGGCAACAATAGCAGCAGCAGGATGCTGGAGCACGTCATGTGAGTGGAAATCTGGGTGCTGGCCATTTAGGTAAGTACTGTGAGGTCAAATCTAGTTGTTAGGGCAAGTCTGAGTGCAGAGTGGGTGGTGGAGAAAATCCTGAGTGTAAAGTGGGAGCTAGAACAAGTCCTGAGATCAAATCCGGGTGCTGGGGTAAGTCCTATGAATGCCATGTGAGTGCTGGGGCAAGTCCTGAGTGCAAATCTGTGTTGGAGCAAGGTTTGAGTGCAAATATTGGTTCTGGGATAAGTCCTGAGTGCAAATCTGCATCCTGGGGTAAATTGTGTGAATGCAAGTCTGGGTGCTTGGGTAAGTCCTGTGAGTTCAAATCTTGGTACTGGGGAAAATCGTGCAAATAGTATACAGTATATTTTTCCTTGCACTGGCCATGGGTGTAATAGTTGCCTTTAGAAAATAATTTGGCTCTTAGTCTCATTCATTCCATTAAATGTCTTAAATAGGTAGATATAATAGCTATCATTTGATCATAGAACAAATTGGAAAAAAAACATCCGGACCTTGAGACTTTTTTGATTTCATTCTTTTAATAATTGATTGAACTTCATGCTCCAGAAATGGGTTCTCTAGTCTTTCTATCCATATTTGTGTCATTCAATTTAGATTTAAATGATCCAAAAATATTTTTATTATTGCTTATGATCTTGCATCTAATTAGTAATATTATACAACCTTTTGTATCAATCCCTGAACGCATCTCCGATTTCTATCGGGCTTATGCCATCTTTAATATTATTAACTATTTTAAATATTCATGTTTTTAGATTTTAAGTTGGTTCAATAATTGTTTATCCTCTTGATTTATTGTGTAATCCAAGGTCTGTTTCATTCTATTCAAAGTTTTCCGTATTAACCAACTGTTCAGCTATCTCTTTTTTTCAGTTCTTCCGAAGTTGAGGCATTCATGTATGTCTGCCCCTCTCTTTTCCGATCGCACAATTGAATATAAAGGTTCAACTATTTTGTATTCCTATATCTAACCAAAAATATGTTTTTTTTTTTATACAGTTGACCACCTAATGACGCACTTAAACTCACACCAGAATGTAAGTTTTACCTCATCTGGTACATTCTCTGGAAATAACTGCTCTGATGCCAGGCTAATCTGTTCCATTTATTCGCGGGAAGCTGGTAAAGAGTATTTTATTCCCCAATCTTTGATTTTTTTTAATACAATTTTTTAATCGAAAAAACTTTTAGAACTCTTTGTGTTGTCAGAATCATATATATCCTGGAGAATGACATGTCTATGGGGTTTAGTGTCCTGGCTAGTCCCAGTAAGAATGGATATATTTTTTGAGGATAGAGTTAACCATGGCACAATCTGCTACCTAAGCAGACAAATGTACTCTGGTTTAAATCTTGAATCAATAGTGTTGTTCCTTTTTATCCTTTAATACCCAAATAGGTAAAAAAAACTTTATTTCATTTAACATCTAAAATGTTCTATTCTTCACATACAATATATGTTCTTCATATACAATATATGCTAGTCATTATCAGATTTCTTCTACTACGTGGACATCAATTACTCTCTCTCCTCTCCTCTCCTCCCATGTCTTTCTCCCATGCCATGTCTGCTGTCTTTTTCCCACCACATGTTTGCTGTCTTTCTCCTCTCCTCCATGTCTCCTGTTCCTCTCCTCCATCCCATGCATGCTGTCTCTCTCTTCTTCCCATCTTTGCTGCGTGCCTCCTTTCCCCCTATGCCTGCTGTCTCTCTCCTCCCCCTTATGTGTGATGTCTCGCTTCACTTCCCTTAAATGTCTGTTGTCTCTCTCAAAGTATAGCTAGTTTGTCTGACGACCACTACAATTTTTAGTAGCATTAGTTAGTATATAGTAGCACAAGTATTAGTTTATACAAGAGGCCAGTACCAACTAATCATTAACAACAAACGCAGCCAATGCCAATTAAAAATATGCATTAGTATGTTTGTATTACTAGAGTAAACTCCTCCACCTGAAAAATTAGGATGTGGTTGACACTAGTCTCAAATGCCCATTATCTTGCATCTTTTGTAATATGCCTTACACAGTGCAGTCATTAACTATAGCAAAGTACTATCCTTCCAGTCATGTGCAATATATAAATATATATGCTGTATTTATGTCATTTGATGAAACTAATATAGACTTTTCGAAATGCACTTTTTTGCTAGGTTCTGTATATTAATGGTATTCATAAATACAATTTTAAAACCATAATAGTAAAGGAATAAGACAACTTAATATTGCACACAGCAGGCAAAATAAAACACAAAGAATTCAATCTTTGTTTTTAACCTTTTTTCTTTGTGTTTGACTCCAAGTACACCTTTCTAGTTCATTACTGCAAATCATTTAAATTTCAGCACACAATGTCACCTGCACTGTAATCTGATTACTTTATGGAGGAATTAGTATGTATATTTAATGTAGAAGGGTTTTAATCTTGATGAAAATAATCTTAAGGAGCTGTGAGAGGACTGCTCATATGTCTAGCAGATATGCTGGTTACATGCTAATAAATGACAGTTGATTTATGTATCTGGATTCTTTTATTTATAAAAATAGCAAGTGGACTGATTTTTGATATTAATAATACAAGTGAATCCACTTTGATTAGACTTCTGTGGAGAGCTGTGCATATTCGGCATTACAATTAAATCTTATGATGTGGAATGGGAATGACATGCTAATGAAGCAAGCCAGTGAGCCTGAACCAAGAATGTCCAACATCATTACTGGATATCTTAGATGAAGAGTAATTATAAGAGGAACACTGAAATGTCATTAAAAATCTCCAGTAAAAGATTTAACCTACTATTTCAAACTAATGCGGATTTTCTACAACATACTGTAAGTGAATACAAAGTTCATTTTCACAATTTGCAGGAATGGTATTTAAATATTGTTGGTCTGGATTTAAGGGAGGAATTATATGCTCTACAGTAGAGTTCTAATTTAATTTAGTAAATTTCAATTCATTGACAGAACATAATTGAAATCTCCTTTTAATGATTTCAGATAGATTAGTAATTAGAGCCCGATTCAGTTTCCATGAAATTTATTGTAATTGAGAGTTGAGACTCAGAATTTTTTTCTTCTTTTTTTTATATTGCATTAGCATAGCTCAATGAGGCTAAGTATTTTTGTCAGTTACTATAGTGCATTCTTTGTTTATTTATGAAGAATTTGTTTTGTGGGAGATCAAAAGATTAATGCATATTCAAATTATACTGCATAATTCACGCCTTTAAGGGAAAAAAAGCATTCTTATCTCTTTGTTTTGAAACGAAAAACATATCTGCATGTGAAAAGTTGAGCCATCTTAAAGACAAAAGCAAACTGGTGGGGCTTTTTGTAAATTAATGATAATAAAATTGTTATTTATTCCATTTGCTGCATGTTTAGTTACATAATCTGAATCAAAGAGGAATTCTCACTGTTTTTATTTAGTTTGTGTAAAAAAAATAATGGAATAGACGATGTTAGTGTATGTGGTCCAATTTGCAAAACATACACTTTTTTCTTACAAGACCTGTCTATGCCACCATATACAGCATGCATGAATGTTTACACAGAATGTTACTAGAATCTGGCAACATAAGCAATCTTCTGTTTTCTATTGTGATATATCAAGATAGCATAGATACTGCATCAAAACATTTGGAATATGAAAGTGACAATACCCCAGGGCTATTTCTTTTGGGTATACACACCTGCCTGGTCTCAGCTATTTTGTAAGTCTTTGTAGCTATTTGTCTGCCTGCTCCCATTATTCATGCGTTGTTTTTATTTTCATGCTGTATGTTTTTTGTACACATTTTATTATGGCTTGGATTTTACATTATATCCATCATACGTGTATTTTAACTGACTGATTAAAAGTTATTTTTTACATTTGCTTAATTTGGTGTGCAGCTTTTCTGTATATATTGACTTATTCAGTCATCAAGTGTGAGATTATGTTAAAGAAAGACAAATGAGCAGGTTCTCGGAGGACTGTCTTATTGCGAGGTAAAATTCAGCACCAGGAGCAAGTGCACCCCCTGCTCTTTGAGGTTGGATGTATGTATACGTTCATATGGTCTACAAGGATCATGTTTCTTTGAACACATAGAGACTTTACATTGTGGGAAGACGCTGATTTGGTTCCTTAAGAAGTGATAAAACTTAAAGGGACTTTGTCACATAAACATTATTTCCTCTGGGGATGTAGACAATGAAACATTTTCTTGTACTATGACATAACTTAATTTTGAATTCCAAAAAATGTATTGGTCAATGTAAGCAGGAGGTGGGGTTAAAGTTAAGTAGTTAATGAATCATGATTACTTGTTTAGGTTTTCATCTAACATTTGTTACCAGTGATGTGGTAATCTAAATATAGGCAAATAAAATATTCATATTGCTCTCTGATTTATATTTTTCACATTTTCATTCATATTTTTATCTATAATTTATGTTTTTTATGTTTACTATAACATTCAGATTATGATTTAATGAATATATTAAAATTTGTTTTGGTTAGCTTTTTAGCTACTAGATTGTATCTTATGGTGACAACACATGATATCTCTGTTGCAATGGCTAATTATTTAACATGATATATTCCTGCAGCTTGAAGAATATTTGAGCAGTTGGAAGTGATCAAAGATATTGTGGAAAATTCCCTACAGGTATTGGCAAGTGAGGACAATGATCTGGCAGAACTTCTGCTGTAATAAAAAAAACTGGATACTAATATTATGTCATCAAAAGAAGATCATCTGCACAGTGCTGATAATCCTAGAAGCTAAGCAGATACTCATTCAGTCATGAATTGATTCAAAGGGAATCAACACAGCAAAGGTGGAGAGTATATTTAAAAGAAGAAAAACTACCACAACTAGAAGACATAGTCTTAAATTAGAGGGGCAACGATTTAAAAGTAACATCAGGAATTATTACTTTACTGATAGGGTTGTGGATGTATGGAATAGCCTTCCAGCGGAAGTGGTAGAGGTAAACACAGTGAAGTTTAACCTCTTAACGCATATGAACGTATATATATGTCCTGCAAAGTATGGTCCTTGAGGACCGTGAGGATGTATATATACGTCCTGATTTTTCATGTAGCATTGCGCTCCTTAGTGCAACGCTACATGTCTGCAGTTACTCTCAGAGGCTGCTTGGGATCCAAAGCAGCCTCTGAGAATGCATTCGTGAAAAAACCCCATCCCCCCACCCTCCAGCGCGTATACAATCACCGCAAATGGGATCAGATGCGTTTTAAACACACATAGGCAGTGATCAGCTTTCACTGGCTATGTGTGAAAGGTGTTGCAATGATGCCTCGATCGATTTAGGGTTAGGGAAAATTTAGGGTTGCGGTTGGGGTCAAAAGGTCACAGTAGAAGAGAGTGGTTAGGAAACAAAAAAAACACTAATATTGATTATTGCCCTATTACTTGAAATAAAACATAGAAAAACATGGAAACATTGGTATTTCTAAACTCAGGACAAATATTAGAAATTTATAGATGGGGACTTTTTTACCATTTGTAATTGTGTAAAAAAAATCAGGTCAAAGTTATAAAAAGTGTTTTTTGGCATATTTTCATCATATTTTATATTTTTTTTATTAGTAAATTAAATCATATGATGAAAATAATAGTATCAAATGAAAGCCCTATCCGTCCTTTAATACATTATATATAATTTGTGTGGGTGGACTGAACACAAATTAAGAAATTCACAGTTCAGCAAACGTATTACAAAAATAATGGAATTCTGGTCTTCAAGGTACATCTAATGCAGCATAGAACTCTGTCACTAAGGGGTTAAGCATGCGTGGGATAGGCTATCCTAGAAATAAGATAGGGATCTGGAGAATAATAACAGTATTTTGAAAATTGGGCAGACTAGATGGACCGAATGGTTCTTATCTGCCAATACATTATTGTATTTCTGTGTTTCTATGCAATGCATATCCACATATATGGACACAGAATGTATTACTAACATGCTGTACTTTTATCTTTTGTTAATTCTTACCTCCAGTTCCTCTTGGACCATGCATGCATATACTAGGTTATAGCACATTAATAAGTTTATTCTTTTTTTTAGCAGTATCCTTTTTCAAGGATTTTAGATTAGTGGAGGACGTAATGGTATCTGGAAGGCTATTCCATAAAAAAACAAGCTCTCTAAGAGAATTCACATAAACCCACTGATGTTTTGCAATTTTGAATGGCTAGTAAGTTGTTTAAGCTAAACCTGAGTTTGTAGGACAAGTACGGGGGAAAGGAATGAGCATACCAGTAGCTTTTCAATGAAGTGCTTACAGACTAAATAAGCTAACATAAATATATGTCTAGATGTAAGCATTAATCAGTCTACAATTTTAGTATGTCATAATGACAGGTACCATAATCAAATTGAAGTATAAAACAGCTTAGTGCATAATGCAAAGTGGCACAATTGCATACACATAAACTATTTAGGGCAGGTTAGCTAGACACCTGGCAGACAGGATAGTGCAGCAAAAAGGAAAAACCTCAAACTTAATTCTATGTACCCCTTTGCTGTGGTTTAGTCTGCTCTCTGTCTCTCTCTCTCTCTCTCTCTCTCTCTCTCTCTCTCTCTCTCACTCTCTCTCCCTTTCTCTTGCAACTGGTCTTCTCCTCATTCACTCTCACTGCTGTTGCTTCACATGCTTCACTCCACACTCTAGTAGCTGGGTATAATGCATGGGTGTGAGGATATTATTATTACACCCAGTGGTGTATCTTGATTTTGTGCTGCCCTAGGCAGACAAAATCCGGGCACCCCCCTACCCAAGCTGCACACCCACGTTACACACCTAAGACATGCCCCATCATTCAGACTCACATCAAGCTCATACTCCCATCACACTCAGTCACACACTCCTACTCCCATCACACTCAGTCACACACTCCTACTCCCATCACGCACACTCTGACTCCCATCACACTCAGTCACACACACTGTCTCCCATCACACACACTCTGACTCCCATCACACTCAGTCACACACACTGTCTCCCATCACACACACTCTGACTCCCATCACACTCAGTCACACACACTGTCTCCTATCACACACACTCTGACTTCCATCACACTCAGTCACACACAGTCTCCCATCACACACACTCTGACTCCCATCACACTCAGTCACACACACTGTCTCCTATCACACACACTCTGACTCCCATCACACTGTCACACACACTGTCTCCTATCACACACACTCTGACTCCCATCACACACACTCTGACTCCCATCACACACACTCTGACTCCCATCACACTCAGTCACACACACTGTCTCCCATCACACACACTCTGACTCCCATCACACTCAGTCAGACACACACACACACACACAGTCTCCCATCAGCACTTACCTTTCCCTGGTGGTTAGTGGCAGGCAGCATGGTCCCTCCATGCTGCCTGTTCGGCTTCCCGGCGATTGTGCCGACAGGTCACGTGACCGGGCGCGCGTATGACGTCAGCGTGCCCGTCACGTGACTGTCGGCACTTCCGTGTCGGCACACTGCACGGGGAGCCGAACAGGCAGCACGGAGGTTTCTCTGTGCTGCCTGTTCGGCTCCCCATGCAGCCTGGCAGGCAGAGCAATGGTGAGGGGGGATCTTCCGATCCCCTCTCACCTCCGTCTCTGCCTGCAAGCGCGGTGTGTGTTTTTTTTTTTTTTTTTATTTAAAGGGCCGGATTTTTTTTTTTTCTTTTTCCAGTGCTGGGGGGCGCTGCCGCCCCCCAAAATTTGCCGCCATAGGCATCCGCCTAGGATGCCTCGCGGTAAATACAGCACTGATTACACCCCACTGAATACCATGGTGAATTAATTAACCCCTTGATGACATTGGACACACTAGGTCCATCCTGTCTGGCAAAGCGTTGCTGAAATTCGACTGACCTAGTCGGTCCTGCGGTTAAACCAGCAGTGTTTGCCATCTAAACGGTGATTCTTTAATTGTGTAAATAATTTTTTAGGTCAAAGTTAGAAAAAGGTTTTCATCATATTTTATGATTTTGTTTGTAGTAATTTATATGGCATGATGAATATAATGGTTTCTAACAAAAGCCCTTTTTGTGGCGATAAAAACATAATTTTGGTGGGTACATTATGTGAGAAAGAAGAAAATTACAGCTAAACACAAACACCCCAGAGATGTTAAAACAGCCCTTGTGACCAAGGGAAAGACAAAGTCAAAAGGTCATGTCACTAAGGAGTTAATAAATAGTGAAAATACTAAGTCCCCCAAGAATAAATCCTTGGGTTACACCAAAGTAAATGAGAATGTCAACAACAGATACATATTGAAGCAAAGAAAAGAAGTTGGCACTCAAAATAACTTGAAACATATGCAAAACAACCACTTTGTAAATACAGTTCTCAGGTACACTTTTGTCAAAATCACACTTATTGCAAGAGTGAAAGAGTACTAAACCAATGTGTAAATAATAATTTTCAATGTCCATGTTTTGTTCACTGATGTATGGTTTGGTATAATTCTTTCAGTCTTGTGATAAAAGGTTTTTTAACCTCTATTACAAATGGGTACCTGAGAGACATATTTTCCAGGTGTTTTTTTCGTATATGTTTCAAGTTTTTTTGAGTGCCAACCTCTTTTCTTTTGCATCAATATGTATCTGTATTAGAATTCATGTAGTGCTGGTGAAAAAGGACTACAGTGTGAACTGGTTTTCATCGCTTTAGTTTTTGGTGCAGAATAAAGAATCGCAAAGCCTGGCAGAGATCTTTCTTCATTGAAATACATCAAGAAAACAACATGTCTGGTATATTTAATTTGATTCAGTCAGCCAGAGTTGCGGCAAGTATGCCACATCTTATGTTGATCCCATGCTCCAAGGTTTATACGTTTGTGAGTTGAACCATATGCACATATTGATTTTTTGTTTTGATCATTTTATTGTTTAGTTCATATTGCACTAGGTTTTGGTTATTTTGGTTAGCATGTGCATATAACAACAGTTAAGAACAACGTAATTGATCATACATATTAAAAACATTTTGAAGAATCTGAACATCTACTTTGCAATTCATTCTAGCTTTTGTGATAAACATTTTAATAGACCTATGTACGTACTGTACATACCTGCTGATATGTTTTTATCAATGGCCTCTACTGAAGGTTTCTGGAACCATGACTTTGCAGAGCTTCACCTCATAATCATTCAGATTGGATGGGTGTTGCTGTGCCATACCTGTTGGTATTGCACACATTGTATTCATCGTCTTCATTATCTAAATATTGTTCTCTGAAAACCTACAACATATCAGCAAAACATGCATGAGTTATGTATTTCATAACGCAGTATATATGCATGTCAACAGTACAAACATGTGAATAGTCATATCTGAATGTATGCAACCAGGCCATTAAATGTATTGCTTACGTCTATGTAGTCCTGACATTCTGTTAACATGTGGTTTTGTCAGACCAGTTGTGTTCAACTCTCGCTGAGAGGGATCCCACACCTTTGTTTTTTGTCTCCATGAGTAAACAGGGTATGCCCAGACGTGGGTCCCTAGCTCGCTGCACCTAGAGGGATATCAGCCGTACCACACTGACGAGGCCATTGAAGGCCGAAACGCATGTCTGTGGTTCCTGTATTCTTCGTGCAGAGGAGACCTGCCAGGCTATTTGGATCTGGACTGCCCTTATGGGTGGGACCAGTCTAATGTGCTATTGGAGAGGTTTTCTCTGTAATGGTGCAAGCGAGCAAAAAACGGTGATTCATCTCCCGAGTAGGTTACAACCTATAGGGCCGGCTATTTCAGCCTTTGCCTGTTCTCGCTGAGAGCGATCCCACACCTTTGTTTTTTGTCTCACTGAGGTACGGAAATGAACTACAGATGTGTTTGTGATGTGTGAATAGCAATGTATCATGTGGCTTTGTCACAACTTACCTCGCAGCAGGTCTCCGGAATATCCCCTCCTGGCCGCACACCCGGCTGTGTCTGAATGCACACAGCAGTCGACGCGCGCTACTCCACTGTCACCAATGTCGGAACTCAAGCAAGCCCCTGATGATGCACCCAACGTCAGCACGCGACTAGCGGGAACATTTAAAAATACCTCTCACAGTAATACCTGTGCTTGGTGATTCTGGTGTATTCTTGAACTTCTGGTGTTATTTCTTATTTGGATTACTCGTTACTGAATTGTCTTGTTCCCTGGCTTATCCCTGTCTTCTGGTTTCCTACGTCTGGTCTGTTACTCGTTTTGCGGAATTTCTGTGTATGATCCTGCACTGTTTAATCGTTTGTGAAGCTTGCTAATTCCCCTGATCTTGGACTGTTAGCTGACCCTTCTATTTTCATATGCCCTTGTCTGTACCGTTGCTATCCCTGCTGGTTAACCCTTACCATACTGGATTACAAGTACTGTATTCATCGGCTGGTTTAACCGCTGTATCACTGTCATCTCTGCTGGTTAACCCTTACCATACTGGATTACAAGTACTGTATTCATCTGCTGGTTTAACCGCTGTATCACTGTCATCTCTGCTGGTTAACCCTTACCATACTGGATTACAGGTACTGTATTATTCTGGCCTCTTCCTTCATTAAGTTATACAAAATTATACAGTCCTGATATTGATTACAATATCAGGACTGTATATTATTCGTATATCGTGGAAGGTATTCTTGGGAGCACCAATTTTTCATATCTAATAATAAATATACATATATATATTGCATTGAATATTTGGAACAAATCCTGCTTAGTGGCCTTCTCCTTGCTCATCCTATCAGTTTATCACAGGCTTATAAGTATTGTGATATGTCTTACCGTTTCTTAACAACAGCTATTGTTCTCTCATGCATTCTGACTGTTCACATGTGGGAATTTCTCATCTTCTGGCTCGTGTTTCTGGCTGTGGGCAAATTACTATTATTATTACTTTGTTTTCCTCAAAAATGAACTTTGGTCCTTGTGTGCACTGTTTACAATCACAACAAAACTGCTAGTAGGTGGCAAGGAACACATTATTCTATTCTCACAAACCTTGCTTGAATCTTTGATTGCCATGTTGACAATGTGCACAGTGTGATCTGTGTCTGTTACTAGGGTACTGAGTTTTAAGAACATTGACATTATTTGGCCAGATTGTAATTTCATATTTAGGTAACTATCTGGTGCTGGCAAGAATCCAAATTGTGTAATATCCATGGACTGGTGTGAAATTGTGGGGGACTGATCAGAATTTAATCTCGTATATTGACCATGATTGATCCAGCAAAATACCTATTGAATGCATTTGCAATGGATATGGAGTAGAGAAATGTTTGGGGGTTTGTATATATTTTTAATAACATTACACAAGTTAGAATCAAGGAATCTCTGACCATTTGTGTTTATTCTATTTTTATTTAAATAGTCGTAGATATAGACATACATACACCTATAAATACCTGAACCCATAGATCAGGCTAGTAGAGAAAAACATCCCTTTTTTCCATTAAAATAATATTATTGATATAATCAATACATCCCTGTTGGGCTCTTTCCATTTCACTGATACAACATTAATAATATTTCAAGTTAACCCCACATATATTTGAATGTAGATTTTCACATCCTGCACGGAAGCCTCGATTCTTTGCACTATGTGCCACTTTTAAAGAGAGACTTTACCAAAGGTCGTACTATTGTGAATAAGCAAGGGCATGGAAAGGAAACTCTATCTATATATAGTGCTAACTTTTATGTGAACCAAGATGTGTTTTAAGTCTCCTGTATTTCTGAATTTAAACTATTATGCATCACAGTGCAGAGAGGAAAAATGTCTCCGTTGTTCTTGATTTGAAAAAAAAAAACTGTTGTCACTAAATCAGTCTCTATATATAATTTTTTATTATATCAATAGTCATTATAGGAGGATTGAAAGTATTATGATCTTTAAAATGCGTAGATAAAATATGCTTTTCATGTACCCTGCCATTATATTTCTGATATGTTCACAAAACCTAGTTCTTATTGTCCTACCAACAAGCTATAGATTACAGGAGCATTATTATAACAAAAAAACTCACAAAAGAACCCTCGCAGTTTATAAAATTCTTATATGAAAACTTTTTCTTGTCACCATTGAGCTAAAAATGAAATATGAAAGCCACTTCACACTAAGAAGAAAGCTTCCTATGCCTCAAATATAAAATCTATATTTATATTTTTATAATTTAAATGGACTGACACATCTGAAGGCTTTTGCTCTAAAATATATATATTCTGGAAACATGCAGAAAAGTCAAAATTTAAAATAGCCCTAATGATTAATCATTAAAAGACACACCTCAGGCTGTGGTATAGTAGGTGGTCTAAGATGGCTGCACTTCACTAAAGCTCCAATCAGGCGGTGATAGACACCTACACATTTCTATAACTTTAGACAGGGGAGGAACGAATTACAAACTATTGAAATGTAATGATAAGGCAGTGGACAAACTTTCAGATTACTACACCCTGAAACAATGACAAAAACAACCACCTTCTTCTCTAAAAGAAAGCTGAGATGTGTTATTTTTTTCCCAATGAAGCAGGATAGCTTACAAGCAGCTGAAGCTGTAGGATACAATGCCGACCCTGCAGAAATGAATAAAGAATTTCTCCCTGACATCAAAACATTAACATATGACTGCAAAAAATGAAATACACTTACTAGGCTCATGCATAGATCACCTAGATTACAAATGGGAGAATTGACAGCTACATGGCCTTGGAAAGAAAGAGCCTTCTCCAATGCCATCTGCATTTCTAGACTGGGCTATCATGTCCAAGAAGACTTAAACCCAACTCATCTTCAGCATTTATTAACAGCAATGAACCTATGAAACATAACACTGCTTTTTAAGCGTATAGAGACCCTGATTAAGGAGCTACTCAAGACAGACCAAATAACAAAGGGATATAGCATGCATCTTCAAGTAAATGCTTTAATTCCACACATAAAACATCAGTGAGTAATAGTAGGTATGCAGCACAGCAATGATGGGAGGCATCAAACAAGTTTAACCTCTTCACGACAATGGACATGTCAGACATGTCCTGCCGGGAACTCCATTACTGACAATGGACGTGCCTGGCACGTCCTGCAGTGAAACAAGCGGTTTTCAACAAATGCAAAAAACGCTCTAATGGTGCTGGTCTATTGCCTTGATGTCAAGGCAATAGTCAGCACTGAAATTTCCTCTCTGGGGCACCCACGATCGCCCCACAGAGCAATAATGGGTGCCAAATTGACAGAGCAGCATGCTCCGTCAATATGGCTATGCCCTCTTGTGGTCAGAGCTTCGGAAGTGAAAGAAAATTCATTTCTGTCGCTGTGAATATGTTGCTTGACTGAATGTAAAAAGAAAAAAAATAGATTTCATTACCTTAAAACTAGGATTAAAGTTAGATTAGCTCTTAGGGTTAAAATTAAATATTTTTTTAGCATAAGGGATAGGGTTACAGTTCAATTACAATTAAAATATATATAACATAAGGGTTAGAGTTGGGGTTAAATTTAGTGTTAGGGTTAAATGTAGGGTTCAGGTTGGGGTCAAAAGGTCAATATAGGGAACCCCCCACACACACACACTATTTTTGCTTTTTCCCCCATAACTCGCAAAAAAATACAGAAAAATATGGAAACATGCATATTTCTGAACTCAGAACAACATTTAGAAACTATCTTTTAATTTTTTTTTTTAATGACTGTGTACATTATATTTTAGGTCAGGTAAGTTAGAAAAAGTCTTTTTTTTTCATCATATTTTATGATTTTTTTTGTAAATTATAAGATATGATGAACATATTGGAATCTAATGAAAGCCCTTCTTATTACAATAAAAACAACATATAATTTGTGTGGGTACAGTATGTGAGAAAGAAGAAAATTATAGCTAAACGCAAACACCCCAGAAATGTCAAAACAGCCATTGTCACCAATGTAAAGTCAAGGTAAAAATGTCTTGTCACTAAGGGGTTAAAGTTATAAATGTTTCTCACATCTGGTTCAATGTGCACTTATGATTACACACCATGTGTAAAAACACAGTGGAGGGGAATCTCCCAAAATCAATGCTCTATCAGTTTAGCATCTAGTCTTTAAAATAAAATGCACATGTTAGAAAACAGACAGCACTAAAAATAATACCAAAAACAAATAAAGTTAATTATAACATTTGGGGAATTCGTTTGTATGTGGAAAAATTGATCATCGCTAAAACATTTTGATATGCAGGCCAACATTATTACTGAGAGATTGATATAAAAAGGTATATACTGTGAAGGATACAGTTTAACAGTTAGAGAAACAGATAAGATGCATTTTCTGGTGGCAATAAGAATAAGATACAGAAATTGTAATTTAATTAGTTTAATGGGACTCCAATTAGTGAGGATTAAAATATAATTCAAGGAGACAGTACTAAATATGAGATTAGTTTGATTATAATCTATTCAGATATGACCAAAAAAAATACTATATAAACATTTGCTAATTAAGACCCACCTAAATAAGATATTGCCAGAGACCTGTACTGTGATTTGTAGAAAAAATTCAAATTTAAAAAAAAATATTACCTCCCTCTGCTTTGACCCAAAAATGTGGAAAACCATAACATTTTTGATTTTTTTTTTTTGGGGTGAAAATAAAAGTTGGTATTGTTGTAGGCATTGAGATCAGTGAGATATATGTCCAAAAAAAAAAGAGTACCAATTCTTTGTGTTTCACCACTGGAATGAGACATACAATTCAGAAGTAAATCTCTGTGTGATCTCCAGTATATAGAATAAACAAGTACTTCAAAAAAGGCTGGAACAAACACAGTGTCTAAGCACTTTAAAGAATACCATAATAATGATACATTGTTAAAATCATGGGTTATTGAACAGATTTCCCTAGGTCCACACAAAACATTTTGTTTTTATTCTCACTATGAACACCTTAGTTCCAAAAGGGCTTAATGATAACTTTGACATTGAACTTTTTTGTGCAATAAGGGCATTGAGGGGATGTGATTTTGCCGATCTCTTATGGATACTATCAGTTGCATCCCCACAATTTGGATGTTATAATATTATGTACATTGTCTGTATATACCTGAATTAATGCTGTTTTGTACCATTGGACTTTAGAATAATGTAATAAATAAATGTATAGTGATGTCTAAAGTATATACCATATTTTCTCAATTCTAAGACGCAATTGATTCTAAGACCTTTTCCAGAGGTGTTAAAAGACGTAGAATATGAGTAAATACTATGCTGGCTTATTGAATAAGCTTTTACATTTTCTGTTAGATCTAGAGGTGACAAAAAGACTTAAACATGTATGTACTTACCACGATGCCACATGATCTCAAAAGCCGACACTCAGCATGACACATCATTGGGGCTATCAGTCCTCTCTCCTCACAGCAACATATCGGCCAGCTCTGAATCTCAGATGCCGAATTAAGCTGCCAAGTCTCAGATGTTGGATGCCTAACTGAACCACCCTTTTTTAGAGGTATTGAAATCGAAAAAAGTGCATCATAGAATCCAGGAAATATGTTAAACAAAACCTTTTTTATTGATCTCTTGCTCCTTGAGTGTTTATGAGAGCTGCCCTTTGCTCTCTATTGTCAATCCCGGCTATGCCAGCAATGTGGCGATGGCACGTTGCAATGGGAACGGCACTATAGACCTGGAGATGTAAGGTGGGAAATCACAAAGCTCACACACTGCAAAACATATTTAAGAGAGTCATTCCCACTGAGTATTGATGCACATGTAACCACCAACTTATGAAGATTGCGAAATGCATCCTTTGTGATGTTTAGCTTTCAATAAGCTGCTGTGCTTTGTATGTGCATTGTATAATTTTTAATGTGCTATAGAATTTTCATGGTGGATACACACTTAGTATTTGCAGACAAGAGGGTTCACGTATATATATATATATATATATATATATATATATATATATATGTTACTGTTAAATTGCAACACACTGTAACCTTTAATATTGATGGTGTTTTTAGTACTACATTTTACTGCTTTTGTTTTATTCATTACTAATTTTCTTTTATCTGCAGAGGGGTTTACATTATTAAATAATACTTTTTTTTTTAAATAAACTATAGGGTCTATTCCAGCAATGGCGAACCTATGGCACGCATGCCACACCTGGCACGCTGAGCTCTCAGTTGTGGCAGGAGCCAGGTTCACCCCTGATCACTTGCCTGCTCCGTGTGGAGGTTGGCCAGAAAGGCGCTGCAGTATTTCCTTATGTTATCTTCTCCTTCTCCCAATATTGTGTGGAAGCCGGTAGAAGCATTCAAGACGGAAAGCAATTAGCGGCCAACTACTCCTTTGCAGAAGTTGGATTGAGCAGACAAGTGGTCAGGGGTGAACCTGGCTGTGTCTGTGAGTGTATATATATAAATAAATGCACAGAGCACTGAGGAAGTCGCTTTATGACGAAACGCGTCTGCACACTGGAGAGAGGGGGCATATCCAGGAAACATACCAGCTGCTCATTTCCAGAGAGAGAAGCCTCAAGATTTCAGTCTTTTGATTCTGTCTCTAACTTTATACGATTTTCGGGACTGGTGGTCTGAAGGAGACTGCTCCACTTCCGCAAGTGTTTTATATATGCAATTTTAAATTGTTTTAAAGTAAGTCTCATGTAGCGGGGGCAATAAATTCTTGTATTTTTATAGTCTGCACTATGTCACTTTTCTTGTGACCCTTTTTTTAAAGGTTATCCTTAAAGTGGAGGAGGAGTATATCCTTCCCCAATTTGCACACTTACCACCTATATTCAAAATTCAGAAAGTGGAGCCTGGAATAAACCCCAGAGCCTAGAAACTAGAGCCAAGTTTAAAGGCTCTGGTATATGTAAGTGCAATACCAGGGGTGTCATTTGTGTGGTATTTTATCCATTTTGTGTTATCAGTATTACACATTTCTTGTTTATTGTTTTTTATATGTACAATTGGATTGACACTTGAACTTGTGATAAGTATATATATACAAATCATTTTATATTCATATCACTTGTCCTTTCAGTGCATCACCCTCAGTTTGATTTTAAGTTTTCTAAGTTGATTAGGTGCATTTTGTCAGCTTGGTTATCAACAAAATACCATTTAGTTTTCATTTTCAATAAATTCATATACACTCTAGTAAGTACTTCAATTTAGTTTTTTTTTTAATTATGCACATTTCTATAGTGGAGGGTGAATCTGAAGAGTCTCCACTCTTCTGTTTTAAATTACTTAATGCAATATACAAATCTTATTGTATGTTTTTCTTACAAATGCACCTAACTAAATTATATGGCCTTGGATTTGTTCACACCTGATACATTTGCCATGGTCACATCTCCTGTTATTTTTTCTTTAAAATATTGTCTACACATATATATTATTCCATATAAGTTATCCTTGGATGACAATAGAGATTCTCTCAACCTCCAAGAGGGTATCATTCTATTCATCTATATCCTATTCATTTCAAGATACATTGGGTCATGATCAGTGCACGCCACATTTCCTATTATAATGTTTTTACAATATTTAACAAATCCATATCAGGATCATATCAATCCTAGATAAGGACTTATGTCTATGTGAGATAAAGGTGAAATCTCTATCAGATGGTCTTATACTCCTCCATAAATCATAAAGACTACACTTACCCAGTGTATACTGAAAAGCCCCATAGCCCACTATCCACCTTACCATGAATTGGGTTGGATATTTCCGATGAGTAGTTAGCCACACAAAATCACCAAGACATAAAACTGTCCCTTGGATATAATCTTGATCTTTCTGGAACATCATGTTTACACAGTGCATCTGTTTTTTACTAGGTGTGTAGATATTTAAAAAAAACAACCCAACACATCACTCAGGTTATACATTATCCCTAACTTAATTTAGTTTTAGATCAAAATGTTAACTCCCCTTTTTTGTATCTAAGAGATGAGTATTCAATAATTTCTTATTATTTAATCTAGACAAATCATCTGAATGTGGCATTCATCCACCCTATCTTTCTGCAGTAGATTTAAGAGGGTAAGTCATTTGTGGAGTGTATTAAACCCTTGAATATTAGACATCATTAACCTCAACAGATTGGACATGCCTACTGTGGGATCCATTAATTACAAGAGAGGAAAGAAAAACAAAAATGTCTGTACCCTAATAGGTCAATATGTTCAAACCCCAGATCACCTGATTTAATTTTATTCATTATTCAACTTATGTTTCCCATCTGATATAATACATAGAGCACAATAAATATTAGAAATTAGTATCTTTCTTATAAACCTAGTATTAAAAAGCTACAAAAACATATTCTTTTGTAAAATGGGCAAAAAACAACAATTTAACTTTCTATATTGCAAACTCACATATTTAGATTATTTGTCATATCCACACTGAGAGGAAGATTTGAACAACTTTCTAATATCTGGTCTCCGTATTGCTATTAAACACCACATTTATCAATGTAGGGTTATCATTAGTGAGTCCCATCTTTCTAAGGCTTTACACATACAGGTTGCGTACCTTTTCCAGAAAACCGTTATCCAAAAAGTTTTGGGGAGTCGAAAATTCCACACACATCTGTCAGAATGCAAGTTCACAACTTGTGAACAGATTATTCAGTGTCCAGTCCCCTTTAACTGTGATCTAGCCTTTCCATGCATGCTCAGATTACCCCACGCCCGCAAAGGGTAATAAAAGGGCACATGTGTAGGTCTGACATGCCAACGACAGGTTCCCAATGAGGTCTTACAGCTACATCACAGTAAAAGTGATTTATTTGATCTATACAGTATGTGCATTGATATAACTGTATATTGTGAGTGCTGAGATGCTTTAATATATCTAACTGGTAAAAATGATTTGTTATCCAAAATAACCCGTTATCCAAAATACTTCTGGTCCCAGGCATTTTAGATAAGTGATACTCAACCTGTATCTCCAAAATTATTAAACAAATATTACAATAAATGTTGAATCACGAAATCCTGCATATGAGTATCTCATCCCCATCCACATGCATATGTTTACAAGTGTAAAATACTTAATATATAGAAAGAAAGAAAAAAACTCATACTCATGCATGTCATTATGTTCAAATTCCAGATCATGTGATATAAATTTAAATACTATTCGTCTGCTATTTCCCAGCAAAAATAATACCTAACGTTCAATAAATTTTACAGTTAGTATATTTCCTATGAACCTAGTATCAAGAGATGTAGTAATTATTTATCAGATAGACAATGATAAGTAGTTTAGCTCAAACTAAATACGAAAATACCTAAGTGAAAAGGACCCCATAGCATTTCTAAATGTCAAAATATGGATGGAAGGAGACACCAATCTCCTGTGTCTCTGAGATGTTGCGAACTCCAGTTAGCTCCCGAATTCGCCACAACTGGAATATGCACACCTTGATCAGACATTGTGTTCTAAGCATAAATGCACAAAATGAACCGCAAGACTCAAGAGAGCGAACCATTTCATGCCACCTAGGTGGTTGATATACCGAACTGCTGACACATTGTCCTGAACAGCTTGGTAAATCGCGTGTAAAACTCTTGACTATGAAGGCACTTGCCAACAATTCTAAGAAATTGATGTGCTGTTCTTGTTCTTGAATAGACCCATATCCAGTGAAGGATTCTCCTCAAAGCATTCTCCAACCATGCAATATGTGCTAGCAATCACCCTGCCATGCCAGGCCTCCAAATGTTATAGCCACCATGTCAGTTCTTCTATTGCCTCACAATCCAGGGGAGCCATCTAATCTTACTACCAGCTCTAATGTAGGGTTTTGAGGCTTTGAAGAGCCCAATTAAGGAGAGGTCCCAGGAAAGAGCCTGGATGGAGGCTGACAACAGCCCTATTACCCAAGCCAATTGCCAGATAGTGATGACAGATTTTGTTAAGACTCACTTAATCTTATTTTTGATCTTCTCTTCTGGTAGGCGCGAGTTGATCATGAAGCCAAGAAAATCCAGGACTTGAGAAGGTCATGGTGGTCACGGATTTGTCCCAGTTGATGAGTTCTATTAATCAGGACATGTGTGGGTGGAGTGAGTCTACTTCTTGGGACATAATGATGATGTAGTCGAGGTATATGATAAGCCTGACACCCTTCTTTCGAAGGTGTCTTAGTAACTTGGTAAAACACCAGGTTGCGAGTGAGAGACCGAATGGAAGGCATAAAAACCTCTAGAATCTGTCTTTCCATTGGAACTGAAATAATTTCTGATGTGTTGGTGCCACTGGGACTGTAAGACAGACTGTAAGATAGGCATCCTGGAGGTCCAATTTGACCATCCAGTCCCCTATGGATAGAATGAGTGACCTCCCTTTTTGAAATGTTGGTATCTGAAAAATTCATTTACAGGGCAAAGGTCTTTATCTATCAACTGAGAGTCTAGTTCTGAGTAAGTTATTGATTTTTGGACTGCTATTTGATAGCGGTGTGCAGCAAATTCTATTCAATTACCCTTTACTGTGTATAAAACCCACTGGTCTGTAGTGATCAAATACCAATTGTGTATGTTGAGGTGTTGTAACCTCCCCCTACACTGACATGGGAAGGAAGTAAAAATAATTGGGACTTATCATATGCCGCCTGTGTTGCAGAGATCCCCCAGCTCTGTCAGGGCCTCACCCTCTGGGGAAAAAAGGCGGGAACTAGCGATCTAACCTCTGGGTAGGAAGGTATTTGTTGTGAGAGGCCTCTGGGACCACGAGGCAGACTCCTGGGGTTGTGTTCCCAAAGAAAACCTTAGGTTGAAAAACTCTGTGCATACTGGTATGTGCTTTGTCCAAGGCCATGAACGTTTGCACAAAGGATCCTAGATCCTTGATGAACAAATCACCGAATAACATGCCATTGTCTTTGGGGCTCCGAGTGAGCCAAATTAACCAGTTTAGGTTAGATATCTAGTAGGATAGATTTACTATGCTAGGTAGCTACCACCATATTGGTGTTGTCCACAAAACAAACCGCCCTCTGGGCCCAACCTCTTAAGGTCGCAGGGTTCACTGGGGTACCCTCCTTATTGTGAGACGTACTTGAGTCTTATTCAGACCAAGCACTGCCAATGCTGTTATTGACAAATTCACTTAGTACTCCATGGAGGCTGTTTATTTATTACTGACAACAAGCTTTATGCCCCTGATGGGCTTATTGTAAAGTACTCAGGATGAAAAAGTTCCAGATACAACACAGACGTTAAGTATAATTGGTCATACTTGTGTGAGGGCCATTTGGTAGTGGTTCGACAGCTGGTTGTGTATAAATTGCTACATACCTTGTTGCTTACCACTGTCATGCTTGGTTTATTTTACCTCAGTTACAATTCACAGCAGCAACAGTTTAGATATTTTTCAGTTCCAAACAATATGTCAATTCAAATACTGACTGAAAGGTTTATGCCGTATGCCGCATCCAATCTATATACCCACTTATATACAAGGTAGTACATGTTGATGGTATGTCATGCCACCTAAAAGTAATGTTCATAAACCACAAAAACATCTATAAGAAACTTCACAGCTTAATGCATTACTTTACAGATGCATCCCTGAATTCCAGGATATAAGTACATAGTACTGTTTCCAATGTATATTTAAGAAAAATTCCATTTGATCTCACAATATTCCGGGTAGGTTTTCAACTTGCAGCTTGGTCTGATTTATGATACCGAGAGCCTCTTTAGTCTGCAGTTCAGTCGAATAACTTCAAGAAGCTGCTGCTTTTAATCCAAGGATTGCCTGATGCCTCATCCTCCTCCGAGAAACAAAACGCTGCATCCGTGTGCTAGGTAGATATTAAGCTCACTAGTTTTACTCCATGACACCTTGTTGTTAAAAGCTGTTGGAAACACCAACCTTTGCCTGTGCCCCTGACCTGGATTGTTACTGGACTTCTTCTTTTTCTGTGTTATGTCATCCTGGAACAACTTACTCAAGGCTACTTTATTTTACTGTTCCAGTAAGACTGTATTATACTTTGTGGATTACAAGTGCTTGGTTATCTCTGTCTGCTACATATACTGGACCACTTACTTGTGTATTGTAGCTATCTGTGTGGATTTCAAGTACTTCTGCTGATTCCTATCTCCTGCATTTACTGGTCCTGCTGCCACTTACCTGCATGAGTGATTTCAGTTATCATATGCTGATCCCTGCTGCTGCCTACTTTATTGGAACTGCTATTTACTCTCAGGTGAGTACCCGCCATCTCTAATATTCTTTATTGTAATTCCATATAACCCTTTCCAGTTACAACCTTTCTTCATACTGTTGTCCTCCTCATGCCTATTCCTTACAGTTTGTGCAAGCGCTAATGGGTCTCATGTTTAATTGGGCCATTCATGAATCACCAAAGTTATTCCGATAAGTCCGAAAATTTGTCATTATGGCCAATTTCGGGGCTGACATTTCAGTAGTCAAAATTGGAACCTCAAACTATGTGAGGTATTTGGCTATTGCAAAAATAGCTGAAGTCTTCCTAGAAATGCCACCCAGGTAAAAAAATATATATAAATAAACGTAAAATAAATAAATTTTATATATATATATCTATATATATATATATATATATTAATTTTATATAAATTGTAGTAATATATATAAAATAATAACACATCATAAAATCATATAATATATGAAATCCAATTATAACAATAAAATTAAAAAAATAACTACATAGTTTTAAGATATGTATATAAGTAAATAAAATACATATGACATATGCAAATAACAATGTTAAGTAATACATAAACACATATACATATATTACATATAATAATACATGTATATTTTGCATTTATTAAATATAGTACATGAAAATAAACACGTATATCATATGCCACTTAGTAACCCCAATACAAGTTAGAGAATAGTCATGTGTACAAATGTACATATAGTAGCATATATTATTTAACACGTTGCCATAACAGATCTTGTGGTATTACAATCATATTGATGTCATGTCAACTATAAGTTCACCATCAACAGTTGTCCACACTCACGTGCTGAAGTAGCAGTGGTAACTGCAACTGAACCAGCCACCCAAGGTGTCCCAGGTGATCCCTACGATGCCTGCATTTACTGTACTGGTTGGTTGGGAGACCTGAGAAGTTAGGAATCCAACTAAATAACCATAACTTGGATTGAGGATTCCCAGCCCATGCAATCTAAATTCCCAACTGCCCCAATGACACAAGAAGGATTGGGGATTTCCATTCTGGTATCCCTGGGTATGTAAATGTGGAAATTCACGTGTATGTAACAAATGTTAGTCTCCACATTCGATATAGCAAATTAAATGCTGTGATCTCTATAAAGCAAATCTATTTTATTATGTTAAACATGGTACAAGCACAGAATCTGCAGCTGCTGGATATTCAAATTAATAAACCTATTCAAAATAAAAGTTACTTACAGCTTTGTTGCACTATGGCACCAATGCTGTATAATATGATTAAGGGGGGAATGACACAGTGGGTATAAAAATACCAAACAACAAATTGTATACCTAGTGGTAGTGCTGAGAAAATGAAATCTATACCTGTACTTTAGTGAAGCGAAATATGTTGGTATTTACTTGTATACATAGGGTGCACTATAAAATATAGCTTTGAATAGTTTAATCTGGCCTGTGCCAGACAAATGGTCGAATGTAGCAAAAAGCTTAAAAAGTAAAGTGATAAAATAGATATTGCAAAAGGTTAGAAAAAGTTATTATGAATAAATTATGTATGAATTGGTATAAAAAGTAAAAGAGTAAAAACAGAAATATTCAGCACGGACAAAACATCAAGAAGTGGTAAAATATTACTGAATGTAATAGATGTTAGAATGATAAATTATACATTTTTGTGATAAACTCATTTAGCTTTTGTTGCTTAAGAGGATACGTTTAAAGACATCAATCTGCACAACTTTTCAATTTTATCTTTAAAAAATAGTCACAATAAACTCATTCATGTTTGCTATTCATATCTAAGTCTTGCCTTACATATCCTAGGAGCAGTTTGGGTACATGAAAGACTTATTTTTGCATTAGACAGTCCCATGTGAGGATCACTTATATGGGCTACAAGCACTTTTGTGGAGAAAAATGCAACTCTGATGACTATTTGATCAGACACCATGCTCTTCTGCTTGGTTAGGTAACATATTATTTGGTGCATAAATTCTGTAAAATTCCCTGAACATGCACAAAAAAAAAATATATAGTATCTGTCATGCTACAACTATCAACTCAGTGTACATTTATTTTGTGGTCTTTTTCTGTGCATGTTGTCTAAATAAATTAAATTTTTACACTTACCTCAGTTTTTCATGAAAGGCAATACATTTTTGTTTGGAAATATATTATTTTGATTTATACTTTAATAATAAGCAGGTTAGCTTATTAGTATTAATTTAGATTTGTTTCTGTTAGTAAAATCTATATATGTTGCATAGGCATCCAGAGGTGGAAGGAAAAGGGGGCATGTGACATCCCCCCCCCCCCCCCCCCACTCCCTTGAAATTGAATCAGGCCCACTGGAGCAGCAGCAAATGAGAAACAGGCTTTTTACGGTAGGTTAACTAGACATAATGAGCAGGAAAACAACACTTGACAGGCAGAGGAGTGCTGCAAAAAAAGCTTTTATTTAATTATATACACCTCCTCACTGTCAGAGTGGTTTAGTCTGCTCTCTTCCTCTGCCTCTAGATGGTCTCCTAGCCATTCCCGATGGCTACTACTACCTCACATGCATAGAGTCCCGACATGGGCAGAAATATAGCTTGCATGCTGAAGACACAAGGTTGTTCATGTACTTCATCTTGTTTATGTATGTTGAGACTACATTTAACCAGTCTGGATTCTCAGCCAGTCTGGTATGTTAAACATCATGGGAAAGTGAGTACTCAACAACCCGAGTGCCAAAAGGTTAGCCACTATATCATTATGGATTGGTACTGCAGCTACTGTGGATTGCGTTTGGTTGCCCATCATGAGCAATGTAATGACATTGGACCTGGAGTGAACAAACAAATGATCAGTGATACCCGTAAACAAAAAACAAGGTCACTGCAGGGGAAGCATTGTTGACCTGACAATTGTGGCCTAAGGAGTGCCAGCTAGGGAGCACAACACAGATCGTCTAATCCTTTCGGAGTGTGCACAGTCAAGCTTTTTGTCAGGCTGTTTTATTTGCTTGCTTTTAATCTTTCTATTTTGCTGTGAGTGGATGCTGCTGACATATAATTAATGTCATTCCTAGTTCAATAATCTGCACTCCTCAGGCCGTGATTGTCAGGCCATCACTGCTCAGGTGTTTGTTTGCTCTTTAGTATTAAGTGGTGTGTGGTCCATTTTGGTGTATCCCTGACCCCTACTCTCCAAGTATCATGGTCTTTAGTTAGCGGGTGTCCTATTAAGGGTCACCCGTCTACTAACTATGATTCTTTGTAAATACCAGCACCTCAAGTGCCACTGCTGCATAACTACAAATTTTCCTAGAATGGAACCAAGCTTTTATTTCCCTTTTTAATACTGTCTAACTACATTCTTTTTTTGTAACACAGGTTGAGTATCCCTTATCTGAAATGCTTGGGACTGGCAGCATTTCGTATAACGAATAATTACGATCATTTCAGCAGCACCAGCCCTATAAATGATCTACATAGCCTAAATTCAGACTTTCTCACATTGTATTTAGGTAATATAGATCATTTCAAGCAGTGGAGCTGGTGAACTTACCTGCTCCATGGTGCTGCCAAAATGATCTGTCATCGCGCTGGACTCTGATTTTGGGTCATTTCAGTTTTTGGATCTTCGGATAAGGAATATTCAACCTGTACCTCAGAATGTTTTCTGTGCATCACAGAGCCACGATACATGAAACAATGTTACATTTTGTTGACTGCAACTCCCATGATATTGAGCATACAACATTTCTAGTTGAATAATATGGGAATAATAGTTAACTGTTGATGAAGTTGGGGGGGGGGGGGCACTACAGGAAGTCAGCAGTGCAAACACGAAGTCCTTTATTCATGAAAGAATGGGATAATTTTTCTATCTCAGCTATTTTAGCCTTAAGTTTGTAATTCCCATCTCAGTTCCTTGCAATTATCTCTTTCATGGAAAAAAATCCAGGGGATGCCCATGATATGTTGTCATACATGTTCCAGTGCAGTGTCTGAAAGAGATTACCCATTATCTGAATCAAAATTAACACATTTCTGATGCTCCTTCCTTCGATCATGAAACTCTTTGGGGAGGAGGTTGGCAACTGGATGAGGCACCAGCGAATATGTTCACTTTGGTGCTGCTCCATGGGGATCTCCCCAAAAACAGGGCCAAAGCCTGATTAGACAGTAGGGTCGCAGCATGACAGCAGGACTCTCTTTGGAGAAGAAGAAGTGTGACAAACAGGACTGTAACTGGTCATCATCCCCTATACTGTCCCTTGTTTTCTTCAAAGATGACATTTTCCCCTATTACTTTATTCCAAACCATAATTCTAAATGTAAAGTCGACTCTGCAGGATTACAATATGTCACTGTAAATGAGTCAGGGACAATGGTTGATGGTTTACCCCCTGCAGTGCACATAATTACACAATTAGGGAGACAGAGTGGGGTCTGTTAATTGGACTCATTGTTTCCTCCTCTGTTTGAAATTACCAGTACCTGATGTTGTCTGTTAATTACAGTTTCATATTTTTAAGAGCAATGGGGTAGATGTCGCTAGTGGTAAATTAATGGGCACTTTACAATTAATGCCCACTGCTAATAAGGTTAACGGGTGCGGTAATATAATTATGCACCTGTTAAAATAATTAATGCACTGGAGGCCTATCTATATATGCAGTGAAGTTGGCAGCAACTTGAGGGAGAAACTGCAGAGAGCAAACCTTCACACTGCCCCAAACCGAACGATATTGAACCAAAAGATGTCCCCACAAAGAAGTTATCGCAACCAAGAGACAATGCTCAAATGTTTCACCCCAAAAGAGATTTTAAAAACTTGTAAACTTACATGGGTCTGCATCCAAGATGGCGCCCGCACACAGATGGATTAGGATGACGTCTCTGAACTTGACCACACAGCCCCCCTTTCTCCAACTCAAGCGAATATGCCAACAGAAAACCTAAAAAGCTATTTCAAACACTGCAGAAAAAAATTAAGGGTGTGATAAAATCCCTAACAAGTGAATTCACTAAAGAAATGAAGACACTTGGTGACAGAACCACAAAATTGGTAAACAAACTAGACAAACTGATAGATTTGCATAATGATTTAACTTACCAACACACCGATCTTAAAAAAGCATCCAAAGCTCTAAGTGGAAAAGTATGGGATTTCAAAGATTGCTCCTGACACAAAAATGTAAAAATTCAAGGTATCCTGGAAGATGGTCACCCTTCTAACCTGAAAGACTGGATTCAGTAACTCTTCACAGCCCACCTACTAAATTCCACCAAAACAAAAATGCTTATAGATCACATCCACCTAAAGCTTAAAATGTTAAAGCGGATTCCCAGAGTGACACTATTATGAATCTCCACTATTTTCACTATAAAGAAAAGCTTCTCTGTGCAAGCTTCATGAGTAAATCACTGCCACCACATTTTCTGGAATTCAGTTATATGTTGACCTGTCTCCCTTGATGCTCCAACAGAGGAAAAACTTCAAGCAAGTCACAGCAGCTTTATGAGCAACAATAACAAAAAATTCACGAGGAACGGACAACCTGAAAAAAATCACGAGGAACAGACGACCTGAAAAACAAAGCATGGCGAGAGACTGGAGAAATACCTACCACCTCCAGTTCAGCCCGAATTCATCCTTCTTCTCCAAAATCTGAAAAGCCTGAACCCAATTTTGCATGCTGAGCATAACAATAACTAGCAGATGGCACTTACAGACTTAACTCTCTGCAATATAAACAAAGACAATATACCCCAAATATAAAAAAATAAAGCCCCTCGATGACAATTTAAATGGTGATGACAGTTACTGTAATACCGAAGTGAGATATCACCATCCAATCTTTAATTGAATCATTTTAATTCCAATATCCAAAAACCTGTTACCCGTGACTTACCGCCAATCTTTTGTATTCCACAATCAATACCCTTAAAAACACCCCCTTTAATGAAATTAAGGTAACACCACCATTCTAATCATTTTTGGATCACTACTAAATAACCTATTAGCACACCTTTAGATGCTTGGTGATGGTCAGAGCAAGCATAGACCATTTTTTCCTGTTAAAACCAATCCGCCAAATCAATGTATATATTACATTAACTAAACATATCACTACAAACTTTATGAACAACTAAACTCTTGTTTGACATCTGTCTCAAATATTCCATTTGTTTGGATCTGTTTCAAATCTCAAAAATGTCTTTCAATATGAGAACAAGAAAGCCCAAAAAGATAACACTATACTGATATTGAACTTATGTGTACATACAAGAGCATGTTTTCCTCAACCATGTATTGGACAAGTAAAAAGGCCCAAGCAAACATTATTAAACCAAAATGTTTTGTTTTTTTTAAGAAACTTGTTCTGCATCTGAAATTATTGATTATGATCTCTCCTCAGTCCACCCCTTCCACTCTGATTCTACCTACCAAACCTTAATTTCGAAGTCCAACTTAATTGGAGATGAGAAAAGTGCTCACTGATCCAGAAACTACAAAACATTTTGATTGCACTAGTAATGTATAACCAATTTCCTGCACTCTCTTTCTCTTTCTCTTCTTACTCCCCTCCTCTTTCTTATATGCCACCCTTCCCCCAATACCCATCCCCTTCCTTCTTTCATTTCCATCTAAATAAGGCACCTCAAAGAAGATCTTATACAGTCTGTCCATCTCAAGCACCTGCAAAATCAAAACCAAGGCAAAAACTCAACATATCTCCAACTCCTTTCAGAATGCTGAAATACCGAAACAGTAAGTAATGAAACATCCATATATACCAACCCCCACCACCAACCACATACTCTCTCACACATGCATCCTCCCACAGAACTAACAACATGAGTATAAAAATCCTATCAAGTAATATGAAAGGACTGAATATACTTTATTTCTTAGAAAAGTGATAGATCTCAAACACTTCATAAAATAAGGCTCCCTGATAATTTGTGGAGACTTGAACACCGTAGCAGACTCTCATTTTGACTCCTCCTCAAACCCATCATCAAAATTCCTAGCTACACTAAAACACCAAACTGCAACAAACTTTGAAGGACTTCCAACTACAAAACACATGGAGAATTTTAAACAACCTAGACAGAGACTATCCTTTTGTGGATAATATCTTGGTAACCCTCACAGAACCCCTCAATTTCCTACCAGCATTACAAACTACATTACAACTACATTACTACATTACAGTATTCAATATGAGCGTTTGGAGCCAAGAAGTTGGCTCTGAGCCCCATTAACAGTAGTGGAGGCCCAGGGCTACTTGCCCTGGCCCCGCATATGTGTGTTAGAGATCCCTGGGACTATTTGGGGATGCCCCTAGGACATGTTTTTGACAGGAGGGGTAACTTGTCTACAAATCAGTTGAGTTGCTGGAAAGGGGATGAATGGCAAAGTCCAACATGCACATTTTGAGAAGAGATATAGATAAAGATTTTGGGGAGGTGGGGGAGGTTGAGTTATGGTTAACGAATAGCGTGAGGAGGGTGACTTGGTAGGTCTACTTCTAAGTGAAAGTCATCCTACCCAGTCAACCTCCTTGCATTATAACTGAATTTTGAACTGAATCAAAATTAGTGTCTAATTAAAATGTTACCTTTCCTCACACTGTGCCCCTTAAAGGTTATATTTATCCTAAATATGCATGAGGAATTGCATAATTCAACAAGATAAACAAAGAAATTGGGCCAAATATATGCTGCAGCTGAGTAAAATTGCAAGAGATTTCTAGGTCCCACACATTGTGATTAAAAATACACCACTGAGCTACATCTCAACTTAGTTATTTCCATTCCTCCATGCTTTATTGGTAAGACTAACAAGAGGGGAATAACAATCCTCCATTGTCATAGTAGAAAATGGCATATAAAAGTTCCAAAGATAAGGTAAATCTCACTAGGACGATTGCATTAAAAGGAAACTAAACACCAGCAAATAGTTTTCAGTTGTGAACTTAATAACAGGATGTAGCCTAAATATAGCCCGAAGGGTGGTAGTAGAGGCCTCTTTTAAGATAAAGATAAATGGTTCGTTTTTTATTATTTATGAAATCATCTAGGATTGCTTTAGCAGTTTAACTGGTTTTATAGACACACTATGAGTAAAGAAAAGTGTCTCTGTGTTAAAATGTTCCATGGTGTGACTAAAGAATGGTATTTGTTTAACTAAATTCTGAGTCCGTCATCTACCTCAATGTATGGGATTTCACTGTATTAGGCATGCTATGTCAAAGAGCATTGATAGAATGAGAAAAAACATATGGTAAAGAGCTTTGAAAATGCCAGCTCTGACTGGGGATAGATCACGTCATCTCCCATAGGGAGCTGACACACCAAAACAATGTGTAGCTCTATCGGTATTTAATTCCTGAATAGTAAATTACAGATGATTTTTTTTGTTTCCCACACATTTGTTTATTTTTACTTGGTGAATGATCCAAACAGTCTCATATTTTCACATATAGCATTAAATGTTTTTGAGTTATTTCTCTGAACCTCAAGTCCACTGAGGAATTTTATAAATATATCTTCTCAATGTGGTAATTGACTCTGCTCATGAACACAGTTATCAAGAAAAGAAACAAAGCAATCAGTTAAACAGACACCAAGCACTGTATTGGGAACCTTTACTAAAAAAATAAATTATCTGTATTTCAAATAGAGAGATAGAAAAGTATGTGGGGTCTATTCATTAAATTTCAATGGTAGTCCAAGAAGGTAGAATTGGGAGGTTGAATTTGACTTTGAAAAAAATAATCAGACTCCCTTTAGTGAGTTCTAGAGGTGTTAAGTTACATAAATAACGAAAACAATGCCTCCCTCTATCCTTTATTAACAGGGTCCAGGTGTAACCGAAATGGGGCCTGGATCCCTAACACATATTGGGGACAAAGCAAGAGGTGCTGCCCCCCCCCCCCCCCACCTTCTATAAAAATCTGTACCTGGAGCTGGCATAACACTCCCAGCACCCTAACTAAATATACAGGAGCTAGGGCTACTTGTCCCGTATCTGCCCCAAGTAACCCTAGGCATAAGCTCCCAGCCCCATGTAATACTGCCTCTACTACTGGAATTAACAGGCTAGAGGCTGGCCAAAGGCCCCTGGTTTTTTATAAATCCACACTCCCCAAATCAACAGGGGTCCTGGGACTTCCCCAAAGGCCCCTATAATAAAATAATATTCCCCATTGTCCAGGTGAGGCAAAAATGTTCTGCAATAAAATCATGTCCTTCCGTTTACTGAAGGTCCCTAGCCCCAATAAAGTAAAATAAATTAATCTCTACATACCCCTTTCCCCCTGCTCCTTAGCCATACCTTGCCCACTTGTCCAGGTATAGGGGGACAAATCCCCACCCTTTGAGTACCATGAGTACGGGCAGTGAAAATCATTGCTCACCCCCCTATCACCCAAAGGTTTCCCTGTAAAATAAATATACATTTTCAATGTCTTACAGAATCCATGATGCCCTTGATCCCCAGCACTCAATGGGTGGGATTTTCTTACAGGTTATTGATGCAATTGGATAAAGTAGTGGTGGTTTTGGGAAGCCCTCGATCCGCAGGTGAATATTATCTTATTATAAGGTCCAGGAGCCTTTGGTGCAGCCCCTGGGTAATGTTTTTTATGGGTGGTGGCGTGTTAATGATGGGCCATTACTACCAGGTGCTGGAAGCTGTTTATGGTGGGAAGGGCTGTTTTCCCTAGCCCTGATGAGTATTACAGGCGGCTGGGAGCATTTGCATCTTTCCCAGCCACATTTATTATAGGGGAGGGGCAGGTTTACTTACCCTGGCTCTCCTTGTATATTACAGGGACCCCGAGTGTTTGGCCAGCTCCTGGACCCATTTATTATCAGGGGAAATGAGGGCATATAGCCCGGGTCCCCGATACATTTAATTAGGGTGCTGGGAGCCTTTTATAATTAATAGCAGCGATTCAAAAAAAGAAAAAGTTTACTTATTTACAGTGGCATACAGCAGTGTGAAAAAAAAAACATGGAACGCGTTTCGCAGAAGGCTAGGCGCCCAGCTGTAGCATGAAACGCGTAAGGCTGGTTGTTCCAGGTTTTTTTTTTCCCTGCTGTATGCCAGTGTAAAAAAATAAACTTTTTCTATTTGTGAATCGCTGCCCGTTGTCGTTGATTATTTAGGAATCCGACAAGTCTTCATGCGTTTGCTTGTTTCTGCTGGGAGCTCCCTTTATCATTTGTTATATTAGGGGGGCCTTTTGGGCATCTCACACCTATGTTAATAGTTGTGGAGGGACAGGGCTAGCAAATCCTGGCATATTGAGGGGGCTAAATCCTGGTGTACAGTGGCAAAACCTGGCATAGAGTGGCAAATATTAAATGGCTAAATCCTGGCATATTGAGGGGTGAAATCCTGGCATATTAAATGGCTAAATCCTGGCACATTTAGGGGTTAAATCCTGGAATATTAAATGGCTAAATCCTGGCATATTAAAGGGCTAAATCCTGGCATATTAAGGGTTTAAATCCTGGCATATTGAGGGGCTAAATCCTGGCATATTGAGGGGTTAAATCCTGGCATATTAAATGGCTAAATCCTGGCAAATTTAGGGTTAAATCCTGGAATATTAAATGGCTAAATCATGGCATATTAAGGGTTTAAATCCTGGCATATTGAGGGGTTAAATCCTGGCATATTAAATGGCTAAATCCTGGCATACTGAGGGGTGAAATCCTGGCATATTAAATGGCTAAATGCTGGCAAATTTAGGGGTTAAATCCTGGAATATTAAATGGCTAAATCCTGGCATATTAAGGGGCTAAATCCTGGCATATTAAGGGTTTAAATCCTGGCATATTGAGGGGCTAAATCCTGGCATATTGAGGGGCTAAATCCTGGCATATTGAGGGGTTAAATCCTGGCATGTTAAATGGCTAAATCCTGGCATATTGAGGGGTTAAATCCTGGCATATTAAATGACTAAATCCTGGCAAATTTAGGGGTTAAATCCTGGAATATTAAATGGCTAAATCATGGCATATTAAACCAAGTTTTAAAGTACAAGCACACAAACACCTCTTTACTTACCATTCCTATCCCCCAGTTATAGCCCTCCACCAAAAAACTCACTCACCACTCTCACTGCCCCCACCACCCCTGCCTGATCATATAAAAAAAAATACAAACACATTCAAAAATATTATAATTATAAATAAAAATGAGTAAAATAAAAATGTTCCCAGGGTATATCATCTGGCCCTGGGGCGTTGTCTACTTTAAGACCATTTAAGTGTTGTAACTTTTCTTTTGTCAGCCAAACACGTTTTCTGTAAAAGTAGCTTGCAGGTTCTTGTCCATTGGTTTGTTCTTGGTAAAAACAAAAGAAAATAAATTATTTCAGATAGCTGCTTTCTCTCTGTCCCAATGACCATCTCTCCCATTTCAGATAACAAAGTCATAACATTATCAGCCTCTACCTTTTATAGGGTCCCTCTTGCTCTCCTAAGCAATTCTTTTTTTAGGTTCTAATTTAATCGCGTCTTTCTTGGCATCTTTATATTTTTCAAATGCCTTTTTTTATATTTATTTCCTGATTTACATTGCTGATTAGCCACATTGATTTTAGTTTGCTTCTTTTATATTTGCTTCCAAAGGGTATACAATGTTATATATATTTTTGTAGTGTTATTTTGAAGCTATTCCACTTACTTTCTAATTCATAAGGAGATATATTAACCCCTTAAGGACAGAGTATTTGAAACATTTTTGTCCTTTCTGGACAATGGCTATTTTAACATTTCTGTGCTGTTTGTGTTTAGCAGTAATTTTCTTCTTCGTCATTTGCTGTACCCACACATATTATATATATTTTTTTTATTTATTTTTTTTCAATTTTAATCTTTTTATTTTTTTTTAGACATAAAAGACATTACGTACAGTGCATTTATAGTCATTCTGCCCAAGAGCATTACATATAACATTACATATACATTATAAGCTTCTTAGACTTAGATAGATATTAAGACTATTACATGCAATAAACCACACAAGATTTACTAACATAACAGGACTTACTAACATATATCGAGGAGCCTAGATTTCCACATTTATCTAATTTTTTATTTTTTTTTCAGTGGACCTTGGGGGGGGGAGCGTGGGCTATAGGACCCAGTGGTGAAGATGTAATATCTTATAGGTATTGTTTAAAAAGCCTCAGGGGTAAACATAATTTCGGGGAGATTCGTACTGCAAAATCCCACCTACGGATTTCTGTTTTCCTTCTTTTCCCCTTCTTTACCTCTCCTCTGTTATTCCCTCCCCCATACTATCTAGATGTTGTTGTATTTTTTTTTAACCCAATTGATCCAGGGAAGCCATTTTTCCTCAAATTTTTTGTTGTTGTTATTTTGGAACGATATACCTCTTTCCATATTATATTGATATTCCAATTGGGCTAATATTTGGGACTTTGGGGGCCTTAGATTTTGCTTCCAGTATCTCGATATTATTGTTTTTGTAGCCATCAAGATCTGAATAATTATATATTTCTTCTTGAATGTGAAATTAGATAGATTAAAATGTAGCAGTGCCAATGCCATATCTGGCTCTATAAAATTTCCAATAATTTCTGATAAGATTTTAAAAATTTCCTCCCATAGGGGTTTTAGTATCGTACAGTCCCACCATATATGTCTGGACGTTCCTATGTCGGTGTTACAACGCCAACATTGGCTAGAATTCGTAGAATTAATTTTATTCATTATTATTGGGACCAGGTGCCATTGATGTAGGATTTTATAGTGTAGCTCTACTATATTTATACAATGAATTGATTTTTTTACTTCTTTTATTGTGGTGGCCCAGATTTCTTCTGCATTAACTACCCCTATGTCTCTCTCCCAATTTGTCCATGCTTTCGGTTTTGTTTCTTTATCCTTGAGATTTACAATGTCAAGACATCGAGAAGTAGATATGCCTTTCACACTGGGAGCTATAAATGTAATTATTTTAGCTAAGTGAATATCTTTACTATCTGTTATCAAATGGTGCATAAAATAATTTTTTATCCGAAGATAGTTAAAGATTTCGCTAGCTGGAATCTGTGATTCCCGCTGAATCTGTGGGAAGGGTTTAAGGCTCCGATTTTCCAGCAGATCTGCTATTAGGATTATTTTCCCTTTCCACCTATTCAGATTTAGGTTTTCCATATTTAATTCTAGAGTTTTTATAGGACAGAAGGGTAGGACTTTATCTGCCAACTTATTATTTTTTTTGAATACCAGCCAGTCTAACATTAAGTCCCTTATGTGCGGAGTTTTTATCTTTTGAATTAATTGTTTTATGAACTCCGTATTGGCCCAAAGAGCCAGTGGGATTTCCTCTACGTTAAGCTGAACCAACTCGGCATAGTACCACGGCTCCATTTTAGCTAAGGGGTCCTGCCATCTCCGCAGATGTAGCAATTGTGTCGCCTGATAGTATTTAACAACGTTTGGCACTGAGAGACCGCCTCTATCAGAATGTTTTAATATATGGGACATTGCAATTCTTGGGCGCTTGTGGTCCCAGATATATCTCAAAAGAAGTCTCTGCAACATTCTCAGTTTTTTGATAGGGTTCCTGAGGTGGTCCATCCGAAACAAATATGTCCATTTAGGCAGAAGGTAAGACTTTATGACATTTACTCTACCGAGCCATGATATTCCATTGGTCCTCCAGTCCCTGGATAGTTTTTCATTAGAATATTTGTATAGTCTATCAAAATTTGTGGCCATTAGGTCTTCAACTTTTGGTGTGATAAATATACCTAAGTACTCGAATCCTATTGTGGTCCAAACAAAGGGGTATATCGCCTTTAGTTGGTTTATCGCTATTACATCAAGATTTAGAGGCATTGCTTGTCATTTTCTGTGGTTTAATTTATAGTTGGAGGCCTTGCCGTACGATTCTATTTCTATCATAAGGGCTTCCAGGGAACTCTCGGGGTCTGCCAGGGTCAAAATAATGTCGTCAGCATATAAACATATTTTAAAGTCTCGTTGTCCCACCCGCGTACCCCTAATCTGAGTGTTATCTCTGATTTTTATTGCAAGGACCTCCAAGGTTAGAATATAGAGAATTGGGGCCAGGGGGCAGCCCTGTCGTGTGCCATTTTTTATCGCAAACCAATCTGCGGAGATGCCAGGACCCATCGTTCTAGCTGTTGGGCCATGATATAAAGCCATGATTGCCTCCTTTATTGGTCCAACAAGGCCAAATCCATCCAGGGTTCGGCTCATGAATCCCCAGCTGACCCTGTCAAACGCTTTCTCAGCGTCAAGTGACAGGATCAGCTGGGGAGTCCCCCTCTCACCCGCATATCCCAACAAATCTATCAATCTCCTTGTGTTACTATTAGCCGAGCGGCCGGCTACGAAGCCCACCTGGTCCTGATGGATAATCAGTGGTATTATTGACTTAAGTTGATTTGCTATTATTGTAGAGTAGATCTTTGTGTCAGAGTTTATTAGTGATATAGGTCGGAAGTTTGCTGGGTCTGATGGGTCTTTTAAAGGCTTCAGTATTGGTGATACTGCCGCTTGAAGCATTTCTGAAGGCATCTTACCCCTATCTCTAATTTCATTAAAAGTATTTGTGAGATGTTGAGATATATCCGCTTTAAATTTTTTGTAAAATATGTTTGAAAATCCATCAGGACCAGGAGCCTTGTTTAATTTCATATGGTTTATCGCCTGGATCGTCTCCTCTAATTTAAAAGGTTGATTAAGTTCCATTAATTGCTCTGGCGTCAAGGAGGGTAAAGTTATATTACCTAAATATTGATCAATCTCATTTTCTGGAGGTGATTCAGGGAGCGTATATAACTGCGAGTAAAAATTATTGAATGCGTTGCCTATGTCCTTTGGACTGGTATTACTTGCCCCCTCCCATATAATCTTTGTAACCCTGGCTTTGGCTTTTTTGTTTCTTAATTTATTAGTCAACATTTTGTCCGCTCTATTACTTTTTTGATACCACTTTTGGTTGAATCTCAGCAAAATAAAATTCACTCTTGCCATTAGTAAAGCATTGATTTTATCTTTGGTCTGGTCTATAAGTAGGGCTAGTTCCCTGGTAGGGGCAAGTTTATTATTCCTATTTAATTTATATAATTCCAGGTTAAGTTGGTTAATTGATGCACCTTGTGTTTTATTTATTTCACTATTTAATTTTATCAAATAACCTCTAGCTACACTTTTAAAAGCGCACCAGATAATAGAGCTGGAGATGTCCGCTGTAACATTTTCCTTAAAGTATAGCTTAAATAATGAGGATAGAGATTCTACATTTGTCTCATCATGCAGCAGTCTCTCGTTTATTCTCCAGCTTGGGATCTGCCTCTGTTCTTTTACTACCTCCAGCTCAAGTTCTACTGCGGAATGGTCGGACCAGGGAATATACTTTATTTCTATGTTTTGGCAATACTGCAATGTTTGGGATTTTACCATAATGTAATCTAAACGGGAGTAGGAGAGATGAGGGTTTGAGTAAAATGTATAGTCTCTCTCATCAGGGTGCATGCAACGCCAAACGTCGTATATTTCAAATTTAGCTATGATTTTTTGAAGATGGAGAGCACCTGCTATCATTGTTGGGGTTATTCTAGCTCCTTTTTGAACTCTTTTATCTAGGTCCGCATCCATTACGCAGTTTAGATCTCCCCCCAATATGAAGATCCCCTGAGTTAGAGGTTGAACTTTTTCCAAAAGGTCATTGATAAATTTTTGTGGATTTTTATTCGGGGAATAGATGTTTAAAAAGGAATATCTTTGTCCCTGAATGTCACAAATGAGGAATACATATCTTCCATTCTTGTCGTGCATTGTAAATAACTCTTGATAAATTAAATCTTTGGAAATCAGTATAGCTACTCCCCTTTTCTTCTTATTGTAATTGGATGATATAATATGCGGGAAAAGGCAATTTTTTAGTGGTGGGGAATCTGTCTTCCAGTGAGTTTCTTGTATGAAGCCCACCTTAATATGGTCTTTTTTAAACTTCTGAATTAGTAGCTGACGCTTTTGGGGAGAATTTAACCCCTGGGCATTTAATGTAATCACCCTAAATCCAAGCACAACCCCCCCCACTGCTCCTTCTATCGATCCGGCTCCATCACTTACACAAACAAAAATACACATGTACAATATATATAACCTTTTGGGTTCACCCTGTGTCCCTTTTCCCTTTTTACTTGGGACACCCTGGAATTTTTCTGTGTGTCCTTCCCCTTTCCCCTTATGGACACTCATTGAGCTCTAATAAAGAGCTAGTTGTATTTGTGTGTGGCTGTCTGGGCAAAGATCTATTTTCTGTTGGTTTTTATTCCCTACAGGAAGCTTCTTAATCTGTAAAACTAAAGAACTATACCTCCATCAAAAGAAAAGAGGGAAAAGGGGGAGAGGGAGAGAGAAGAGAAGAAAAAAAAAAAAAAAAAGGAACTCTCCCCCCCCCCCCCCCTTTAAACCCACTCTGTTCCAAACTTATACCACTTTCCGGTTTTACCAATGTACTACCAAACGTATGAAATTTTGGTTAGATCTCTTCTTCCAACTCCCCCTCCCCCCTCCAAGCCAACCAATATTGTGTTGATTATTGCTCTGAAACCTCTCTGGGTCTCTCCACCCCCCCCCCCACCTCTCCCTCCCACCTGTATCTATATGTTTAGTGAATAAATAATTGAGGAGTTAATACTAATATAATATATATGTGGTAGTGACGTGTGCATATGTGAGTATCTACTGTGATGAAATAAATGGCAATAACTAAAGATAAACTATTTTAATGTCTATTAATAGTGAAAAGTGGAAAAATTATAAAAATAATGTGAGTACATTTAAGTGATAATATGTGAGGTGGCATGAATATTAAGCCTAAAGATAAGCTATTTTAATGTCTATTACTAGTGAAAAGTGAAAAATTATAATATTAATGTGAGTACGTTTAGGTGATAATATGTGAAGTGGCATAATTATTAAGCCTAACAACAAATAATAATTGGAGTGTAGTTGGAGAAGTAGGAGTAAGGGAAGGCGGACTGAGGTCGATGGTATCCCCAGAGGGTGGGGGGGAGAGGGATCAGCGCCCCCGTAGTCAACACCTCCCCCCAACTCAAACATCGTTTTGCTTAGTCGTATATCAAAGATATTCGGAGGGAGCCACATCATTATTATTGGCCTAAGCCATCTTTCTCCTTTGGGAGAGTGGGCTGAGGTCGACCGTATCCCCAGAGGGAGAGGGGGGAAAGGGACCAACCCAAACCATCGTCAGCACCTCCCCCCAAGTCAGTCATCTATTAATTGTGTATCTAAGGTATGGAGGGGGCCACATCATCATTGTTGGGCTAAGCCATCTTTCTCCTCTAAACGTATTTTAAATAAGATAAATCAAACCCTGATTTTGTAGTAATTCCTAATTCTAGGATTGGTACCCCCTATTTCCCTGGGGTCCCCGTTTATCTACTGTGGGTACATCTCCCCTCCCTCCCCTCAACTCCCCCCTCTACTGGTTAGGTATAGACTTAAAAAGCGTTTATTCTAATTATCACAGTTTTTTAATCCACGTGCGCACTTTTTCCGTGGGTGTCATATGCAAGCGTTGAGTCTTCATATTGGATTATTATTTTTGCTGGGAAACCCCAGCGGTAGTTAATATGTTTTTCCCTCAACATTTTTGTGACTTCCAAAAATGATTTCCTGAAGTCTCTAGTAGCTCTAGATAAGTCCGTATAGCATTTTAGTTGCTGGAACTTTTGTGGTAGATTTGATGGTTCTCTAAAAGCTGCTGCAAATTTATTTTTAATTTTGAAGGAGTGAAATCTTATGATGACATCACGGGGTGTTGTTTCTGGTATCCCCTTTGGTTTCGGTATTCTGTGTAAACGCTCAATTATGGTATCTTGAATTGAGTCATTTATTTTTATTTCTCTACAGAAATCCATGAAATATTCCTCCAGTTCAATTTGAGTTATTTTCTCAGAGACTCCCCTTATTCTTAAGTTGATACTTCTATCTCTGTCTTCCAGATTTTGGATGGTAAGTTCCAGAGCTTTTATCTTGCTGCCCATTTTTTCGATCTTAGTCTCAACTTGATCAAATTGTGCCTGGGATCTGCTAAGATTTTTTTCATTTTGTTCAATTTTCTGTTCAAGTCTCTTTATTTCTACTGTAATATCTTTAGTATTGTTTGCCATTTCCTTCCGAAGTTGGGAGAATTGAGTTTCTAGGAAATATTTTAAAGAATCCATAGTTTCTCTAGTTTCTGTTTCACTCGTAGAATCTGAGTGTAGTTCTAGTTCGTTTTGTATAATCGATATATTTGTTGTTTCTTCTAGGTTGTCCGAGCTGGAAGTTTTGAGCGAGACAGGTGAGAAAATTGATGCCAATTATATATTATTTTTATCGGGACAAGAAGGGCTTTCTATGGATGCCATCTTTTTGATAATATCTTATCATATTATTAAAAAAAATAATAAAATATGGTAAAAAAAAAAAAAATACACAAATTTCCTGACTTTTATTTGAAACAACTTCTCCTCATCGACAATAGCGAACGAAAAAACATGCTAAATAGATTCTACTATTTCTCCTGAGTACAGGGATACCACCCATGCATAGGTTTGTTGGGTTGTTTGGGGGCTAAAATGCCAAATTTGTGAGGTGCAGTTTTTTGTTTTCCAACTTGAAATTTTTACATGCAGACAGCCTGCACCCATGTCCCATTTGGGACATATTTGAAACCAGCCAGTGTATTTTACTCCATCCACCCATATATTTTTTAAAAGTAGACACCTTAGGCTATCTCAAATGGTGGTATTTTAACACTTTCCATGCACTAATTCTACCACCAGCCTTAGTCAAAGTTTGTGGTAGTAATTTTTTTGTGTTTTTTTTTCACAAACCTTGTACTTCAGACATGAATTCACAGATTTTGGTATGTGTCACTGCCAAATAACACCCCAATAAGTGTTCAGCAACATCTCTTGAGTACAGGGATACCCCCCATGCATAGGTTTGTTGGATTGTTTGGGGGGTAAAAGGCCAAATTTGGGAGGTGCAGTTTTTGGTTTCCCAAATTAAAATTTTGACATGCAGACCGCCTGCACCCATGTCCCATTTGGGACATATTTGAAACCAGCCAGTGTATTTTACCCCATCAACCCATATATTTTTTTAAATTAGACACCCTACGCTATTTAAAATGTTGGTATTTTAACACTTTCCATGCACTAATTCTACCACCACCTTTGTCAAAGTTTGTGGTAGTAATTTTTGTGTGGTTTTTTTTCACAAATATTGTATTTTAGACATAAATTCACAGATTTTGGTATGTGTCACTGCCAAACAATAACCCAATATGTGTTCAACAACATCTCCTGAGTACAGGGATACCACCCATGCATAGGTTTGTTGGGTTGTTTGGGGGCTAAAGGGCCTCATTGTGAAGGTGCGCATTTTCAACTTGGAATATTGACGTGTAGTCAGCCTGAGACCATCTTTCATTTTTTTTTAAAGTAGGACAGTGTATTTTACCCCAAAAAGTATATATTTTGTAAAAGTAGACACCCTAGGCTATTTTAAATGGTGTTATTTTAACACTTTCCATGCACCAATTCTACCACCAGCCTTTGTCAAAGTTTGTGGTAGTCATTTTATTGTGTATTTTTTCCCACATACATTGTACTTTAGACACAAATTCACATATTTCGGTATGTGTCACTGACAAACAATACCACAATATATGTTCAGCAACATCTCCCGAGCACAGGGATACCACCCATGCATAGCTTTGTCAGCTTTGTTGGGTGTTGAAAGACTACATTTGAGAGGTGCGCTTTTTGTTTTTCAAACTTGGAATTTGAACATGTCGAGCAAGGAAGGGGTTAATAGCTCTTATAAGAGCCTTTGTAGTACTGTACAAAAAAATTAACCCCTAAAAATGCACAGACAAGAAAAAATGTTCTGCTGTGCAGTGATCAGTGGCAGGGAAGGGGTTAATACACTACACTATACAAAGGGTATGGCTTTTATAAAAGCCCTTGGGACTCACAATTTTTTAACATTTTATTTAATTTATTACAATTAAAAAAATATGTTATACAGATCTGTCTCTTTTCCTCACTAAAACTCAAGTGAGGAGAGGGAGGCAGATCCATATGGGTCAGAACAATATTTACCAATATTGATCGAACCAGACGAATGGTGATGCTCATCTGAGAAATCACCAAACCACCTTTGCCACTGATCGGCTGTTACTGATCGCTATACACGCGTTCAGACAGCTTTAAAAGGAATACACGTAATCCCTTAGTGGGTATAATTAACCCCTAGCGAGTCTGACAAAAAAAATGCTGATAGCAAAGAAAAATCCTTCTGTGACTAGATTGCTCCATATGCGCTGCTTAGGCAGTGACCATATGCACTGCTTAGGCAGTGACCATATGTGCTGCTTAGGAAGTGATATACGGCAAGGAAGGGGTTAATCTCTCTTAAAAGAGCTTTTTTTATACTGTAATGAATTACAGTAAAAAAAATTAACCCCTAAAAAATGCACAGACAGCAAAAAATGTGCTGCTGTGTATGATCACTGCGTACACAGCGATCAATGGCAGGGAAGGGGTTAAATGGCTTTTATAAAAGCCCTTGGTGTTTAAAATTTTATTAAATATTTTTTTATTATTTTATTTTATTTTTTTAATTTATCTGATCTGTCTCTCTCCCTTACTAAAACTAGTAAGGTGAGGGAGGCAGATCAATACTTGTCAAAGGCAATACTTGCTAATCTGTTGTGCCGGCTTCGATTGGCACCCCCTAGAGCATCGGAAGTGCCATTAGAAGGGAAGCGCTGCCTTTAGAAGGGAAGCGCTGCCTGGATAGGCAGCGTTCCCTTCTACTGAGCCGATGGGGTCGCTCAGGAGAGCGACCACCATCGGTTCTGGGGAGCATCATGGTGTTGTTAAGTACCTCGCTGGCGAGGCACTTTAACAACACCGGAGGCACTTTAACAACACCGGAGATGCTTAGAAACCGAATGATCGTTCGCTTTCTAAGCACATGTGTGCAGGGGAGCAGCCATTTTTAAATGGCTGCTACGATCACTCCGTCACTACGTCAGCTGTCGGCAAGTTCACGATTTGCCGTGACGTGCCTGGCACGTCATCTGTCCTTAAGGGGTTAAAGGGACATTCCAACTTGTTTAACCCTTGCTTCCTTTAAGGAAGCAAGGGTTAAACAAAACATGTCCAGCACTTTGAAAGTAAACCCGACCTGTATCTTAATAGATACAAGTGAGTTTACTATCTGCTGTGTCTCACATGCTGCAGTTCCTGGGCTCATCCTGCACTGACTGCCGAATGCGAGGGTCTGGCAGACGGGACTGGCAGGGGGGACCTAGTTAGGAGGGGGGACCTATGGAAGCATGTCAGTCAGAGGATAAACTGGCATGTAATGTCAAAACTACACACCAGTTCATCCTCACAACAGAAACAACTTACATTTCACTTGTGTTTCTATATTAGAAGCAATGTTTAGTGTCCCTTTAAGTCTGCTAAAATTGGCCTTTTTAAAATTCAGTGCTTTAGTGGGACCCATAGTAATCTGGCCTTTTGAATTAATCTCAAAGGACACTATGTTCTGCTCACCCTTCCCCAAGTGCTCCCTTACTTGGATGTTAGAGATATGCTCCTCATTTTTAGTTATTACCAGATCCAGGCACGCACCCCCTCTGGTTGGTGTCTGTACTAGCTGAGAACAAAAATTGTCATTCAACAAATTCAGAAACGTAATGCTTTTAGCAGAACTAGCAGTTCCATTTTTCCAATCTACTCCTTGGTAATTAAAATCCCCCCATTGTGATAGTACACCCTATTTGTTAAGCCTTTTCTATTTGCACTAACAGTTGTAATTCTTCAAGATCACCAATATCTGGTGGTTTGTAACAATTGGCCACTCATTTTATCCTGGTAATTGACCTATCTTTTCTAAATAACATGTAGCCCTCCAAATTGATTGCGTCATGTGTGTCATCCCATCATGTTTCAAGTCATAGTTTTCAATTCCTGCAACCAGCTACAATTCCCCTATTTTATTAGTTAAATGTTTGTCATTTGCAAGCATACAGTTAATGCCACTGCCATGTTTTATGTGTGGTTTAATTTTGATGTTGTTTATATGCTTCTCCCTACAATCTGTACTAACAATGCTTCCAAATCCACCCACTTGGATACTAAGTAAGTTGCCTTCCCTTCCTATCATTTCTAGCCCAGAATTTAGTGGTTGTCCCCGCCCCCCCCCCCCCCCCCTTCCTAGTTTAAACACTCCTCCAACTGTCTAGCCATCCTCTCCTCAATCACATGTGACCCTTTTGCATACAGGTACAATCCATACTAACTGTAGAGCTTGTATCCAACAGCAAAATCATCCCAGTGCTCTAGGGCTCTAGGAACCAAAAGACCTCCTTTTTACTCCAAGACTTCAGCCATGAATTAATCTCCTGCTGTCTTTCTGGTGTAGTGCATGGCACAGGTAAGGTCTCTGAGAACACTACCTTGGAGGTACATTTACTAATCTTACTCTCAAAATCCCTAACATTACCCTAGGACTCCATTTTCCTCTTACTTGATCAGTGGTGCCAATATGGACCAAGACAGCTGGATCCTGTCCAGCAAACCATTCAGGTGCTGTGATCAGAGCCACAGATTACCCAATCTAGTCTCTTAATTGTATAGTCCCCTACCACCACATCCTGCCTAGGCTTAACGTCCTTCTGGATCCCCTCTATGCTAAAGAAGCTATTATCCCGGCTGTTAGGGAGAACAGTGTTCTCTAGACATGTGCAAAACTTAAATTTTCATTTCGTTTTCGTTCATTCGGACGAAAATGTTATTTATTTTGTCTAAAACGAATTTAGTTCATTACTGCATTCGTTTCAGACGAAATTTGTTCATTATTTTCATTTCGTTTTATTCGTTCGTACGAATCAATTGAGCTACACATTCCATAAACCGAAAGTCTATAAACCGAATGTTGTTCGGTTTATAGACTTTCGGCTCATGGAATACATGTAATGCTATTGGATTTCTATAAACCGAACTAGAGTCCCCATTCATAAGAAATTCTTATGAATGGGGACTCTAGTTCGATTTATAGAAATCCAATAGTACTACATGGATTCCATAAGCTGAAAGTCTATAAACCGAACGACGTTCAGTTTATAGACTTTCGGTTTATAGAATAGCAATAGCATTGCTAAGTTCTTCTCAGTGAGAAAGAAACTCCTCTCCAAGTTGTCAATATCTTTTAGTGTTGCATTATGCCTCTCCAGAGCTCCAATCTGTGCTTCCAGAACGGCCAATGACTCACACTTGCCACAGAGATTGCTATTCCAAGAATGCATACATGCAACAAGATGCACACTGAGTGAGATCTTCAAGCTTGCTCATCATGTATGTTGCAAGTGTGAGTGCTTAAACAAATGTAAAAAACTGAATTTACTATTGTTTCTATGCACAAACTGCATGAACTTGCACTAACTGGTCACATAAAAAGCAAGTCACTTTCCTCTCCCTTTTCCCTCTTAGGAATGGTTCCGATAAGTCTTTTTTGAATATTTAGCATAGAGGTCCGCCCTTCCGAATGATCCTGATTCCTGTGGCGGCAGCAGAATCAGTATGGCATCAAATAGAGAGACTCAATACTTTGGTTTGAATCTAATGAGTCAAAGTTTATGGCTGGGTGGCCCTCAGGATTTGAGGAGCCCCAGCAGAGAGTGAATGTAGGATTGGAAGTTGGTATGGCAGCCCATAGGAGGTGTGGGAATCAGGGGGATGGACGGGATGAGGTGATGCTTGTCAGATGTCACTTAAGCTACTTTCTGTCCATGCAAGGGGACTGAACTCTGGCCAAAAGAGGGGTTGTCTCTAAAAATTATCAACAGATAACGGGGCAGATATATGCTTTGTCCAAGAAACTAATTGGGTGGAAGCACCTGCTAAATTATGGAAATATCAGAAGTTTCCAATAATCTATGGATCCGATTTAACAGCTGAAAAAAAAGTGGAGTTGCTATTATACACTCTAACAGGATACAATTAGAACTAATTCATGATGAAAAATATCCGGGGGAAGATTTCTGATTTTGATAGCAAGATAGTTAACTTTATAGCACTACCTCTCTTGGCAATGAGTTCCATAACTTTATTGTCCTTACCATAAAGAATCCCTTCTTTTGCTGTCTATGAAATCTTTGCTCTTCCAGTCTCAGGGGGTGACCTCTTGTTCTTTGTACATTTCTGTTAATGAACAGGTCCCTGGAGAGCTCTTTATATTGGCCATGCACATATTTATATAATGTTATCATATCCCCTCTAAGACGCCTTTTTTCTAAAGTAAATAAATGCAATTTTTTAAGTCTCTCTTCATAACTAAGATCCTCCAATCCCCTTATTAATTTTGTAGTTCTCCTTTGCACTTTTTCTAGTTCCTTAATATCTTTTTTAAGGACTGGTGCCCAGAACTGTACTGCATATTCAAGGTGAGGTCTTACCATTGATTTGTAAAGAGGCAAGATGATGTCCTCCTCCAGTGAATCTATACCTCGTTTTATACATCCCAATTGGCTTATTGGCCCTTGCAGCTGCTGACTGGCATTGGGCACTGTTGCCAAGTTTTTTATCTACAATGATTCCTAAACCCTTTTCGTTAGTAGTGTTTCCCAGGGAAATACCATTTAACGTATGTGTTGCTTTGTTATTATTTTTCCCATAATGCATAACTTTACATTTGTCTATATTGAACCTCATTTGCCACTTTCTTGCCCAGTCCCCCCCTCTGTCCAAATCTTCCTGTAAAGAAAAAACATCAAGATTAGTCTTTATTACCTTACCTAATTTTGTGTCATCAGCAAACACTGAGACATGGCTCTCAGCACAACGTGGGAGATCATTAACCCCTTAGTGACAAGACATTTTCACCTTGACTTTCCCTTTGTGACAAAGGTTTTGACATTTCTAGGGTGTTTGTGTTTAGCTGTAATTTTTTTCTTTCTCACATACAGTACCCACACAAATTATATGTTGTTTTTATCGTCATAAGAAGGGCTTTCATTAGATACCATTATGTTCATCATATCTTATAATTTACTACAAAACAAATTATAAAATATGATGATACATTTTAAAAAACCCACTTTTTCTAACTTTGACCTAAAATATAATTTACACAAATAAAATCATTAAAAAAGACCCCATCTAAATCGTTTCTAAATGTTGTCCCGAGTTCAAAAATATGCATGTTTCCATATTTTTCGGTATTTTTTTGCAAGTTATGGGGCAAAAACCAAAATAGTGTTTTTTGTTTTTTTTCCTATATTGACCTTTTGACCCCAACCCGAACCCAAAATTTAACCCTAACACTAAATTTAACTCTAACTCTAATCCTTATTATATCCCTTAATATTTTTAAATTTTAATTTAATTTTAACCCTATCCCTTATGCTAAAAATTTTTTAATTTTAACCCTATAGGCTAATCTATATAACATGTTTTTAATTGATTAAATATGTATTTTAAATATTTTCCATTGCAATGCTACTTAACTACCACTAGGGGCAGTCAAGTAGCATATTCAGAGAGACGGAAGTGAAGTTACTTTTACTTCCGAAGGTCAGACCGGCAGAGGGCTTAGCCATATTGATGGAGCAGCATGCTCCGTCAATATGGCTCCACACGATCGCTCCGTGAGGCGATCGTGGGTGCTCCAAAACAGAAATTTCGGTGCTGGCTTTTGCCTCGACATCGAGGCAATAGACCAGCACCGTTAAAGCGGTTTTCGCGATCGTTGATCGCGAAAATCGCTTGATTCACCGCAGGACGTGCCAGGCACGTCCTTTGTCGTTAAGGAAGTTTCTCCCAGGATGTGCCTGACACATCCTTTGTCGCGAAGGTGTTAATAAACATATTAAAAAGAAGAGGTCCCAAAACAGACCCCTGAGGTACTCCGCTCAATACCCTGGTCCAATTTGAGGCTTTTCCATTTACAACAACCAATCAATTTCCACCCTTATTTTTGTGCGATGTAATACAAAAAATTGATAATGTTTCATCTGGCAGTCTGATCATCGGGGGGGGGGGGGGGGTTTATTGCATCATAGATCATAAGTTAGATAGGAATAATAATAAGAAATATGTGAAGGATGTAAACCCGAAAGCTGGCACACTAATGACGCAAAACTTCCTGGCAAGAAATACATTGTTTGATTGCTGGAGAACACAACATCCAGATAACCATGACTACACATTCTTCTACAATGTCCATCAGACATATACCTGAATAGACTACTTCTTAGTTAAAGTTCAACTGGTTCATGGGTTGAAGGATAAAACTTATCAGGAAAGGTTAAAGCATCTTAACATGTATAGCTTGGAGGAAAGACGTAACAGGGGGGATATGATAGAAACATTTAAATACATAAAGGGAATCAACACAGTAAAGGAAGAGAGTATATTTAAAAGAAGAAAAACTACCACAACTAGAGGACATAGTCTTAAATTAGAGGGGCAACGATTTAAAAGTAATATCAGGAAGTATTACTTTACTGAGAGGGTAGTGGATGTATGGAATAGCCTGCCAGCAGAAGTGGTAGAGGTAAACACAGTTAAGGATTTTAAGCATGCGTGGGATAGACACAAGGCTATCCTAGCTATAAGACCGGGAACGGGGGACTAATAAAAGTACTCAAAAAAAATAAATGGGCAGACTAGATGGACCGAATGGTTCTTATCTGCCGACACATTCTATGTTTCTATGTTTCTATGATATGATGGAACGGATTCTGAGAACAGATATTGGTCCAATATTTTAGTCATACCATGCCCCAATTTCTTTGGAGATCAAGAACAAGCCCCGAGTAAAGGTCTAGGAGCAAATGGATGCAAAAAAAATGTTTGGACAGAACCCCAAAAACGGCATATGATGCACAGAGCACCACTGAGGTGACCAAAATTCTTACAATTAAATAAATGTAGTGTGCACCCATACAACATATTATCTTAATAATAATTTTAAAATGTTTAAAATTATTTTAGATAATTTGAAAGCACCTAATTTAGATGAAAAAGTATTGGAGATTTAGTCACAATATATGGCCATATTTTGCTTAGCCCAACACTACGACATCAGACACATCCATCATAAATCTTGATATTAAAATTTATTCTAGAATCCTGGCCGGTCGGCTTAAGTTAGCAATACCGGACCTTGTAAATATGGACCAATGTGGGTTCGTCAAGGCCAGTAGCACATCAGACTATATAAAAAAACTACTTAATGTCATTCATTATATGGGGTTGAGACAGTCTGCCTCTGCTCTGGTGGTCCTCAATGCTGAGGAGGCCTTTGATAGGGTAGATTGGGGTTATATGAAGGAGGTCATGGGTTCTTTCAGCATCGCAAGTCCATTTAGAAATTGTACAAGGGCCCTGTATGGATACCCGCAGGTGAGGGTTTTGATTTATGTTTCAGTCAGATTGGTTTTCAATTCGCAACTTGACACGTCATTGGCTCCATAACTTTACATCCTTACAATTGAACCCCTGGCAGATCCATTAGAACTAATCAGAGATTAAGATTACTTTGTATGCAGATATGGGCATCCGCAGAGGGGGGCAAAAGGGGGGGTCTTGCCCCCCCCCCCGGATTTTCAAGAAGAAAAAAAAAGTGCCAACTGCCGCTGCCTTTGATGTAACAGGGAGCTTAACGCTGCTGTTAAGCTCCCTGTTATACTAACCTTAGTCGTTTCCTACGTGCATCTTCCCTCCTGCACGGAGGAAGGAAACTCCGGTCACGTTTTTTTTTTACTTTATTGATGTTGTGCGACTTCAATAAAGTTTAAAAAAAAAACGTGACTGGAGTTTCCTTCCTCCGTGCAGGAGGGAAGATGCATGGAGGAACCAACTGGAATGCAACAAGGCGGTAACAACTAGGGAAGGGGGGAGGAGGGTGGCACAAAACGATCAAATTCTGGCATATTGAGGGGCTAAATCCTGGTGTAGAGTGGCAAAACCTGGCATAGAGTGGCAAAATCCTGGCTTATTGAGGGGCAAAATCCTGGCATATTGGGTGGCAAAATCCTGGCATCCCCAGATTTTCTAGAAGAAAAAAAAAGTGCCGCCCACCGCTGCCTTTGATGTAACAGGGAGCTAAACACTGCTGTTAAGCTCCCTGTTACACTAACCTTAGTCGTTTCCTCCGTGCATCTTCCCTCCTGCATGGAGGAAGGAAACTCCGGTCGTGTTTTTATTTTTTTATTGTATTGATGTTGCGCGACTTCAATAAAGTAAAAAAAAAAAACGTGACCGGAGTTTCCTTCCTCTGTGCAGGAGGGAAGATGCACCGAGGAAACAACCGGAGACCAACAAGAAGGTAAGTACTAGGGAAGGGGGGAGGAGGGGCAAAATCCTGGCATATTGGGTGGCAAAATCCTGGCATATTGAGGGGAAAAATCCTGGCATATTGGGTGGCTAAATCCTGGCATATTGAGGGGAAAAATCCTGGCATATTGGGTGGCTAAATCCTGGCATATTGAGGGGCTAAATCGTAGCATATTGAGGGGCTAAATCGTGGCATATTGGGTAGCTAAATCCTGGCAAATGAAATGTCAAAATCCTGGCATATTGGGTGGCAAAATCCTGGCATATTGGGTGGCAAAATCCTGGCATATTGAGGGGAAAAATCCTGGCATATTGGGTGGCTAAATCCTGGCATATTGAGGGGCTAAATCGTAGCATATTGAGGGGCTAAATCGTGGCATATTGGGTAGCTAAATCCTGGCAAATGAAATGGCAAAATCCTGGCATATTGGGTGGCAAAATCCTGGCATATTGGGTGGCAAAATCCTGGCATATTGGGTGGCTAAATCCTGGCATATTGAGGGGCTAAATCCTGGCATAATGGGTGGCTAAATCCAGGCATATTAAATGGCATATTGGGTGGCTAAATCCTGGCATATTAAATGGCTAAATCCTGGCATATTGAACGGCTAAATCGTGGCATATTGAGTGGCTGAATCCTGTCATATTAAATGGATAAATTCTGGCATATTGAGGGGCTAAATCCTGGCATATTGAGGGGTTAAATCCTGGCATATTAAATGGCTAAATCCTGGCATATTGAGGGGTTAAATCCTGGCATATTGAATGGCTAAATCGTGGCATAATGAGTGGCTGAATCCTGTCATATTAAATGGATAAATTCTGGCATATTGGGTGGCAAAATCCTGGCATATTGAGGGGAAAAATCCTGGCATATTGGGTGGCTAAATCCTGGCATATTGAGGGGAAAAATCCTGGCCTATTGGGTGGCTAAATCCTGGCATATTGAGGGGCTAAATCGTAGCATATTGAGGGGCTAAATCGTGGCATATTGGGTAGCTAAATCCTGGCAAATAAAATGGCAAAATCCTGGCATATTGGGTGGCAAAATCCTGGCATATTGGGTGGCTAAATCCTGGCATATTGAGGGGCTAAATCCTGGCATAATGGGTGGCTAAATCCAGGCATATTAAATGGCATATTGGGTGGCTAAATCCTGGCATATTAAATGGCTAAATCCTGGCATATTGAATGGCTAAATCCTGGCATATTGAGTGGCTGAATCCTGTCATATTAAATGGATAAATTCTGGCATATTGAGGGGCTAAATCCTGGCATATTGAGGGGTTAAATCCTGGCATATTAAATGGCTAAATCCTGGCATATTGAGGGGTTAAATCCTGGCATATTTAATGGCTAAATCCTGGCAAATTGAGGGGTTAAATCCTGGCATATTAAATGGCTAAATCCTGGCATATTGAGGGGCTAAATCCTGGCATATTGAGGGGTTAAATCCTGGCATATATAGGGTTTAAATCCTGGCATATTAAATGGCAAAATCCTGGAATATTGAGGGATTAAATCCTAACATATTAAATGGCTAAATCCTGGCATATCGAGTGGTTAAATTGTGGCATATATGGTGGCTAAATCCTGGCATATTAAATGGCTAAATCCTGGCATATTAAGGGGCTAAATCCTGGCATATTGGGTGGTAAAATCCTGGCATATTGAGGGGCTAAATCCTGGCATATTGGGTTGCTAAATCCTGGCATATTGAGTGGCTGAATCCTGGCATGGCATATTAAATGGCTAAATCCTGGCATATTGAGGGGCTAAATCCTGGCATATTGGGTGGCTAAATCCTGGCATATTGAGTGGCTGAATCCTGGCATGGCATATTAAATGGCTAAATCCTGGCATATTGAGGGGCTAAATCCTGGCATATTGGGTGGCTAAATCCTGGCATATTGAGTGGCTGAATCCTGGCATGGCATATTAAATGGCTAAATCCTGGCATATTGAGGGGCTAAATCCTGGCATATTAAATGGCAAAATCCTGGCATATTGAGTGGTTAAATCCTGGCATCTTAAATGGTTAAATCCTGGCATATTGAGAGGTTAAATCCTGGTATATTAAATGTCTAAATCCTGGCATATTAAATGGCTAGATCCTGGCATATTAAATGACTAAATCCTGGCATATTGAGGGGCTAAATCCTGGAATAATGGGTGGCTAAATCCAGGCATAATAAATGGCATATTGGGTGGCTAAATCCTGGCATATTAAATGGCTAAATCCTGGCATATTGAATGGCTGAATCCTGTCATATTAAATGGATAAATTCTGGCATATTGAGGGGCTAAATCCTGGCATATTGAGGGGATTAAATCCTGGCATATTTAATGGCTAAATACTGGCAAATTGAGGGGTTAAATCCTGGCATATTAAATGGCTAAATCCTGGCATATTGAGGGGCTAAATCCTGGCATATTGAGGGGTTAAATCCTGGCATATATAGGGGTTAAATCCTGGCATATTAAATGGCAAAATCCTGGCATATTAAATGGCTAAATCCCGGCACATTGAGGGGTTAAATCCTGGCATATTAAATGGCTAAATCCTGGCATGTCGAGAGGTTAAATTGTGGCAGATATGGTGGCTAAATCCTGGCATATTAAATGGCTAAATCCTGGCATATTAAGGGGCTAAATCCTGGCATATTGGGTGGTAAAATCCTGGCATATTGAGGGGCTAAATCATGGCATATTGAGTGGCTAAATCCTGGCATATTGAGTGGCTGAATCCTGGCATGGCATATTAAATGGCTAAATCCTGGCATATTGAGGGGCTAAATCCTGGCATATTAAATGGCAAAAACCTGGCATATTGAGTAGTTAAATCCTGGCATATTAAATGGCTTAATCCTGGCATATTGAGAGGTTAAATCCTGGCATATTGAGGGGCTAAATCGTAGCATATTGAGGGGCTAAATCGTGGCATATTGGGTAGCTAAATCCTGGCAAATGAAATGGCAAAATCCTGGCATATTGGGTGGCTAAATCCTGGCATATTGAGGGGCTAAATCCTGGCATAATGGGTGGCTAAATCCAGGCATATTAAATGGCATATTGGGTGGCTAAATCCTGGCATATTAAATGGCTAAATCCTGGCATATTGAATGGCTAAATCCTGGCATATTGAGTGGCTGAATCCTGTCATATTAAATGGATAAATTCTGGCATATTGAGGGGCTAAATCCTGGCATATTGAGGGGTTAAATCCTGGCATATTAAATGGCTAAATCCTGGCATATTGAGGGGTTAAATCCTGGCATATTTAATGGCTAAATCCTGGCAAATTGAGGGGTTAAATCCTGGCATATTAAATGGCTAAATCCTGGCATATTGAGGGGCTAAATCCTGGCATATTGAGGGGTTAAATCCTGGCATATATAGGGTTTAAATCCTGGCATATTAAATGGCAAAATCCTGGAATATTGAGGGATTAAATCCTAACATATTAAATGGCTAAATCCTGGCATATCGAGTGGTTAAATTGTGGCATATATGGTGGCTAAATCCTGGCATATTAAATGGCTAAATCCTGGCATATTAAGGGGCTAAATCCTGGCATATTGGGTGGTAAAATCCTGGCATATTGAGGGGCTAAATCCTGGCATATTGGAAAAAACAGATGCTGAGTCAACCCTTCTCAAAGCTGGAAATTACCAGGGTGATTGAGGAGTTGAAAGAGGCCAAGGCCCCTGGGCCAGATGGCTACTCTTCCATCTTCTATAAAACCTTAAATTCGGTGATATCCCCGATTCTACAACGTATGTTTAATAAGATTGATGCAGATGTAGCCTTCCCTCCAGAAATGTTGGTGGCCAACATCATCCCGATAGTAAAGCCAGACAAGGACCCGACCCTGGTCACAAATTACAGGCCAATTTCGCTAATCAATCTTGATATCAAATTATACTCAAAAATATTGGCACAAAGATTGAAGCTGGTAATAACAGATCTAATACACCAGGACCAGGCGGGGTTTATACCAGGTAGATCCACAGAGGCCAACACCCGCAGGGTACTTAACATCTTAGAGGAAATACATCTGCAAAGAATCCCCTCTGTCCTTCTAGCCTTAGATGCCGAGAAGGCATTTGATAGTCAGCTGGAAATTTCTCTTCGAAACACTGCAGGCGTTTGGCCTCCCGGGACCTTTCCTCCATTATACAGGGGCCCTATATTTCACTCCTTCAGCCAAAGTTAGAGGCCCCTCCTTAACATCGGACCTCTTTCCAGTCCTTAACGGCACATGTTAAGGCTGCCCATTAGCTCCACTTCTGTACGTATTGGCTATGGAACCATTCGCTGCAGCGATCCGAAGGAATCCACATATACACAGCATAGAATCTGGATCCCAGATTCACACCATCACTTTATATGCAGATGACGTGCTACTAACTCTGTCTTCCCCGTTGGACTCCATTCCAGCTTTAATGAAGGAGATATTGTCCTTTGGCCAGCTTTCAAACTATAAAATCAATATCGCTAAAACCCAGACAATACCTCTATACCTCATTGGAGCACAATTGGATATACTGGGAACAGTAGGACATAAAAAAGGTCTCCCCGCACATATTGATTACCTAGGTGTTGCTTTCTGCTCAAAGTTGGATCAGATTGTCAACCTGAACTACACCAGGTTAATAACTCAGCTCAGGATGTCCTTGGCACGATGGAAGGGACTCGAGCCCTAATGGGTAGGTCGGATAGGCATTCTTAAATCTTATATAGTCCTGAAATTTTTGTACCTCCTAGGCTGTACCCTTAACGGTCCCGAAACCTCGCCTGAGGGAGCTCGAGCTTCTATTTGCCTCTTATATATGGGCGGGCGGAAGAACCAGGATCTCTAGATATATTCTGGAGAGGGAAGTTGATAGAGGAGGTTTGGGATACACGGACCCATTCCAACTTCACGATATCTCTCGGTTGGCCCATATAATATGTTGGAACACAGAGAGATTGAAGAATCCATCATGGTTATGTAACGAGAGATATAAATGTAGACAACATGACCCCTTTATGTTACTGTGGGTGACTCCAGCACAATATCGGAGACTGGCCCCTTTAGGTATAATTACGACTAACCTTATCTCCTCATTGCACGCAATGAAAAAAAGGTTCCATCTTCGGCTTTCCCCCTCTAAAGCTACCCCAATTGAAGTTATCTCCTGGTATACACTCCATATTAACTTGTCCTCTTGGTCCCAATATGGGATTAAAACCCTGGGGGATTTATATAGAGATGATAGACTGACTACTGTCAGGGTTCAACACTGACCTTCTGACTCATGCATTTAAAAGTCATTATTTATGTGCTTATATTCCTCCTGCCTCCTCTAGAGGTCTCCCTACCTTACTTTGCTTGTATTCCTTCCCCTGTGTTTGGTGTCAGGTGGGCTCGTTACCTTTTGCTCACAACCAGGTTAAATAGCTGCAGTTTCTGGCAAACAGTGCTTTTGCATTGAAGTTGGAGGCCTGATTTCTGAGAGCTGCTGCTTCTGTTCCTGATACTCTCCTTAAAGCCCATTTGTATTGTGACCTTGTCCAGGCTCAACCATCTCAGTAGATGATTTTCAGCATCTCCTGAGACCCTCTGAGTACATCAAGATCTCTTCAGCTAAGTTATTCCCTTTAAGCTACCCTTCTCATTTCTCACCCTCTCTAGGGTGTTCCTGCTTAGTCACCCTCTCCAGGGTGTACCTGCTTAGTCACCCTCTCCAGGGTGTACCTGCTTAGTCACCCTTCTAAGGCCTCACCCCTACCTTTGCTTTGTCTACAGTCCCTACTATAGCTCTTTGTTCTTTCTGCAGTTCCTACTCATACCCTTTTCCTATTCTGCAGTTCTTTGCTAAATTCCCTTTTGTCTCTCCTTCAGTCTTTATTCCAATATCTAGCTCTGTTTCTTTATCTGTTCTCCCTTTGCACTATATTTAACATGCAACCAGACACCTCCACTATCCCTGCACTTAAACTCCTACCTGACCTGGTAAAGGCCCTGACAACTACATTCTCTGACCAACAGAAATCATATGGCCTACCAGACTCGGAGACCTATACCTATATAAGAGTTAGACATTTTCTAACTCTTAATCTTCCATCGGAGCCTGATCAATGGGACTCCTTTCTGATCTCTACAACCTCCAGGAAACTATTCTCTAAAATTAAAAAAACTCTTTCTGAGCAAATAGTGTGGGAGAAATCCAAACCAATAAGGATATGGGAAGGTGACCTGAATATCATATATACCAACCAAGACTGGTACTCTGCATGGCAGATTACAAGAAAGCTTGTTCATTGCATTCAATTTCAAGATCATTATTTCAAGTTGCTACATAGATGATACATCGTACCAGCACGCCTTGCCAAGTTTAATACAAATTGTAGTATGGTGTGCTGGAGCTGCCAAACGGAGGTAGGCTCACAAGCACACATATGGTGGCAGTGCGCTTACCTGGCTCCAATTAGGAACAAAATGTTTTAAATCTTTCAAAAGGTGATAGCCTCTAAGGAAGACTTGCTAGCCCAGATATTTTTGTTCCACATTGGATTCCCAGGGATAAGAATATATCAGAAATACTTACTAATAAATATCTCTTTGGCTAGTAAAATTTGCCTGGCCAGATATTAGAAAAAAACATCAATTCCTACCTGGCCAGAGATATGTGCTCAGATAGAATTTCAAGCAGGAGCAGAAAGACTCTTTTATGGACAGAGGCAAGAGTTATATGACAATGTCTGGTCCCCCTGGGAATCCTTTGTCAGGATTTAGGGGGGAGACCCCTGCACGTTGAGTGATTATCTTATGCCGGCCCCCGCCCCAGACCACCAACATTTTTACCATTAGATCCTCTGACATTAACTCATAGGTGCTATAGTAGATTAACCTAGTTATGAGAAACCTCTTGAAATTTGTTAGTTGAATGTTTATATGTTGTATGTGATTTTGATATGAATAAATAAAGTATTTATAAAAAAATAAAATAAAAAAAAGGGACTTGGCAAATTCATTTTTTTTTTTAATGAGCCGAAGTAGATGGATTCTTAACTGTAAACTGCACTTAATAACTAGCAACTGCTGTATACATTTTTATGGGAAAATTAATACTAAGGGATATGAGAAACAAATTTGATTCTGTTTTATAATCCCTCCCTTGCGGGCTCTATTGTGTATACTTGTGAGAGTATTGTATTGTCTTCTTATCTTTATATTGTAATTGCTGATACAAAATGTAATAAACAATGTAACATAAGAAAAAAAAAAAGAAAGAGAACCACAAACTATGAGAATGCTCTGTGAGTTACACTGCTGCTGGCTTTATGCTGAACACAGGTGCTTTTAAAGTAGCTTTAAGAGAGATTAGCCATTTTTGGCTGTGCTCTGATATTTCTGTGTTATGTATAAATGTGGTCACTTTAACAGCACACTGTATTACATATGCTGGTTTAGGGTTCTGCTGCCCATTCCCATGTCACTGTCTCCTACTGAACCCGTCTATAATACCCTGTGTGCATCGCTCTCTTCCTCACCTGTCTCTCACTCCTTCATCCATTACTAAACCCTGTGCTCTAACTCAATGAACCTGAAAACACAGGATTAGAATGACAGTTAATTTCTGGTTTATAAGGAGCGATAGACAGTTGTAACAGTTATCATCTGTGTGCTAATTGGCTCACTTGAAATTTGCTTTTGCAATGCAGTGTGGAAAAACACTGTGACATCAGCTTAGCAACGCCAGTTTAGAGGAGTTACGGATGAAAGAAAGCTATCATGGATATGTGTGGCCTTTTTTATATTAAACGTTTGTTGTAGACTACATAAACATCAAAACAGATTCACTTTATAGGCTCAGTACTACCAGTCTTCCCATTCTGAAATATTATTAAAAAGATTTGTTTATGGAATTCCAAGCATTACAATAATATATAATTAATGCATCTAGTACTTTCACCGTAAGATTGTTCCAGGTACCCAATTCTCATTTTGTAAATTAGCATTTGCCTTCCATGAGACTTTCACCCGACAAACTCAAATCCAGTGGCATACCTCCCCCAAAAGGCACCTTGGCTGACACTTCTGCATTTCTTCCCAATTTCATGAAATATCATTTAGGATTTTGTGTAAGACCAGCATTCATGCCTGGTGCAAGGAAAGTGTTATTAACGTCCTTTCCCTGCATCAGTTAAGGAGAGTTGAGGTTGCAGATACACCCGATGGCCCAAATAATACCTTCCTTTTAGAGAATAACAATGGTCTTTATAACTCAAAGAGCAAATACAAGAATTGAAACATGTTTTGGAAAATGGGATAGTAAATTAAGAGCATATAAATCCCCCCCGTGAATGCAAGTAGGACCTATAAATCTTTTATTTATGAAAGAAAAGAAAAAATATGGACATAGTAGATATTTTCATGCTTGGATATAGTGTTATAACATGAATATGTTCTTTGTAGTTTTTGTATTTTTGCAAAATAAAATCTATAAAAAAAGAAACAATGGTCTTTAGACATTCAGATGTGTATATGTCAGCAGCCCATAAACAGAAAATAGTCTACATGCTGAAGCATTTATTGTAATATACATTTATTCAAAGAGAGTACCACTAAAACATTCAAGAGATATACCGTATTTGCTCAATTATAAGACGACCCTGATTATAAGATGACCCCCCAAACTTTGGATATTCCATTCGGAAAAAAACTAAAAGCCTGAATATAAGACAACCCTATAGGAAAAAAGTTCAACTTGTATATATTCACATGTAAATTGCTTTTTTAATAAAAAATTATGATATTAAAACATGTATTTCTTGTTTTTATTTCTTTTTATGTGCCAATGCTGCCTCTCTCTTTCCTTTGCCCCCAGCTTTCTCTCTCTCTCCCACCCCTTAGTGTTGTCTCTCTCACCCCCTCGCTCCCCTTGTCTCTGTCTCTTCCCCCCTCCCTCCCCTTGTTGCTCTGTCCCCCCCTCCCCCTGTCTCTCTTCCCCCTCCCTCCCCTTGTTGCTCTGTCTCTTCCCCCCTCCCTCCCCTTGTTGCTCTGTCCCCCCCTCCCCCTGTCTCTCTTCCCCCCCTCCCCCTATCTCTCTGCCCCCTCCCTCCCCCTCACCTGTTTCATGATCCCTGGGGGCTAGTGGGGGCAGCCGGGGGATGTCTGCACGATACGTGCAGACATCCTCCAAGCTGCCCGACACTTCGTCTATTATGACGGACAGCTGGTCCGTCATAATAGACGGAAGTGTCGGGCAGCATGGAGGATGTCTGCACATATCGTGCAGACATCTCCCGGCTGCCCGATTCTCCCTGGTGGCTAGTGGGGCAGCAGAGGATGTCTGCGCGATGAGCGCAGACCTCCCCTGCTGCCGCCCGGCACGACCGCCGGGACTTCTATGACGAAGCCGGAAGTACCCGGCTTCTTCATAGAAGTCCCGGCGGTCGTGCCAGGCGGCAGCAGGGGGAGTCTGCGCTCATCACGCAGACATCCACCTGCTGTTAGAGAGGGGGATCCAGGTCCCCTGCAGCTCTGCTGGGGACCTGGATCCCAGTCTTATAGTCTGACCTCAATTTAAGGTCAGATTATAAGACGACCTCGATTATAAGACGATGGGGATTTTTCAGAATTGTTTTTCTAAAAAAATCCTCGTCTTATAATCGAGCAAATACGGTAATCTTCAATGTAATAATCATGCACAATAATTGTACAAGTTAAAAAATATATTTATAGAAGAAGCCGAAAAGTCTATAAACCGAGTTAAATAAGCCGAAAGTCTATAAACCGAAGGTCGTTCGGTTTATAGACTTTCGGCTTATGGAATACATAGAATTACATGTAATTCTATGTATTCTATAAACCGAAAGTCTATAAACCGAACTACCTTCGGCTTATAGACTTTCGGCTTATAGAAAACGTGTAGTACTATTGCCTTTCTATGAACAGAACGAGAGCCCCATTCATAAGAATTTCTTATGAATGGGGCTCTCGTTCGGTTTATAGAAAGCCAATAGTATTACACGTATTCTATAAAACGAACAAGTAAAACGAAACGAAACTAAAATAATGAACGAATTTCGTCTGAAACGAATGCAGTAATGAACGAAATTCGTTTTAGACGAAATAAATAACATTTTTGTCCGAATGGACGAAAACGAAACGAAAATTTTAGTTTTGCACATGTCTAGTGTCATCATATCAACAGTTATTGTTTATAGTCACCTGCCTTTAGGTTATATGTACCCTCCAACCATCATGACATGTGCATCACAGTACCATTTTATGTCCACATTGTGGATACCAACATCGCCAACACTGATTTGCAATGCACCATTGTCTACTGTGGAAATTAAAGGGTACCGTTACATATGTGAGTGCATTAGGCAGTGGCATGAAGACACTGGGACATGGTAGTAAAATTTGCAAGGGGTCTTCTGACTACATAGCCCATTACCATATCATACCACCAGCACATTACACACCCACACTTAACTGCACTAGCGTTGTCCACACATCACTTGTAAGTGCCTTTTATCTTAATTTATGCATTTACTTGCAAATCTGCAAACACTGTGGGAACCATTCACAAAAATTTAAGTTTGACTTAAGGAGGTTGAGATGGGATTTATTAAGCTAGCTCCAATTATCGGAATTGCAGCCCTGAATTTAAAGCATGTCAGTGAAATCCGAAAAGGTCCAAACCTTTCAGAAGGTTTTTGGAGATTGAAAAAATAGCTGCAAACTACTAAACAGTATCCAAAATTCAACTAATCAATGTTAACATCTACACTTTGGAAATTAAATGGTTCACTAATACATGTTACATGATGGAGGGGAATATACATAGACTAACAGCTGTTGATGATCAAATTCCTGTGATGTGATGCCACCCTAGGGCTGACATGACATCACTGGTATTGTACTTCATCAAGAGCTGTTATGTCAGTGCAATAACATATATTTATGTATATACTTTCATACAGAACTGTAACCACATAGGTGCAGGAGAGCATGGGTGGAGAGGTATAGTTGTAACTTAAGTACTATCTGAGGGAGGTATGTACCAGGGAATGGTACTGTTAAGGGGTAATTTCCCTATTGGCATTGCTACTACAACATGTACAAAGGGAAACTCAACATGAGAAATATCAATGAGCGAGAAACACACAACCACCATGCAATTAGTGAATCAAGCTTTACCTGCATCATCCGCAGGCCTAGAAATGTGTGCGAGAAGGAACACCACAGGTAGATATAATTCTCACTGAGTGTTCTGTGAATGTATGATACGTTGTTGTATGATGTGTCAGGATCACTGGACCCCTCTGATTGTCATCCACATCAGGAAACATTACCTCCTCAGCATCTATTTCATATATATAACTATATTCCTTGTTATTCTGCAGGTGATGCTAAGTCATTGTTTATAACCATAAATAGTGATATATGCAGTACATTTACATCTTTATACATGGTATTCCTTGACATTACTAATTGGCATATGTGATACACGTGAATTTTTTTGCGTGTCATTGACATTGACAGGTTTTTTCATATGAACATTAAGAGTATTTTAATTAAATATATTATTAGAGCTTATATGTTGCAGTTTCCGTATGAAAAACCACTTAAAATATCTTTTACTGTACTTATTTGGCATTTAAAGTTCAATTCTCCACAAAAAAAGGGGGAGAATTGAAATGGCTGAATTTCAGACATATGTTTCGATATTGGCCATTGCTCAGGTGTAATCGGCACTTTTAGAATAGCCTTATTCGTATACTTTCAGTTGTGAAGTTTTCCTGATCCGAATGCTGCTGATGTGGCCCGAGATTGGCTAAAATAACTGATTTTTGTAAGATCTTAGCCTTATTGATTTTTTCCAATTTTGACAATTTTCTTCCATTTCAGATTCCAGCATATACCATCAGCCCCTTAGTCTCAAAATTTAACTGGACCTTCCAACTTGACCAACTTCAGTTATTCACTAAACAAAACTCGACTTCCAACTCAACCTCAGCTCAACCCACCTTGCCAAAGTCTAGCTAGACCCCTATAGAATTTATCGAAAATTGTTATTCACTAAAAATGAAGGGACATCGTTAGTCTCAAAAACTGTGACTGTAATTTCTTCTCCTATTAAAAAAAATTGGAGTGTGCGCATAAGCCCAAAGTCAGTTTGCACAGTCTTAAACTCACACTTTGATTCCCATTACTGTCAGTGGGAGAAAAACATGACTGTAGTAGTTTTTGAGACTAAGTCCAACACGACCTGCAAACCTGACGTTCTTGGCACACCTCGCTTGACCTCAATCTTGCCTCACTTCTCCATGGCTCGACCTCGAAAATATGCTTGTGAATAGCAAGGTCATTGTGGAGGCATAACTGGGAGGTTGAATGGATAAACTTTCATCTCAAACACCAAACTCATACTTTAGTGAATAGAGCATCCAAAATAAAGATTTGTGATCATTTATTATTCTCTGCCTTCACAATATAAATAATATTTAGATAATGCAGTTCATTTAATACCATGGCTCAAACGACCCCTCAGACCTGCTCAAATCCAATGCATTGATATATACCTTTATTTACTGAACATGAGAGTAACAATATATCCCTGTTTGGATTCATATATGCAAGTTTCTCTGTGGGATTGCTTTTTCAAATATAAATAAAAAAAAATACATACAGAACACTACGGAATTTGTATTGGGATAACAAAAATATTATTATTAATATTATCTGAAAAAATGATTTCAGTAATATAAAAGCACTATAAACAACATATTTGTATTTATTTTTAGACTCTATTTTTCTTATGCTTTCCGCTATCAAGATTCAGTGAAAGATGAAAATGGAACAAAGCTTGCTTATAAACTAGGAGTAAATTAATTTGAAACCTAAACCTCCATGCAAGTATCACTAATGCCATACTTTATTTGAGTGAAATGGATAATGTGTTGTGTACAGCAGCACACAAAATGGCTCTATAATGTCGATTTAAATAAGCTATTGCACCTAATGTCATGTTGTAATACATGCTCAATGGCTTACAATGATTTACTTGCAGTTAGAAAACAATATGTGATGCATTATTGCACATAAAATGATAGTAAATGACTTCAATTTTATTAAATGCACACTTTCCAGTTACAAATCATCAGACACATATTTTTTGTCACACTTCTATTCCTTTATCTGTTGTTGATATTACCTGCTTAACTGTTTCAATACCCCTTTAGGTTTTATAACCTTCTTTTTTTTTTTTATCGCCGAGCACATTTCTAGCTGTTTTCAATGGTAAAATATATTTTACCTTGTTCTGTTTTAATGAAGCAAACATGAATAACTTTTATAACCATGGGGACAATTCTTCCTTAAGTAAACTATTAGCAAGACATCAAATAAACATAGATTTCAGAAATGTAGCATGTGATTTTGTTTTAAATGGTTATTTGACTGCATATCTTTTTGGAATGTGTGCTTAGGTTTTACACTTTATTGGGTTTACAATTCTCTACTCAGTGATTATCTTAGAACTGTAAAAACCTACAGGTAACTTGTCCGTGAAAGGCAATTATGGCTCATGGCGGAAAATGAGTTTTTCCACTGCATCACTAAACGGTGGTACTTTTTTGGGGGGGAAATGAGAATAAAACATCTAAACAAGAGTGATAATTATTTGAAAATAAGCAAATATTTTGTTTATGATGTGATGCTATATACAAAAATATATATACATATGTAACATCCAAATAAATACTATAAGACTTCTTAAAAGAACTTCTGAAACAATGTAAGGCAACTATTCCATCGTCCACAGCTTGTGCATTTCCTGTCATTGATCATCATCTTCTCTCTAGTGTGATATTATCTTGTGACACCTTTTAACTTTCATATCATTTGCCGTGTTGACAGGACTATGAATCAGTCTGATCAGCTCATGTGACTTTTTTTTCAATTTACATTGGAATAAAACTGAATGTATGTGCTTGGAGCATATACTCACCTTTTGGAAACTAAACTTTGGAATCAAGCAGGAATGTAAGCAACAACAGAAACAATTCTTTACTCTTCATATTAGCTGCCTTTATGTTACACGATCGTGGTAATTTAAAAGACATTTGGACTATATTTTGACATGGTTACATTTTTTTCAGGCTCCTGTGTGTATAATAATGTAGTTTTGTAGTTATTTTCATTTTCCAGTAGTTTCTACACCAGTGACATTAGTGTTGTTACACTAGTGTGTGGATCCTTGTGTAGATAGCTGTTCTGCTTTGGATATATGCTTCTGCCTGTTTCCATTCTGCTCATGATCTGAACTTGTTGAGTATTCCTAGCAGAACCTGGGACACGTAACATGAGGGCTCAACAACCCAGGCCAAATATTTCAGTGTTTTATTGCAATCTTTTCCTACCGTAGCATACCTCCCCCCCCCCCTCCCCCCACCAGCCTGTACATTTTGAGCTACCTGAAGAACTACCAGTGTGTCCTGTCCAAGAGTAGCACCTGCCCAGTCTTACTCATCCTGTCTGTGAGTTACCAGCACTCAGTATGTATTGTGGAGTACAAACCACTCCACGGTATCTCCTGCAGAGACCCCTCCCTGATATGCTCTCCTGGGTTGTGACAAATTTCTATAGTTTTTTTTCCCATGTTTCCTTCTGTTAATTTCCTAATTAATATATTTAAAAATGCCTATACCAAAAATGTAAGAAAGAAAGCCAAATAGGTTCACTAAAATGTGAGTTGCAGGTGAGTTGAGGTGAGATGAACATTTTATCTCATCAGTTTAGCTATACATTGTGCAGTGACAAAACTAGCGAGTTTTCTTAGTGGGATACACTCACCAGGTTTGTCTGTTCTAGAGAAAGGCCAAAGATGCAATGCTTTCATGGAATTCAGTAGAAGCTGATTAGGATTAATTTACCATAACTAGGTTCTCCAAATGCATGACAGTAGAGGCATTCTTAATGCTGTTGTGCTTCTCCAGCAGGGTGTTACTTGACATGCCTCACTAATGCTGTATGCAGGACAGAATGGAGCAGCAGGAAGGAGTAGCCTGTGCTTTGATTGATCACACAACACCTTTTGTAGCCACTGAACCACCATTCATTAGCCTTCCCTACTGTCTTAATACCAGGGAGAGTGATATCTTGAGGGTTTCATTGATGGGGAGAGGGCCCTTTAATTCTTTGGCACCCAATGGATCACCGAGGATGAGCACTGAAATGAAAAAGATCTATATGGCACTTCACAATCAGTACTTAGTATGAGGATACATAACAATTTTTTCTTGTCTCTTGCTCACTGCATTTTATCCTGCTTGTAGTTGTAATGCTATGTTATGCTAGATCTTTTGATTGAAAACTATGATTCCGGTTAGTCTTTAGAAAGTGTTGCATTGTCTGTTAGCTGTCACGTAATATTGTTTGTCACTGTTTTTGTCTTATAATTAATACCCATTAAAGCAGATAAATTAGAGTGCATTTTATAACTGGTTGAATACCAAGTCTAAGAGTTAAGATCTGTCCTGCTAACTTTCAGTACAAAATGAAACAAAGAACATTTACCACGGACAAACTTTTACTTTGTGCATAAAACTCCCATTCATAAATTAAATTAAAGGGACTGCGTCACCTACATATTATTTCTTCTATCAATGTATAAAATAAAATAGTATTAAAAATATCAATACTTTGTGTTAGTGGGATTGCATGCACATGTATAAATTAAATTCTTTAATAAATCTGAATCTGGTCTGAAATTGGGCAAGAATGGGGGTAATAGCCAAATTGCAAATAAATACTCAATTCAGCTATTCAATATGGCCATTTTTGGACAACATTTAGGGCTTTTCAAATTCCCCAACTAATAGTTAAAAAATTGAACTTTGAAAAACAGCATATTTTTGTGCAGGCAGGGTGGAAGGTAAGCCTGAAATAAGCCTCCGTCCTCTCCCTGGAAGTCAATGGGAAGACTTTGGATATTTCTATAATAGCCAAATTCCTTTCGAAATAAGCCAAAGTCCTCCCCCAAGGCTTATTTCGGGGCAATTTCCAAAGAACCTCAGCTATTTCCATAATAGCTGAGTTCCTCATGAAATGAAATAAAAAAAATAAATTTAACATAAAGTAAATAATAAATTCATATTTTTTTAAAATAAATGAATAAATTGTACAAATAATAATAAAATATATTAAAATAAAATATAATAAAAAAATATGACATTAAATAAAACTAGATATAAAAAACACATTAAACTAATTCATAATACATGTTATACAATTATTATATTAATGTTAAATATATATATATAAAATATAATACAATACATTATACCTCAAATTTTTATTGGCATGGTTTTACATGCCATAACAGCATATTTATAACTAAAAAAAATATTGATTGATAATAATAATAAGTTTTACACTGCAATATTACACTAATTTTTTTTTGTTTATTTTTCATATGGAGACAGTTTGTATTTTCCTACTTTGTAATATTTATATTCTCATTAATAAAAGAAAAACAATTATTGATTGTAAACGTTTTTTTATTAAAACACCTAGTTAGTTATACTTCCCACCATCATTATACGTGTATGATTTCATGTTTGTGGTGGACAATGGTGCAATGCCAAGAAATGGTACTGTGATAAATGTGACATGATGGCAGGAATGTACATATAACCTAACAGCTGTTGTTGGTGATCAATAACCTGTGATATCAATAACCTGTGATATACAGGCAACCTATAGCTGAAGATGAGGAAAATTATATATGATTATATGTATACGTTATTTATTATATATGAATATATGTATACGTGGCTGCTCCCTAACTTTTACATACTTGTGTATTTTACATATTATTTTACATTACATAGTGTGTTTATTGACGTGGTAATTGCACCATTTATGCCGTAATAGCATATTTAAAAAAAAAGTACAAGGATTATTTTTTAGCAATAAATAATGCTATTATGGCATGTTAAAATTATTACCGTAACAATTAAAAATGTATTTGTAATGTTGTTACTATAATAATTATATATATATATATATATATATATATATATATATATATATATATTTATATATATATATATATATATATATATATATATATATATTACTATAATATGTATACCATTATTATAATAATGTTTATAATATTAATACTTTATTTGTGTTTTTTTACATTTATTTATTGCAGCTTATTTTGGGCAGACTTTGACAAATACTGAAATACCGAGGTCTTCTTAAAATAAGCAGTAGCTCTCCCCATAAACAGCAAGCAGCCCTGAAACAAGCTGAAGTCCACCCCATAGAACTCTATGAGGAGGACTGAGGCTAAAATTTCCGCAGTCAAATTCCAAGAGCCAACATTTTTTGAGATTAGTTTCCGGAATTCCATTCGTCAGAAAGGACAAAAATGAAGAGAAAAAACACCACTGGTGCCCAAATCTAGTGCCAACTGCCTCACACATTTCATGCTAAAATGAGTCATAGGCCACTTAGCACAAAGCAGTGGGCACACTTTATTACTCATGCAATTGTGAGGATCACGTTTTTCATTAGCCTTTTGCAATAAACCCCCACTGTCCACTTACCACCTTTGGCCACATACCATTTGTAAGTACAGTGGTTGTAGTGGTGGCCTGACGTGTTTCATCCTTACAACTGCACTTGATTTGTAAGGATGAAACGTGTCAGGCATGTGCTTTTAACTAAATCAGATATAATTAAAACCATCCAAATGTTATTTCAGTACATGAAAAGATAGCAGAGCATTTTAGCACAGCTGCAGTACATCAACCATATCACCCTGCAGAATTCACCTGACGTGTTTTGATGATTGGTGTACTGTAGGTGTGCTAAAATGCTGTCTGGGGAGTATGATGACAATTGGAGTGAGCATTGTACTGTGCAGTGGAAGAGAGAATTTTCTTTTGAACATTTGATTTAGTTTTGGAAAGGTGAGGGGATGCATGTAGCAGAGGTCAGTGCACAGTTGGCAAGGGTGACAATTCAGTTACAGGATAGTTGGTGCATCATATGTAATGGGTAAGATTATAATGCCTTATGAGGAGCTCAAATATTTACATTAAATTAGGAAGAATTGGGAGCATTAATTGGGAGTTATGTGTGTGGCACATTTGGGTGTGGTAAATTTCAGTGGTACTTCGTTGTAGGAAGTGGCCATTGGTGGCATATTCTATGTGAGAGAGAATGGGGTTTTATGTGACATTTTCCAAGGTTTGGGTGGCACATGCGGCCAAAGATGCATTAACATATACTCTGTGTGGACAATGCACCATAATTCTGAAACCATTTATATTGTCAGTGTAATGCTATGGTGTTTCATGTCAAATCAACCAGCGGACTGGAGTTGGAAAAATACTTTGTGTATGACATGGAAAAAATGGTAAGATGTGCCTGGGTCCCATTAACATCAAAGACCACCCATTAATTGCCAGTGCTCATGGAGTGAGTTTCCAATGTACTTAAGGCAATCCAGCTGTCCTGTCAAAATCTACCTCAAAAAACGGGAGAGCTTAGCAGGACAGCAGGATTTAGGACCGCCACACTCCAGAAAAAAGAGAAGTCTTGATACAGTGCATGCTGGGGGCAAGAATAATGTATACAATATTTCTGTGTGATATGCTTTGTGTGTTTTAGTACACCTTTCCCTATTATGCTTTGTTCATTATTTGAATATTTTGAGAAGTATATGCTAAATACCAGTTGACTTTACTGGTTGATCCGTCTGGGACCATAAAATAGTCTTTTACTGTGTTCCAACTGTATTTATGTGTTTTACATTGAAGAATACATTACGGTTTCTCTAGTTTCAATTATGCCATGACATACAGTAGAGATGTAATAGTGCTAATTTAAAACTAAAATTAATACTTGACAGGTGATACACATTGCTTAACTAAACCAAATATTAAATGGCTAGGCCAAGCATTGTCTTACATATTAAAGCATGCAAGAAAACAGGAAAGGGGAATAATGTGGAACGCGCTGGCCATGTGGGGCAGTGAAGTCCAAGCATGTGCATGTTGTGTGTGTTGTGTGCATGCAGCTACACATACATACCCAAGGGTTTCCCAAACAATAAAAATGCATGTAAAGAAGGCTCCTAAAAGGTGATGGAAATGCTTTTAGAAACTAAAGTATTGCAAATTTTAACATTGGAAAATGAAATGTTAATTCTTTTTTAACTCAGTGATTTCTGACTTAAATTTTCAGACTCGAGTTGTCCTTTGAAACACTACCCTCACATTCCCCACACATGAGAGTCCTGGATGAAGCCTCTTGTTTCCTCCAGAGTGTTAACAAATGGTCTATAATGGACATGCAAATAAAAACCCAACAATGTGAAATAAATATTCAAAAAAATACGTAAAATTACTGGCATAAAATGTAAAGTATAACATTACATGTCATACGTGTTCATGAAAGAGGAAACTGACAAGGGTATTTCAAACTTCACCCCAAAGTAACAGACTTGTAGTTACATTGGAGAATTTTTCCAACTCATTTACTTTTGCCTTAAGTTTAAAATTCCCTTGTCAGTTTCCTGAAATTCCCTTTTTCATGCATAAAGTCCTTATTATTGTTTAAATGTTATAGTGTAATAAACCCTCTGTGATTGCAATACCTTCTGTGAAAAAATGTCATGATAAAACAGAACTTAGATCTTCATCCAATTATAAATTAATGTGAGGAGTAATATATAAGATGTGTAGTGTACCATAAAATAATTTAACACATACAATTAAACAAAAAGTCAACCTTCCAGATAATCCAGTAGCAATTGTTTAAAATTATATTTACTTTAAATCTCAAATTTAAGTGTACGTTCTTAGCAGTTATTGGTTGCTCTACACTTCACATGAAGTTATGCATATGGCTATGTTTAAAATTCTTAATAACCTACCTCTCCATTATTAACTGTTATAGTTCTACAAACCAACAAGTACCTGACATATTCCTAAACGTGTGTTGCTAATGTTCCTTTAAATAAAAACAGTTAAAATATAATATATGTAAAAACTTGGTTATTTTTGATTTGTTTTTGGTTTTTACAGTGAAAAAATGTCAACAGAATATAAGTATGTGCTTGCTACAATACAAAATAGAAATAAAAAGTACGCACACTATCTACATTTAGAAATGGTTAAAAGATAAATACAATCCCTTGTTTTTGACATGCAGGTAAATCCAGACATAGATTCATTAATTTTTTTTCAGTTTGAATATCAGGAATATTTTACATTTTGTATTGTGGGGGCATCTTGGTTTCTTTGTGGATGCCTGTACATACAGCCTTTGTAGAGCACTCATGAAATGAAGATTACATTTTAGGAAGGCCAGTTCCAATGTTTCCTATGTGTTAACATAATCTGTGTGACCATCCGACTGGCATGGGAAGCCTTTGGTGCTCAAGCCACTAGGGTGACACAGCTTGCTCATCTATAATAAAGTGCATGCATTAATGTCCGACTAAGGGAACTAAGGACCCCTACAAACAAAAGTGTCAGTAAGTTAAATAAACAGGCATAACTCTTATGTTTAATAGCAATTGCTCCTTTTTTTTTTTTGCATTCCATCTCTTGTGTGAGGGCAGTTTCTAGGGCAGGTTCTTAAAAAACTGAAAAGCATTCACATCTTTAAACATGGCCTGCTCAGCACACCAAACCAACACCAGAAGTGTAGACTCAAGCATATCGTACAAACGACTGACACTAGGATGTTCACATTATACATGGAACAATAGAGACACTATTTGACAAACGCTGCCTATGTACATAATCCCAGTGAATTCCAAATATATGAATTTCTTTTCTTTTAGTCATAAATGGTTTTACAGTATAATATTGCATAATTCAATTGGTGTTATCAAATATTCAGATATGTTATAAGGGTTTGGGTCAAAAGATTTAGATATTTTATTTTATTCCAGAAATGTAGGCAAATGAATGAAATGATTTCATATACATGTTTACATCCAACAGTTCAGAAATATTGTTTATACATATAGTAAAAATGTACATCCTTTTTTAAACTGAATCAGATCTCATTGATGAAATATTCTAATTATTTGAACAAATATACCAACAATGCAAAAGAGTGATACGTTTTATAGTAGCTACATTATACAAGAAAACCAGGATTTATTTTTTTTTCTTAAAAAGCAAATACCGACTTTCACACTTTAGCATGTCACAATTTAAGTATGGACACTAATGTGAATAGATTTGTAACAGCTTCAAGTGATCGTGACCAATGTTAATACATTTTAAAATAGTTTATATTTAAAGTGGTTCAGTAGATTGAGTTCTACCTGTGCTTCCGCTTCCCTCAATGAGAAATTATACATGTGTGAATTTAAGTAGCTGTGGTGTAGAATGATTATGATAGCTTCCCCCATGTCTTGGTTTTCAAAGGGAAACTCAGTTAGAGCTAATTCTACCTAATACTTGTAACAGTCACATGAAAATGGAATTGATTTTCAAACAGGAGAACTGTATCATGAATGGAACTAGGTAGAATGTAAGCCTGCTAGGTGCAAGCAGTTGAGTGGGGGATATTTTTTCTTGTAGACGAAACTATGTAAAATAAAATCTGGTAACTCCCTGGTGTTAGAGGTAGACAGTTTTTTTTTCTTTCAAATCCTAGGTTTGGTCCATTTTATTTATTTCAGCAGTGAAAGCCATGAATACAGAACAAATAACAGCTGTTACAATTCAACCATGACTTCTAACGTCAGAGAATTCAAGGTATGAACACAGTAATGAAAAATAAAAGTTGCAAAAATTAGTTTTACCTCAAAAAATGATAAATAAACAGGTATATACCACCAATACATAAACAGATGTTTGTGCTACAGTTAAAAGTGGCTGTATACAAAACATAATGGTTCCCCATCATCAGCGTATGATAGAAGCAAGAATACATGAGCCGATTAAAGTGTCAGACATTATGCTTTATAAGATATGCACAGAAGATCAAGCAAGAAATACATACATTAGTTCAAAGCCTTACAATAGCTACGCAAAGCAGAGCGGGGAAAAGCAGGTTTTGCTATTACTAGCAAGCAATGATATAAGAGTAAAAAGTCATGAAATGCATTAAAGCAACATTTTTCTTAGAAAAAAGTCTGGTCATTTATGGGTCCACCAACATTTTTACATAATATGCACAATTATCAAAATACAGACCAAGCATCTCAGAAAACCCCAAAAAACCTAACATCTAATTTCAAAGCAACTGCAGTTTTGGAGGTTTTTCTGGTATAATGTGCAAGCAGCTATTTTTAATTGTATTTATACAAAACCCATGCAAAACTCTACAGGTATATGTATTCTGTGGCTGAGTCTTCCTTTCAAAGTTTTGTAACTGAGGTATGCATACTTTAGCATTGTAGTCTTTGGCCACTATCTGGATGGTGCAGTTACCACATTATCTTTAATTCTATCTAGGTGGACACACATATGAAGACTGATTACCCCTTTCTGGTTATTCTCAGCAATATCATCCTTTTTTATATTACAAAGGAATCTTAAGTAATGTGAAATGCTCATCACATACCAATTGACCTTACTTTCCATTGATCATGACCAGAAGACAAACATCATGAAAAGTAGCAGTTACTGTGACGTTCTGACGATTAATGTTATCTGCCATAATTTTTCTAATTTTTTTTTTGTTTTATTTTTATTTTCTGCAGAGGTAGAAGCTTTCAGAAAGCCTTTTGGGTAAGTGGGAAAACCCCTTATGAAAGCCGTTGTGTCCTTTTTGGCGTGATAGATGACTGTGTGTATCGCTTCAAAGTTTTTGCTGATTCCAGCAAAGAATAATTGATGAGCTTTGTTTGCAAGAGCCGGTTCCATCACATGTAACCGGTACATATGTTAAGCTCTAGCAGCCATCTTCTGTCAAAAACTGTTTGTAAAGCAATAACCATAATTAGGTTGTGAGGTCCCTTGGTTGGGGTAAAGTATTATCAAGACTTGGCACAGCACATGAAAAGCAACATGTAAAGTTTCTAGGTTTCAGCAAACATCTGACTATTTATTGTGTTTTTTTACAGAATTGTAACATTTTTGGGTTTGGAGTTATTTTGAAAACCAGCATTCCAACAATTTGGCCTGTGCAAGTATTCAAAAGGGAGTATATTGTTAGTGTTAATATCCCGTATAAACAGAGGCAGAATTATATGTAACTTTGGTTTGACTGAAAATAAATACCATGGTCTACAATTGCTATATCTTTGCTTTCAGTGTAAAAACTTACCTAGCTCACTTTAAATCAATAAGAAATTAATTTTTGGCTTTACTAGACCTTTTATGTTTGGTTCCTACTTTTTTTGTTTTTTTGTTTATCATAACTTAAGACTATAAAAAAATAGTACACAACAAATAAAGACCATACAGTACACAACATTCTAACAACATGTATTCACCACGGAAAAAAACAACTGACTGTATGGGAAGTAAATTAAAAAACCACTTTTTTATATATATATATAACAGTATGCAATCTGCATTTGTATCAAGTACACATATATATATATTTTGGTTGGTAATCCACATTTTGTTGCTTTCTGTTATAACTTCCACTGGAGAGATTTTTCTCACCTTTGTCTTACATGAAAGCAAATCTTTGATGTGTTTAGAGTGGCTTTTGGCCTCAGAATACACTCAATTAACATTTTCATATTTGTTTCTTTGTATAGGGCTAAATGAAAAGATCCCAGAGGTCATCAGAAAACAGCAGGTAGTTCACGGAAAGGTTCCTTTAATACTAATTAAAGTTACAGAAGACTGACCAAAGCATCTGGCTGCTTCTGTGGTTGGCCATTGTTAGACTTGGCTTTGGTTTGCAGCTGTAGCCTTTGACTGTGTTTTCAGGTAGACAAAGCTTTATCACGAGGAGGTAAAGAGTATAGTTGTAAAATATATGCAGATATGCAAATGTTTCTATGGCGCTTGCACAAACAATGTTAGTTTAGGATTGCACTTTACAACTTAACACTAACAGCACAGACTGGAAGCCTAAGGTTTTTAGATGGTTGCAACAGTCTACTTACTGTGGTTTGTAATAGCTAAGTTATGTCATTTACAGTTGGTGGCACCAACGTAAAGAAAACAAATATAAAATAAAATGTAAAAAGTGAAATAAAATTTAAAAAAAAAAAAGAAAATGTGCTTGTTTTTTCTTTTGATTTGGCCAGAACAAGCAGTGATGCTAATTTCTGATTCTACTCCTGTGCAAATTAAAAACAATAGCAACAAGTTGAACTTGACCAGCAATTGTTTCTAACATTATATCTACGGTATGTTTGAGATTCACATTGATGAAACTAATACTATTTTTGGCAGTATATGAGGCCGTTTTCTTTCTACAGAACATGTATCCTCATATTCAGTCATTTCATGAACCCTTTAGAGCCATATTTTAAATGGGCAAGCCATTATATAAAGAACAGTTTGTTTGTTTTTCAAGAAAATCAGTTTTTGTCTTAAAAAAAGACAACAAGCGCGTTGCCTGTTGTGTTGAATTCCAAAGGGCTGTTTAACAAGTTCCTCCAGGACTTCCTCCGTTATCCATGCGTAATAAATAGTCACAGTAAAAATCTGTCAAATATTCATGGTTGTGGAGTGGTTGTGAAGGTCAGTGCTATGTCCCTTCAATTGAGGTCTCTCAAGTCTCATTTTATTCCAGATCTTCAGACAATGGCTCTTCCTCAAGCTCTCTGTCTTCTTCCAATTCTGGACTGTGGTTTGCTGTTGTGACGAGGGACATTGGACAGTCTTCATCGTCTGCAATCACTGGCTCTTCCTTGACATGTATAGAGTGTCTAAAATACAAAACATACCATTAGTATAAATTCCTCCTAGTTTTTACTTATAGACAGCTTATCATATCAAAGGCTGTTTAAAGTGCCACTGTACTTTACAAACTATCTTTGCTGCTGTAATTTTGTTTGAGGCTAGTATTGGGGTAAAATGGCATTTAATTGAAAGATACATGTGATTTCCCTGTACAACCAGAATGTATATACACGTTACAACGAGGCAAAATATTATTTTTAGTAATTTTCTATTCAAATTCTGTATATTATAGAACAA